>CAJNDS010000495.1:0-125439 GCA_905221605.1 Symbiodinium natans | reverse complement strand
AGCGAAGGGAGGGCTCGGGCATGCACTGGAGCCCTTAAAAACACTCCATTCTAACAGGGAAGGGCGGGGGGAGCGGGGGGGGGCGGGGGGGGGCGGGGGGGGCGACACGGTGTGTGGGTGGTGGCAGCCATGGAGACATGGGGCCATGAGCTGGAGCCCCTAAAAGAATGCCAAAACATCCATGAGGTGTGGGTGGTGGCAGCCATGTGGGATCCTGGGGCCATGAGCTGGAGCCGGGGTCGAGGGCATGGAGGCATGGGGGCCATGCAATGGAACGGGCGGAGCGGGCGGAGTGGCGGAGAGAGCGGCAAGACTATGGGTCTTCACTAGCGCCTCCCCCGCTCAAAGCTCGGGTCGGCGGATATTATTATTGTCATTATTTTCTTGCTGTTATTCATTCCTATTCTCACTATTATTCTCATTGTTCTTATTGTTCTTATTGTTCTTCTTATTCGTATTATTCTTCTCATTGTTCTTCTTCTTACGATTCTGCTTCTTTTATGCTTAGTCTTCTTATGCGCCCCCCCACTTCTTTAATCTGTGCAAACTTGCATCAAAGCGTATGAATCCTTTTGAAACCCATCTTGCGTCCCTCTGCGTCATCCCACACGTGTGGAAAGACACATACCTCGTATGGTTACCTAAACCACAGAAAGACCCCAGCCGCCCGTCCGGGCTTCGCCCAATCGGGCTCTCCCACCCTCTCTCGAAATCGATATGTGCTCTGCTGAGAGAACACATCCGACCACTTCTCGAGGAAGCGCTGGTCACTCGACCGCAATTTGCATACACTGCCGGTAGGGGAGTCCTAGACGCCCTACTGAGAGTGCACAACCACCTGAGAGAGGCTCGAGCTTATGCGACCATGAGCAGGCAAAGTATCTATGACCTCCACGCCGGAGCTTCGCAAGTTAAATGCGCAGGTGGCATCTGCTTTTCCCTCGACCTTGAGGGGGCGTTCGACAACGTCCCTCGCACTGCTCTTGCCACTAGCCTGCGACGCCTCGGGGTCTCCGAAACGCTGGTTCAACTCCTCATGCAGTTCCATTTTGAGGCCAGGTATCACTGCTCAGTTGGCGCTCATGAGGACTATGTCACGACCACACGAGGCATCAAACAAGGCTGTACCGTCGCGCCGTATTTGTTTGTGGCACACACAATTGCGATCATAGATACACTGGCGGAACGCCTTAGCTGGGACTGGGTTACGCAGCTGTTTACTTTCTACGCCGACGACGCCTTAGCAGCCTGGACGTTAAAAAGCGCCGAAGACCTTCAGGGTGCCATCGTTGGCATCCAAAAAGTCGTGCAAACTTTTAACGACCATGGTATGACTCTCAGCGCAACCAAATCAGTCGTGCTGTGTCACGCCAAGGGGGCAGACGCGATTAGAATCTTACAGAAACTTAAGGTCTTCAAAGACAAACTCCCGCACCTTGCATTTATGCAACACGGCGAGCAGATTCTGATCCCCCTTAAGAAAACGCATCAGTACCTAGGAACCGTCATTTCCTACCGAGATGCCCAGGAGAAAACTGTTCAGCTACGCATGCGTAAAGCAAGGGGTCAATACAGCCAGCTTCGTAAGGCCATCAACTCCAGACGTGTTACGCACAACCGCCCCAGGTATCAAATCTGGAGAGCCGGGGTCTGGAGCTCAGCTGCGCACGGGCTGCTGGCGGTGGGCGTTAGACCCACGGGACGCAAGCATCTACGTGCAATGGCTGCCAGACAGATGCGCGCTATCGCCAAAAAGCCAGCGCATCTAACCCTGGTGACAAATGAGCAGATCCAGAAGCATCTTAATGCTGAGGATCCCCTGCAAGCACTCGCTCAACAAGGCCAGAGGATGCACGACGCGCTTGAGATAGTTGCAGCAGAGTGCCCCAGCGACATAAGGGCCCTTCCAAAGGTCCGGGCGCAGCTCGCGCTGGCTATCAACTCACTCCAATCAGTGAGTGCAGGGGAGCAGCTTCCTGACGATAAGGAGTCAGACCCTTATACCTGTCCGCATTGCAGTCTGCAATTTCGCACCATCACTAGCCTTCGGCAGCATAAGGCATGGAAGCACCCAGAGGCTAAGCCAGAGCTGCTCCATTTTGATCCGGCAAACCATGCCCTGAATGGTCTGCCACAGTGCGCCTTTTGTAAATTCAAATACGGGGCATGGATTGGGCTCAAAGCACATATTGAAAAAGGATACTGCCCTGTTCTTTACCCGGAAAAAAGTACTAGGGAGCCGCGTTCGGCCCCGAAGCAGATACCAACACCAATCCAAAAGCTCCAGAGGCGACCACTGCAAATGAGCCGCCTCCCATAGCCCAAAAGCCGGTTCTTGATGCTGCTCGGCAACAAGGCTGGAAAAGTCTGCTGGATGCTGCTGTTGTGTCGTCACTCAAGCAACACTGCTGTGTCTGCAAGCGATGGATCGCAGATCCTACGGCTCTGAAGAGACACATAGTTAGGGCCCACAAGGACGTGTGGGCAGTCACCGCCAACGGCAAACTTGAGGAGAGATGTGCGCAGGTCAAGCCCCGTCTCCTCAGAAATGGCACCTGCCCTTGGTGCGACAGGTCCTCCCCCTCCAGACATTACTTCCAATGTAATGTGATCTTCCAATGTGCCCTGATAGGACTACACTGTGAACATGACGACGGAGGTGGTGAGCGTCTTCGGCAGCCTACTACCGGGGCTAGCGACGAACATGAGAGAGACCTCGAAACAGCCGAGAGACATGGACCGGGAGACAGAGAACGCACCGAACAAGCGACCCAAAGCGGCCCGGCGAGGACAGCGGGGAGGCCGGCGGCAAATTGCAGACGAGAACCTGAACTCGGTGGTGACGCTCCTGGCAAATCTGTCGTTGCAGCAGGAGGACGCCCTGAACCGTCTACGCCTGGACACACTGGACACATCCTTCACCTTTCACCTCCAGCAACAAGGCCCAGGAACTATATTGCTGCCGCTTTTCAAGGCGGGGCAGGAATGGCAACAAAAATAGAAGAAAGGAGAGAACGTCCCCCCGATGAGAATCGTCGCGCTGGGCCTCCTGCTGAAAGAGGTCGTGGCAAGAGTCCAACTGATGGTAGGCGATCCCACGGCTGTGGAGAATGCGATGAAGCACCAGTGGCTCGACCAGCAGAAGCGCTTCGTGTATCAGGAGTGGAACTCGGCCACCAAAAAGGTGGAGCCGTCGGCGACAGCCAAGAGCCTGAAGGTGGAAGAGGCGACGGAGCTCATCAACCAGGTCGCCGAGCTATGTCTGCCGGATCTGGTCACCAGGTTCTGCGCCCAAAGGCGTCCCAAGCAAGAGCCCCAGGAAGGCGACAAAGCAGTGTTCCTCATCGAAGTAGCCATGAGAGACCCGAGAGCAGACATCCTGCATCAGAAACTGCGACAGTTGGCCAACTGCGCGGTTTGGAATGTGGTGGGGGCGCAACTGCAGCCGCCAAACCAGCAACGCCACGGCCTGGCAATGGCACTGCAAAAGGCCCTGGAAAACATCTGAGCCGAGTGTCTCTCGCCTCAAGCTTAAGAATAGCGGCAACACATGCTACATTAACTCCGTCATAACTGCCACCCTGTGGCAAGCACAACTCAGGCCGGGGAGCCTTTTACCTGATGCTTGGCAGAAGGCACTTGCTAAAACGCACTGGGATGCAGCGATGTTTCTCCGCATGTACATGTTAGGCTGGGCGCAGCCCAACAGACAGCATGACGTGAGTGAATTCATACAGTTCATCATCCCTAAGCTGGCTTGGACTGATAGTCTCGTTCACTGGGAGGCTAGAGTGGCGGTTGAGGAGGGGTGTACTACTGAAATCAGAGAGACTGCTGCACCACTGCTGCTTCTGGCAGCACCTGGAGGTATCCAAGACGGGGAGCTGGATGCCCTTATCCTTTAACTGGCACCTGCAGGCCCAGCCGCATGCGCTGTGCACAGCCCCGACTCACATTTTCCTTGTCCTGCCTAGATATACCACGAACAACGGTGTCACAAGGAAGACCCGTGTACCTATCACATTCAACAATCGCTGCGTCCACCTACCGATCTTCAGAAATGAAAGCAGCATAGCGTGTGATTGGCTTGCCTATGACCTTATTTCCATCATCGTGCATCTTGGAGAAACAGTTCTCACGGGGCACTACAGAACTGTTGGCTTGATACCGGGCAGGACAGATGCCTGGTACATGGACGACGGTGTCACATCGGAAAGGCTTGAAACCATAAGTCCAGAAATCCAGTCCAACTGTTATGTGCTTGGCTGTATCCGCAGGCCCCCTGCTGGGGAAGGCGGATTGGTTTGACGATGAGAGCTTATTTTTCTCACAGAAGCGGGGGTGCACCCCCTCTCGGGTGCACGGGGGGGACAGGCTAGCAACCCTGTCTGAGCCTTTTGTCTCTGTTCTTATGTACAGGGAAGGCACATGTGAAGCCGACCTTTCGGCCACAGCGCCATGATACCAGCATCTCATGCCCAGATCGCCCAACTACGGAGTTTGAGCGATGAGAAAATGAGATGGCTATACTCTCCCAGAGTGTTTTTGCTCTTCTTCTTTGGTGTACCGAGTCCTTTTATTCAACCATGCCACCACATGCAGCCATGCGTTGTTCCATCAGCACGGGGGTGCCGTTCTTTCATCGGCCCCGGACATTTGCGGCACATGCGTGCCCACACTGTTTAGCCCTGTGAGTGAGCGAACTGTGAGACCGGCCGTAGTATAGTATCTCCTGTACATACACTGTATATTTGAGCTTGTGAGTGCACGTTTCTTTCCTGTTTACGGTAGGTCCAGGTAGGCTCTGTTGCGCTTGAGACCGTTTTGCCTGCAGTCTAGTTGAACTCCGGTTCCTGCAGGACGTCTCTTGCTGTCCATACCCGAAGCTGTTAACCGCCGCCACAGAGCGGCCGTGACATATGTCATGAACTACAGCTAGCTAGTAGGTCAGACCAGACCGCTGCGGAATCGAGTGAGTCGAGTGAGTGAAACCCATCTTGCGAACACTGTGTTTGCAAATGCGGGGCAAGCTTGCTTCAAAGCACGTGAATCTGAAACCCATCATGCGAGCATTGTGTTTGCAAATGGGCCCCCCAATATAGGACTGTAAGCCCTTAAAGCAAGATGAGGGCTGTCAAGGGCAATAAACCCTTCGCAACCCAATTGGCTTAAGCCCTCAAGCCTCAACTCACGTAACATTTGCATTCCATGCCTACGTGGATGATGGTATTGAGCGCACGCGAACCCCAAAAACAAAAGGAAGATGATGGCAAGCCCTACTCCCGGGTGCTGTGATTTGGGAAGGTAACGACCCAAATACAAGCCTCAATTAGCAACGGTGGAAGCATCCCAGAAAAAGAGCAAGGCAATGCAGGAACCCCAAGCCTTCCAAAAGCAGACACCAGACGCTAAGTAGAGGCCTGCAAGGAACATGGTTTTGATATTTTTCTTTGAATCAACAAAACTGACGGTATGCCCTAAACCCTAAAAGGCGATGGCTAGCAAACCTTAAATCCTTAAACCGTAAGCCCTCCACAACCCCTAAAGCCTAAACACTAAAAGAAGTTGCTATGAACCGCACGAGGCCTAAATGCCCGAAAAGCAGAAATTGGCTGGCAAACCCTACATCCTACATGAAAATGATGGTTGGCAAGCATAAGACCCTAAACAGAACATGATGGCTGGCAAAGCCTTCAGCCTAGTACGTATGATGGCCGGCAAGCTCTAAAAACCCTACACGAAGATGTTGGCTGGCAAGCCCTGCAGCCTAAATCTCAACAATTGTTGGCAAGCCAGAAGCCCCCCCAACAAAGATGACGTCATGCTGCGCCCAATGCTCTAAACCTGAAAGTTGATTTGATGGCTGGCAAGCCCGAAATCTTAACACCTTAAAACCCTAACAAGCTCTGGTTTTCAAAGCTGCAGAAGCTCATGTGTATGAGCGCGCAAGACCTTAAAGAGGATCACGGGTGGGAAGCCCTAAACCTCGAAAGAATCTGATGCAGGCAAACCCTAAACCTGACAAGTAAATGATGCCGGCCAAGCCTTCTACCCTAACGTCGTAAACTCAAAATGCCCCTAAACCCCAAACCGTAACATAATCCGGTGCTCTGGCCAAGTAGCACGACTGTCTTCACACCATATTGCAGTTTTTTGTCGCGGATGCGCTGGAGGCGGGGCTGCGGGACGCGGACACGGGCCGTGCGTCCGAAAACTGCAAAGCCTCCACAACCCAAAGCCTTAAACTCCTAAACAGGAACGGCTTGCTCCTTTGTGGGTCCTTTGTGGGCGCTAGGGGACGCAGCGCGAAAAAAATGGTGGCTCTTTCCTGGCTCTGGGTCCGATGGCTGGGTGGGGTGTCCCTTCGTGGGTCCTTGGGCCCGCCGGAACTGTGGCTCCCTTCATGGCTGGGATGCAGCCATGTCTGCACTGCTTTGTCAAGTGCTTCGAGCAAGGTTTCCGTATGTTTCCGTGATCCGGATATCTACTGCAACGTGCTTTGGCCCATGAGCTCTGAAAGTTCGTCATGCAAACTTACCAATAACGATCTTTCAGAGTCAGGCCCCAAAGTTGCCCTGGAGTGCTCCCAGAAAATCCCCCAAGGTGTCCATGAGGCCCTTGAAGTGCCTCTTCGGGAGCCACGGCAGAAAAACTGCTGGGCAAAGTCTCCTTCCTTCTCTGATAAGGATGGCTCGGCTCCCACTTTAGTTTGAGGGGATGATCGACGTGCATCTTCACATGGAAGCCCTGAAAGCGTTGAAATCCTTTTTACGGCTGTCAAATCCACACGGGTTACCGACAGACCTGATTCGGCTCATTCTGTTTGGGGTCTATTGTAGTACACTGTATAGATTACCCTCGTACCCTCCAGAGCTCAGAACTGTCGCCGTTTTGAGCCGAGAACCCGCCCAGAGGGACCCTGGGCAGGCGAAAGCCTCCAAGCTGGCGACGAAGCGCTGTCAACTTGCGCGGGAACGAGCGCCGCTTGTCCAAGCAGACGCGTTGGGCCAGCGTGAAGCGCCCATCTGTTGGGAATGTGTGGGGCCTCGGGCAGGTGCTATGTCACTAGGTGTTAAGCAGAGGCCTTCCTTCCCCTACTACGTTCATCACACACCCCGATGAGGCAAGAAGCAGCCGTCGTTTTCGCATTTTGCGTCGTGTTTATACTTGAAGGCCTCTTTTACTGTTGGCGCTATGGTTAAGCATGCGATCAACACAACCATCATCGGCGCAAAGAAGTTTTTCCTGGTATGTGCACAAGCTTTCGTACCATCGCATCCCATGGCGAAGAACTTGAAAGGGTTGAGGCTTCTTCCTTTGATATTTCAAAGAAGGTGTTGCTTCTTGCTCAGAAACTCATGGATGCTGAAGTGTTATGGGGTGCTGATGCTGGGGAGCACCCGCAAAGGAGGCCGCACTCCTCCAACTGGACGCGAAAGCCAAGAGCCGCATGCCTGCTTGGTGCTTCACTTTGGACTGCGATGGAGTGTTGGATGCATGCGTTGCTGGAAATTGTTGTGACTATCTCCCGTTTTGCACGCCTCCGTCAACGACGACCTCCACGACGACTTCCACGAAAGCGCCGACGTCGACCACGACCAGGACTACAACCGCGGTCCCCGGAACGACAACGACCACGACCACCGCCAATGTCTGCCACTTGGCGGGCGACGAGCACAGGTTCATGCAAGCTTAAGTGGTATGGTGCACCTTCAAAGGTTTTTGGACAGGCCCAGGTTCGAGAGCTGTAAGAAAATGCCAAAAAAGAAGATGACGATGCCACGGTCGTAGCCAACCTCGAAGCATGCCAAAAATTAAAAGAGCCCTGGGCAGGCCCAATGGCGGGGCTGGACGAAGGCCCGCAGGCGCCGAGACAGTGAAGTCTTTTCAGAAGTCTGTAAGAAGTAAACCCTAAACCCTAAACCCTAAACCCTAAACCCTAAACCTGGAAATGGCATGAAAGCAAGGAAGCCTAATTTTGATGCTACCCTCGGCCCGGCAAAGCGCATCCATGGGTTTGGGGTTTAGGGTTCCGGGTTTATGGTTTGGGGTTTAGGGTTGAGGGTTTAGGGTTTGGGGTTTAGGGTTTAGGGTTGAGGGTTAGTTTAGGGTTGAGGGCTTAGGGTTCAAGGTTCACGGTTTGGGGTTTGGGTTTTTGGGTTCAGAGTTCAAGGTTCCTAAAGCAAAAGCGGGGGGGGGCTGGCAGCGTGGGGGCGGGGCTGGCAGCGTGGGGGTGGGGGGGAGGGTGGGGGAGGGTGGGGGAGGGTGTAGGTACCCCATTTCAGGGAAAAAAGGGGGTCCGCCGCCTGTACTCCTTCGGCGGATTTCTATCTACAATACCGACATGGAAGCTGAGTCTGGAAGCCGAGACCGCTCACTATTGGCTTTCAGAGGGTGCATGAGATCTATAGAACTTAGAGGCTGTCATGGTATTTTGTAGGGATATCATTCCGCAGACTGCAACAGCACTGCAACAGTGGCAAAAGCGCCTAAGGCTCAGGAGAAGTTGCGGCCCCATCCGTTCGTGGCTGCCGTCGCCCACAGCTGCGAGGAGGCCTGCGAGATGTTTGTGCGGAAGCGAGACTTCTACGAGATCATGCGCTCGGCCTGCGTTGGGAAGGGTGTTCTGTTTGTTCTGTTCACTATTGTTCCACTAGTACACTGCTGAGTCGCTACTGTTCATTTGTCACTGCCGAATCCTAGACTTTCGAAATGTAGAGGTTCTCTCTAGCGTGGTATGCCAGCTTCGCGTAGAGCTTTCAAGCTGGTGAGAGGGGTGAGAGCACCCACGATGGGCGCAGGAACGATCTGGAGGCCCGCAAGGACAAACTGTGCACCACCTGCAGGGAAACCGCCTTCCGCGGAAGTGCGGCAAGCCCCAACCCCCGCATCTTCCAGACGGTGGGCACGCGCCTTCTAAACATGAAAGTGGGTCAAGTTGATTATCCGGTCAACGTGTCCATTGGCTACGTGAAGGCCCCCCTGATGTATTCGACCCCACAGCGCACCGCCATCTACAACACCTGGTTCACAATCTACCAGGCAAGGATCCAGCCTGCTCCCAAGGGCATGATCATGGTTCACCAAGGCGGCCCTATGGCACACATTGATGATTCTGGCCCTGGCAGCTTTGTGGACTACCTTGAGGAGCTGCAGCACTATGATCTGGTTTCCGTGGACCAACGCGGCATGGGCTTGTCATATGCCGGATTGCTGGAGAACTTCACCACTCCTGAGTCCTTTGATGAGTTCGCCGCGTATCTGGCCTTACCGAATTCTGTGTGGAACAGCGTCGGCAGGGTAGGGATGCTGGCAGTTGGGAGTGTCAATGACGTAAACAACGTCACACACGAAGCACCGTGTGCGGACCTGGCTGCCAAGGCCAAGAACTCTTGGCTCCTCCCAACAGACTACGCCAATCACGACGAGGTGAAAAACTACCTCAACGGCAAGGCTCGGTGGACGAGCCCATGCTCTGCCAAGTTCGATCGTGGAGACGGAGATGGTGGCAGCTACAACCTTTTGCAGTACATGGGCACACAGGCCCTTGCACATGATGTCGAGTGGCTGCGGTGGGCTTTGGGCAGCCCTGCCATCTCTGTGCTGGGCTTTAGTTACGGCACGCGCTTTGCCGCGGCCTATGCGTCGCAGTTTCCTGGAGCCATACAGCGAGTTGCAGTTACCGGCGTGGAGGCACCACAGCCCGACCTGCTGGAAATGGCCCGGGGATCGGCTGCCAACACGGCCCAGGTTCTGGGCTTCATCCAAAGCCAGTGTGCCGAGAGCCTTGAGTGCCGGCATAATCCTTTCAACAAGACAGACAAGAACCTGGTGACCCCTCCCGGAAGATACTTCGAGGGTGACATCAATGAGGCCGTTAACGAGCTCTTCAAGCGCTCTGCAGATGGTGGGAGCTGGTACGGCCTTAATTGCCCAGGCAAGGGCCTGACCACTTACCAGCTCACAAGCTTTCTTGCTATGTTTCTCACAAATCTTCCTCCAGCCACGTGGCGTCCTATATACCAGGACGAGACCTGGCCAGTTGGCTTCCTGATGCTCCCTGCCACTGTTTACCTGATGTTGCAAAACCCTTGCAAATTCGCAAGGGATGACCCACCGGACTCAGGCTTCGGAGACCTCGCCATTTTCTTTTTGATTCCAGCCTTAGACATGACTGGCAAGTGGCAGCTCAACCAGGTTGCCAAGGAGATCTCCAGCTTCGCTGCAGACAGGGCCTTCGCACCGAGTCTGCGTATGTACCTCAGTTATGCACAAGCGGCCTATGGCTGGCCCCAGCTCCCAACACCCATTGGCTTCTCGCATCCCAGTGTGAACGCCGTGGCCGTCAACCCCCTCTACGACCAGCGCACCGGCATGAACAATGCGCAGCAGTTCCAGCTGAACTTCCCCAACAGCAGCCTCGTCACTTCTCTCAGTGGTGGGCACTGTGTCCAAGTCTCTGCTGACCCATCCTTGACTCACGGTCCCGCGGGCTACAAAGTGCTGATGGAGTTTCTTTTTTTCGGGTGGAAGCCCACCAGTGGGCAGGTTGTGGGGGACTTCGTGAAGATCGACTTTGCTGTCGGGGCCAAACTTGCCCCAGCCTTCTTGAAGACTTGAAACTGCACACAGAGAAGAGCAGGTCGCTCATCTTGATGTAGATTCCTAGATTCCCACAGTTCCAGCTGATCATGTTTTGTCGCTAATGACTCTTGTTTACTTGCCTTTCCTCTTCATTGTGTCTGCTGTTTTCTTCCGCGAAGAGAGCATGAACGTAAACCGAAGTCGCTGAACTAAAGGAGGTGTTGTAGTTTGCAGTTGTGCGTTTCGTTTAATTCGGTTCATTGGTCTGTGAAGCCTGAAAGGCCTAGGGCTTGAAACGCCGCTGAGAGAACAGCGGATCTCGTGCATGAGCTTGACAGCGACATCATGCTGCCAAGCCTATAAGAACGTGTCATCTCACAACAGAGGCATTCAGAGGCTTTGGCATCCCAAAATATTTGCAGCGCTTCTTGCTGCGGTGTTGCTACATGCAGGCGCTTGACGCTGAACCGATACACTGTTCGCAGTGTTTGCTCACGTCGTGTTCGCTGCAAGTGCTTCGTGCTTGACCACGTATCATGCCAGCTATGCCCCGGGATAAATCATGCTTGGAAACCATCAGATTATCATCAGGCCGAGGCTCAAAGAAGCTCTGGTTTTGATTTGTTGGTGGCCACCCAAAGCGGCGGTCGAGTAGTTCGGGCGATGCAAGCCACTGTGGGGCTGCTACTTCTGCTCTGGTTGGTTGAGGCTGTGAACAAGCCATCAACCAAGTCAGCATTGGCGAGCGAGAGTGGTAAGAGTTTGCAAGGACGCAGCGACAACGTACAGTTTTGATTGGGCATAGCAAGGCTTAGCAAGGTTTCTGTTCTTTCGATCTGCTGCACATCAGTCTGGGCATCGTTCTCAACCATGAAGGCATGCCGTCCGGTTGCAAGAGTCCCGCTGCACCTGCAAACTTGAACTGTACCTGTGGGCATCCCCTGAGGACAGAGCCAGAGTTCCCTTTTCGAGCTTTGCACAGGGGAAAATCTCCGGAATCAGGCGCTTGGCCGCAAGCGGCAAGTGAAGCAACAATTGGTGGAAGCAGATCTCTGCAGCGATGGTCGGGGCACTCCTCTTTGGGCTTCTGGGCTTTCACTCTAAGGCTGTAAGATTTGTTTTTGTTGTTGGTTTTTCTTTGGTCCTTCATACACAAGCCAAGGGCGTTGGCTGTGAAGTCTGGTGCTGCCCTGCGGGTGAAATTTGGTGCGCAGGTTGCGCAGAGCCCAATACCGATAAGAATGGTTGCCAGAGGTGTCTGGGTGGTTATGTCCTGGAACATGGCCGCTGCACTGCTTGCATGGACATGCCTGGATGGATGGATGCTGACGCTAGGTTCAGGAACATATGAAGCAGGGTATATATTTCTGTTTTTGGTGAGTGTATATAAGGTTCCTTTTTAATATTGGTGAGTGTATATGTTTGGTGTCCTTTTGGGGGTACTTGAAGTATATACCCTTCTTCATATCATGATGCCCAATTTCTGTGGGCAGGCTGCTGTGAAGCGGGCTTTCGAACAAGGGAGAACTCATTTTTTCATGGTGGCTCCTTGTCCGCTAGTCTCCATCCGAACCAGAAAGCAAACCCAGAGAAGAGCGAGGTTTGAATTCGAATAAGCACAGCATCCATCATCAACCACTCGCGTGTATACTTGTGTGCGTGCAAGGTTTTGTTTATAAGACTGTGGCGATGCTGAGGATGGTGACAACTGCTTTGCGGTCGCGACGAGCTTTACGAACTTGGAGCTGTCATATGTGAACATCTACAACTCCCCCCCCCCCCCCGCCCTCGCCCCCGCCGCCCCGTTCCGAAGTCAGCCCCCAAATCCCTTATGCTAGCGCTGTGATCCAATCCAGCTGCCAAGCCCTAAACCCCCTATAAACCCTGAACCCAGGAAGAGATGCAGCGAAACTCGCTTCCATGGCATTTCCTCCAATACTGCCTGTTGCAAGTGCGGCGGGGGTCTGCGCCAGGCCTTCAGGGGGGGCAGGTTCTGTCGCCTTGGCCTTCGTTGTTTCACCTCACAGCAGCTAAGTGTATATGGCCTAGCATGCATGTTCTGGTACTGTCCTCAGCGCCCAAGTTCCACAGCATTTTTTGAGATGGATACAGCGACCCCTATGTAAGTGTCCGTGTACGTACTAGAAGGAAATGTAATAGGGCCCGTCAACGTCGAAGACCCAAGCATGGATGCTTATGGGATCGGCAAGCTGTGCCACACCCTCCCGCACCTCTGCGTTCGTGGCTTTTGCTACCTCACCAGGCCACCCCTTTCGCGTACTACTCCCAGCCCATGTTGTTTGGCGAGAGCTCTGTGCTTGGCTGGCCCTTGCCAAGGACAACAGCATCTTCGCCCTTCCTTCGCCCTTCCTGTCCTGAAGATTTTTCATGCGCATCAGGGTGCAGAGTTTACAAAAGTTTACAACGCAAGTTCAAGGAGTGGGGGTGGGAGAGGGGGCCCCTTCTCGATGCCTCTGGGCTCATACTTGGATTCTTGGAGTAGTAGTGATTTTCATATGTTCGTCTATGTGGCTAGAAGTCGCTGACACAAATCACACTTTCAAGGGTTGTCTATATAGCACAAGATGCATCTTGAATCAAAAATATTTTGCTGCCGATTCGAAGCCTACTCAGAATGCTGGACCGCCTCCGCAAGCAGCAATACTGTCAAATGATCTTGGACCGTTTCGCAGCTTCGCCTCATTGTGCAATGTATGCTCAGTCCTGACACGCCCTTATTATTCATGTCGCCCAAAGTTTCTTTCGCTGTGCAAGTTTCTGTAATCGTTGTATTCAGTAGCAGATTCGAATTTCCAATAGTAGAAATGCCCCATTTACTATCCATTGCTTTTCGGTTCCCGAGCCGAGAGGCTTTGCGTTACACATGCCCGCCTATCGTGCTGTGCGTTCCAGTTCAATTCTTGGAGGACATCCTCCCTTGACTAAACCCTAAACCCTAAGCCCTAAGCCCTAACCCTAAGCCCTAAGCCCTAAGCCCTAATCACCACATACTGGTCGAATCTTCAGCGCTGATTTCATGCAATGCAGAGCCTTGTCAGAGCCGTGTATAGTATACCCACTCTGTGGACTCGTGCATTGTGCTTGTTTGCACCACCTACTCCATCAGCTGTATCTTTGTTCTTGAAATTAGCACCTACTATTGCTGCTTCAAGCGCATCATGTAGGGTGGAGTCCAGTGGAGTTGCATTGCTTTGTTACATGTGTTCGCGCCGTGCTCTCCAGTTTCCTTTCTGTTCACATCATCGCAGGGCCCTCAATCGAAGCAGTTTGAGCTGCCACACAACCCTTTGTGAGTTTGCTTCCCCCTCTGCAATCTGATAGGCGTTGCTTGAATGCAGCTACTTGGCAAGATATCCCATTTCTCTTCAACAGACGCGTTTCCTTTTTGACTCCTCACCATTGGCACTAAGCCGTGGACACCAGCCCGGATACAAGACCGATGAGCTGGGCGGATCTGGGAGGTTTTGACCAAAATGCACACCTGCACCGGCAGGAGAAAGGCCACAACGATTGTCAGACTCTTAAGATGCTCCTTTGCTCCTTGTGCGTGGGAGTCAAAGCCTGACAATGATCAGCGACGATCTTTTTAAGCGTTCCAGCTACTACAATGCAAGGAACATGCCCGAAAGCGCACAAAGGCGTGCCCGAAGGCATGACACGGCATACGGTGCAAGGCCGCACACGTGGGGACGGGCACGCATGTCATCGGCACAGCACAGCCACAGACCAGGGAAACGGAGAGGAAGGGAGTGGAATGTGGGATGGGAACACCTGAAGCCCCCAAAACCCGCCCAGCTCAGCCAGTTCAACGCGCATGATGTGCACTTTGTAAACAACCCTCAAGACAGACAGGTCTCAGTAAGCATGCTTCGGTTTGATTTAGGGTTTAGGGTTTGAAAGGGTTAAACCGAACCTCAAAGCAACCTCGGATCGAGGCACTGAGCCAAGAGTCAAGTTTGCTGGTAGGGCCTGGTAGGGGTTGATGTAGCTCCCTGATGTACCGTATAGATGCCTCTTTAAAGAAGGACGGCAGCTCGCTATTCTGTGAACAAGGACTGCCAGCAACTGAGCTTCGAGTCATATGGGAACGGGCCAACATATCCACACATGAAAGCTCAGGGCCAGCTTGAAGGAGTTGTACAGTTTCGACGAGGATTTGTGTTTTGCACACTAGAGTCACTAGAGTTCCCATGAGGACCTTCAGGTTTGGTGTTGTGGTTGCTGGGTTCCGGAACGTACATTTTATTATTTCATGATTTCCAAATGTCAATAGTTTGAATAGCAAAAGCTACGGCTGCTAAGTCAAATAGGATTCAGGTGAACTTCCAGCTGAACCCTAGGGCCCGAGGAATCGATAAAGGAGAGTTCATTCCTTTACCTTTTTCTAGGAGACGAAGGATCCACACGTGTTTGGGCCTCCCGAAGAAATCTGTGCTAGCAATGAAGGCCCAACTCGAGGTTGCGCTTCACATGCTGCCTGGACCCGCGCCGGAGCCCCCGAATCATCGGATCCTGAACCCTAAATCCTGAGTATACTCAGGATGAACTTGAATCGTTGTTGAAGACGCGGTTTGTGGGTTTCAGGGATGCAGGTTTTACGGTCCTACGGCTTCGGTCTTGGTGTTTGGAGATAACTTCGGGCCCAACTTAGGGCTTTCGGGCTAGGACACGGATGTGGTTTGGAGGGTTTGGCCCTTGCGGTTCTAGGCAGAGTACGAGGCTTCGACATGGAGCTTACCGCTGTCACAACTGGTCTCTGACATGAGAAACCCTAAGCCCTCAAACCTTGCACCCTAAAAAACCTTAAACCACAGCTCTGCAACCCTAAACCCCGAAGTGAGATGCTCAGCCTCAAGCGGGGTACCTGGTGTGCTTGGCCCCTGTCCGAAGCTCCTCAGGCTTGCTACCTACAACCTCACTCTGGACGGTGAAACTGGGAGGTTGAAGCTGCGAGACGGTTGCGGCGTCGTCGGTTGCGGAGGCGGCCCGAATCGAAACCGCCGGCGCACAGGCAAAACCTAGCGCCCCCCCCCCCCTCCCTTGTTTCCAGTTAGGGCCCTGAGACACCTTCAAGCAAAGAACCGCAACCAGCAGCAGCACCAGTATACCCGTGGTATGCTGCCCTATCGTTCGCAAGTCGATGGGCAGCCTGAATAGCTACCGTGCATAGGTTGCATCATGAGATAGTATAGGCAGGGTTCTCGCCAGTTTTCGTTGGCCGTCAGTGGGGATCCTCGGGATGTACGGTATACGGAGTCAAGCATGGCTTCAGGATGTGGAATCTAGGGCCGAGCTGAGCTTGAGAAGCTCGATTTGCAACCTTGCACCTCGCAACACAATGCCGGGATGCTGCAAAGCAATATGGCGTCTACGCAACGGCCTATCTTAATGGTCATGCAACAGCCCAAGATCTTCAATGCTGAGCTTTAAGCCACCAATTCATCCCTTGCTACACCCAACTCTGGGAACCCTTCCTCCCACGCAGTTCGCATTTGCCGGCTCTGTGGGCTCCTTCAGTCCTTTGTCTTGCCTCAAATCGTCCTATTGATCGACTGCGGTGGGTCCATGCACAAGTAGGACATCGCCCCCCTTGGATGCAGGAGCTGTTCGTCAAGCCTTCCAGGTGCCTGTCATCAGAATTAGGGATGCTTTTTTGAAAAATATCATAGTGTGTGTGTGTGCGGGGGGGGGGGGGGGGGGGATTGTGGTTTGATCAGCACCTGAACCTCACCTCATATCAATGCTGGGCTGGTTTCGTTGAAATGGTCCCAAGGGTCGTGCTTCCCATGATTTCCATGTGTAGAATTGCCCTTCTTCGCTAGGAAGCTGGAGGATGGTCTCGAGGGCCCTTTCGTTCTCCAGAGTGTATAGCAGTGTGGCCTTTGGCTTCTTTCTTGGGGCATTTACTGGGGCTGTTCTGGGGGCTTTTGTAGGGCTTTGGTGGGGTTTCTCAAGTCTTGGGATTCAGGGAGGCCCAGCGCCTGACACGGTGAACGTCAACAGTGGATCCTGAACTATTGAACTATGACTCCAAAAAAAGGAGAAGATGCCCTGAAACACGCCATCATGACTTCGGTCTGTGCTCTCCGCAGCATCTTCTTGCCGCTGCAAAGGTGAGCTGCACCATTACCGCTCATCAGGAGCATGGCCTGAATGCCTCAGCCGAGATGTCAGTCATTGCAGACCCCTCGATGGTTTACGACAGCCCAGTTTCTTGGCGAAAGGTGAAGCAAAGAATTCAGCAACATTCAATAACATTTCCAAACTCTCAGCGTATACTTCATACTCCCTCAAGTACGCTCCCGCGTTAAGCCCCTACCGAACCCAAAGCGCCAAAGCCCTAAACCCAGAGCCGAGAAGCGTTCGATTTAAGGTCCTCATTGTGACGCCCAACACCGCCCACAGTTTCACCCCTCGCACGGTTTTTGCCGAACACAAGTTTGGCATTACCTGCCTCCCGGATGCTTTTCTCATCGTTCAAAGTTCAGCCTCAGCAAGCTTTTTCGTTTGCTTGTGCGATATTTGTTCATACCCATCAAACTGGGTTCCTCCTGATGTGGAAGTAAGGATGGTATCATGCCATGGGTGGGGATTTCCTCGTCCAACGGCACCATCACGGTGAACGCCCACATTTCCGAACAGGACTGTCTCATCTCAGATCTGCCACTAAAACCCGAAATCGAAGCCCTTCACTATTGACTCACCACACCGTTGACTTACTGGTTTTTAGTAGGGAATGGGGGAATTAGATACCATATATGCCCATATAGAACCCTCTAAGGGATTACATAGGGACCCTAATTCCCTCATTCCCTTTTCAGAACCAGCAAGCTAATTACGCCAACCTGCTTTGCAGGACGTAGTTCTAAAACGATTTCTACCCCTTCAGTTCCTACATACGATTTGCAAGAAAAGACCTTTGGGTAGTTTCATCCTCGTACCCCGGCAAAGGAAGTTATACAGCCATAGCCACAGTACGCCACAGTACTGTGGACACTTAGGTGACACCTGCACACACATGCTATTTGAAACTTGCCTTTGTCTATGCATAGTAGTACAGTATTTTGATGATCATATGTTATATTAGTCTGTTGTTTTATTGTTATGTTATTCGATTATTCGACTATTTGTTTATTCTATTGTTCCATTGTTCTATTCTCTTCCATTATTCCAGTACTCTATTCTTCCATTATTCTATGCTTATATTCATATGCTATTTGCGATTGTACCATTATACGATGAAAGTGACTGCTTTTGCCCTTTGAGGCCTCCGGCCTGACTTCGCTGCCGCTGCCTGGTCTTGAGGACTCGGTGGGTGGGCTTTGCTCTGTGGTCGACACGAATTCGTCAACGCAGACGTCCGCCGCTGTGCCGATGAAATCGCATTTTGCTTTGTTAAAAGAAGGGCTTGGAGAAGCGATCAGTGTGCTCCGAGTGCGCAGTCAGATCAGAGGCTAGTGATGTGTACTTTTTGCTTTGTTCCGAGGTTATCATCCTAGCACCATGGATGTGGTCCTCCATCCACTTTCCCGAAGCCGGGCGCTGTTAGTTTCTAGGTGGGTCGAGAGACCTAGAAGACCGAATGCGTAGGAAATGCTCGATTGCACGGGACTTATCAGGAAGTGAGGAGTACAGAAGCCTGGGCTGTCGCTGCGTGCAGATACTGGGGACGAGTCCATTCTTTTACTTCTCCCGCCTAGATGCTTGTTACAGTATAGGGGTCGTGTTCCTTCCACTTGAATTTGATGAATGGAGATGTGTGCTTAAGTTGCCTGCGCTGCGATTCATATGAAGCTGTGCTTGTTTTATCAGTGATATAGTTCTCCTAGGAATCGAACCTTCGGATCACTGTGGGCGAGTCGGCTCTGCCGCTGCTCGCGTATGCTGGGGATGGAGCCCGCGTGAGCCCCACGCGCTTTTCTATGGAGTGCATGGAGGTTACGGGGGTCACTACTCTTGTCACAATACGTAAAAGAACTCCCAAACAACTCCCAAACCGAACACTAATCCAGGAACCCGCTTAGATGTGGAAATTCGTTTCAGGAATGTCACGGGCCTGCAATGTTGAACCCTAATTAGATGCCACCTTCGAAACATAGGGGCATATTCCAACTTGCAGAACCCCCACGCAAATTTGGCACGCATTCCTCTCCAGAGGGTCGGCGTGCCCAAGTCCAGATGAGCAGCACCCCCGCAAAGCCATCAAAACAATCTCGGGTACGGAAACTTGAACAGTACCTTAGAGCCCTTTTCGCTCTCCAGCCTGCGACCTTGCAAGGTGCCCGACGCCGTTCAGTTCGAGTTCGACGAGTTGACGGGGTTTGGGAGCTTGAATGGATATGGCGTGTCCCCATGGCTTCAACAGTAGCAGTTTTCTTTCCCCAAACCCCAAACCCCAAACCCTAAACCCTAAACCCTAAACCAGATGCTTGCCTGGATGATGGATGTCCTCGCTTTGCTTGGTCACGACATAGTTCACAGTCAAGGTTTCAGCACACAGGTACAGGGCAGATCTTCCTTTGAGGCTCCAGACTTCGGAATATCCCTTAGTCCAAAAAGCTTTTTGAAACTTGCTAACAGTATACAAGACTATTTTTATTGTACGCCCTGTGGGATTTCTCCGGGTAGTTGGGGCCAGAGGCTGTCGTTAAACGTGCGCACCGGCGCCCTGGCTCTCGCGGCTGACAGCAACCTGACGAAGGCCCAACTACGGTTCTCCCAACAGTTGTGGGTACCACGTCCCCCCAGGTCCCTGAGTCATACCCCGTGTTCCCTCATTACTTACCTACATCCCTGCGTGATTTGTGGCAGATGACCCCTGAACCTAGAGCCACCCGTGCGGACAGTGTCATAGGTAAGTAGTTTGGGCAGTTTGCTGAAGGTTCATGCGAGGCTTTTGTTTGGTATAGATCCTTTTTGCTGAATTTTGTTTAATCCTTGGAGTGGGAGCTGAAGATCTGAAGACTTCCCTTTCAGGTTTTCGATGGTCTCCCGACAGCTGGGCGATCATCGGCTCGACTGGGCTGCACGGTCTCTCAGTCACTTCTGGAAAAGTTGACTTAGGACTTCAGCATGGTAGAATGGTGTAGTTAATGGTGTAGTCACTGGTGTAGTAGACTACCACTACCAATACCACTACCAATACCACTACCACTACCACTACCACTACCACTACTACTTCTTCTACTACTACTCCTACTACTCCTACTACTACTACTACTCCTACTACTACTCCTACTACTCCTACTACTCCTACTCCTCCTGCTACTGCTACTGCTACTGCTACTACTACTACTACTACTACTACTACTACTCCTACTCCTACTCCTACTCCTACTCCTACTCCTACTCCTACTCCTACTCCTACTCTTACTCCTACTCCTACTCCTACTCCTACTCGCCACCACCGTTCTACCTGCCCCATGGTTTAGGACGCAGCTCTCAGGTTTATGGTCACTTCGAGTGGCTAGCGGGCTTCACTGTGCCTCGTGCGAAGGGCTACGTGCTCATCACCGTGCCTCAGATTCCTCAGCGAATTTTCAATAGTGGATGGAGCATAACATAAAAGATTTCAATGCTTTCGTTGTTCGGTTCTTGCTGGGCGGCTCCTTTCACAAGATCAAAGAGCCCGATGTCGCAAGCATGATTGTTTTTGAAGAGGTATGGGACCTGTATTGGAGCCTTCAAAATTAAACACCACTTTGCTTTGGACCAGAGCGAAAAGTTAGCAAACTCTTCGCTGCTAAACTACCATATCTGGAACCTGAACATCCTGGCAAGTTTTGCTTGAGATTTGCTTTGTGTGCCTTGTGTATACCACAAAAACGGGAATGGCCCATGCAATCCTGAGCAAAACAGGAAGGCAAGGTTTCATACGGGTTCGTTGGCCCTGTTGCTGAAAGTGGTGTTTTTGCCGAGCGAGACGTGTCTCCACATGTGCAGTTTTGCAATCCGGGATATCTGCACGAGAACCCCCCCCCCCCCCGAATTAAGCCACACCGTTCCAAGTGGAGTGGCGCCAGGTCTTGGACAGCACATGTTGGAAAGAGTTGCCCGAGCAGACTTGGATCTATGAGAAGTAGCCAAGTGGCAAGTAGCTCGCAGGAGATCCGCAGCCTTAACTCATAACCTTAAGATCGCAACTCCGTCTCGTTAACGGGGTCAGGTTCAGGGTGGGGTTTGATTGCGGGATTTGGGGTGGTGTTCTTAAGGGTTGGGTTGAGGGTGGTGCAAGTTTTTTGGGGGTTGTGCCTAGGACTTCTCACCCACTTGACCCCACCTGGAAGTGTGCACGGGGAGGCTTCACGGGGCAAGGTCGGCGATAACAGGGCAGATTAGGGTAGGCTGCAGTTTGGCAAGAGATAAGGCAATATAACAGGGCTGGGCCCATAAGGTCCTGGCGAAACCTAGACGGCTGAACACAAAACTCGACCCCAAAGATGGAGCTCTCAGACATCTGGGAGCCTGAATCCCGAAACCCCCAGAGCCCTAACCGTCCCTAACCCCATCTCCACAATGTGCTCCCTTAACATCACACCATGATGCGATGTTCATGATGATGCTCAGTGCAGTTTAGTCTCGTGCCATATAGTATATGGTTGGCGATGGTCTGGTCTAGCATAGTATCCAGAGTCTAAGACGTTATGAAACCCTGGCAAGCCCAGAACTGTGTGTTGTGTTGAGTGCTGGAGCCTACGAGGGGGACCGCAAGTAATCTTTTTGGTTGCTGCAGTCTGGGGTTCAACCTGCGCGCTTTCAATTCAAGCCCTCAGCCTAAACGCCAAACTCAAGCTCGATCGGCCAGGCGGGTGACAGTAGATGAAGCAGCGGGTTATGCTGCGCTAAGACGTTTTTTGAAACAGGGGCCTAAGAGGGTCCAGCAAAACTGAGGCAAGATGCAAAAGATGAGGGCCAATGCCGTGCGGATTGCAGGGCCAAGCCATCCTGCGGGATCTACTCCTTCAGAACCTCGGCATTTTTTCCCTGGGTGCTTCATTTCCTGTTGGCCTTCATGATGAGGTTGTATTGGATTCTGTGTTTGTTTGGCTTCCGTGTTCTGAGTTTGCAGTAATGGCAGTTGTTGCAGTATTTGCAAGTATTTGGAGCTTCATGTGCCGCAGCACGTTGGTGGCAAAATGACTGCTTATCGCAACAGTTCATTGTGAGATTGCGTCATTTGCTTGTCAAGTGATGGAGGCGACAGAGAATGCTTCTTTTTGTCGCGATGCGGCACGCCGCCTGTGCCCCACTGCACACAGAAGCAGGGCAAGGCATGGACACCCACATCACAACAACTTGTGAGTCCAGTTCCAGGGGCTGTGTTTGTGAGTATTTGTAGATTCTCTATATTTGAAGCATGGTCCCTCTTCAAAGTCTTCAAGCTTCCAAGCAGTGCAGATTTTACACTGCAACATGCATTACTTATGACTGTTGACGGCATATCACCTCTGACTACTGTATTGCTTTTCGATGAAGGCTCGTCTCCGGGTAGAAGTCAAAGTGGCCATTGGCTTTCTTCCGACTGCACTTGGCAACGGCCTCACCTTTGTTTCTCTTGTCGCTCTTTCTCCAGAAACTCCAGGAAGGGAAGCGGCACAAGGTTGGTCTTCTTGTTGCACGCCAGGAACCGGTACTTGTTCTTGCTGTCGGAGTCGTCACCCTCTTTCGCCCTCTTCTGCATCCTTTGGTTCCTCTGCCCAGGCAGCCAACTCGTCGGTCTTCGACTTTGTCTCACCCTTCTCGGCATCCTTCTTCAGCTTCGGCTGCCTCTTCCCCCCTGTCCCCCCCCCCTCCCCCCCCCTCCCCGTCACACACCCCCCTCCCCCCCCCCCCCCAACCCCTCCTTTCTTCCTCCCCACCCACTCCCCACCTCATCCCCCCCCTCCCCCCAATTTCCCCAACCCCCCCCCTGTCTCTCCGTTTTTTACTTTCGTGGCCTTCTCTCCGTCTCCGTCGGGTGTCTCGGATGCCTCCTGCTTTCTCCTCAAGGACTCCTTAGGTCCTTACCCTAAACCCTAAACCCTAAACCCTAAACCCTAAACCCTAAACCCTAAACCCTAAACCCTAAACCCTAAACCCTAAACCCTTGGGTTCTGCCTCTTCGGCTTTGCTGTTTTTTATGCTGGGTTTTTGGACTCCACCTTTTTTGCCCTCTGCTGAGTACGGCTTGCCTTCTCTTATTCATGTGTCACTTCATCTTCTCTTACTCTACGAAGACATTTGAATCGAGGAGCCCAACGGTTTAAGCAAACGCACAAGTCTAGAGTTGCTTGACCGGGTTCCTTTTCGGGTGCCGAAGCCTGCTTGCCAACACGTAGATGACCGACGGCAAACCTGTACCGCGGAGGGTTAGGGGGGGGGGGGGGAAGGCTAAAGAAGGGTTAGGCTGCTTAGGCTTCGACTCGGCTGCATAGGGTCCTGTGGCAAGCAGGCCTTCCCCTTCCAGCAACCAAAGGTTCTTGTTTCCCATTTGTTTCCTCAGTGGACAGGACAGTTTTCAAGGCAAGCAGAGCCAGACGGGCAGTTCAGTGCAGCACAAGGGGGTCTGGGTCCCGAAGCCTCCACGCAGGCCTTCGAGAAGATTCCCGAGTGCAAGGAAAGTGAAACCTGTGTCTGGGATCATAAAGGCTTATTCGAAGGCCTGGAGTAAGCATGGGCTTGCGTGGTTCTCTTTATACTTCCCGTTATCCTCAAGCCAGCGCCCTCGCACGCTTCTTGTGGGACTTCGTGATTTCAGGGCTTCCCTCTTTGTGTGGCTTCGCGGAGGGATCTGGGCCATAGCATGATCCGTGTTGGGGCGACATCGGCAGATGGATTCTTAGTAGTCTGAAGTTGGAAGCTTCCAATATAGGTTGTAATGCAGTTCCGAACAAGAGCTAGCTGCGGGATTCTTGGTAAGGCACAAGGTGTCATTCAAGATATGCTGCTCCCTTGTATTCTGTGTCCAGTCTGTGGCTGCAGGCCCCGCAGGCTGTACCCCTAAATTTGTTCTAAGCCAGACTGGCACCCCTGAAATCCTCAGATTGGCCGAGGTCTGTTTGTCAAGGATGGTTCAGATGCAGTCTGGCGCTACGAAGGCTCTTGTCATCTTAAGCTGTCTATCGCCGGCCTGCAATTTTCCCAGTTCTTGCGATCGGTAAATAAATGACGACGCCATCAGACTCATTGTACTAGCTTGCATCCCTGCCCATCTGTCAAAGAATCCCGTAAAACTAAAACAGCCTTGACACCCAAGTACCCAAAAGCCAATTAAAAGCCAATGAAAGCCCAGAAGTCCGAAGCCTCCAACTCTTCTCGGGCAGTAGCACCCTTCCCTTTCTAGAAGCAGACGGCCTCTGAAACTCTGCAGTTTCCCCAAGTACCGAGCAGCTCCACATGTCCTTGCGTGGGGCTGCTGCATGAGATACTTGTACCTTAGTGCTTGCCGATGCACAGGGAGTTTGTTTGCTTGTTTCTATGGCCCGTGGAGCCATCTCAGAATCATACTGCCGTCTTAGATCAAAACCTAATCCCAAAATCGTTGCTAGGGAGCATCAGGGCCTAGTAGAATTTGAACGCTCAACACAGAACCCCTGTCTTCAGACGCCCTGAAACTCCTTTCGTTTTCTGACATTCTTGGCGCCTCGCTCGAACTCACTGTTGGGGCCCACTTCCTACCCCGAGGCTAACCCGTATCTGGTAGCAGGCAGATTCTGCCCCGTGGGGCGCAGCTACAAGGACGAGGCGGACCTCGAGTGGGTACACCGTAAAGACGCGGTCACACCGGAGGCCAGCGGTGAATAGGTGAGCCCCCATGCATTTTTGGTGCAACTTCTTCTTCCCGTGTTTCGCTCGGGTCCTTGCGGAGGTCGTTTCTAGATCGTTTCTAAATAGGACGTTCGCATTCTCTTGGCTTCCCTCCAAATTCCTCCAAAGTTCTGCCTCTTATAGTACCAAGAATATCCTTCTTTAAGCGCCGCGGCTGGGCGTGCGAGAGCCGCCGCGCTTTTCTGTGGGCCCAAAAGTCGGGACCCCCCGCGTGGGGCCTGTTCAAAATTTCGAGCGCGACCACCCTCTCGGTAATGGCGGGCCTTCGGAGCGCTCCCGCGTGGAGCCTTCGCAAAATTTTAGGGGCCTGAAGACGCGCTCCCCGAAGGTCCCGTGGAGGCTCCGGGCCTTTTCAAAATACGCGGGAAACACCACAAAATACGTGGGAGCGGAATCCGCGCTGCTATGAAGCACTGCGCAAATGCACGGCAAACACCGTGGGACCAGAACTCGCTCTGCTGCGAAACGACGAAGTATGCGGCAAACACCGCAAACTACGTGGGGGGGGGGGGACTGGAATTCGTGCTGCCACGAGACAGGCAAAACGACATGCTCATGACGATGATGGTGATGACCATCTGCATCATTGATCATCCTCATCTAATTACATCTTCATCTTCATCTACATCTCCCTTCCATCTTTCATGTTCTCTCGTTGCTCTAAGCGCTTTCGGGACAGCCGTTCTCTAGGAATAAGAGAGGCTCCGCACCTCCGCCCAGGACACACTGTGTTGATGCTAAGGGTACATTGCATCTATTCTGCGGGTGCGTTGCGTCTTTTCTGCGGGGGTTGCCTTTGTAAAGTATTTGCTGTTTACAAGGCACGCGTGTGCAGCATAGCCTCTACGTGTCCATCTTACGGCGGGGGGGAGGGGGGGCAGTCAAAAACAGAAGGTACCAGTCAGAAAACGCAGAGGCCTCAGTCGGAAAACAAGTCAGAAAACAGCCTGGCAGCAGCCGTAAAACAAAGGCCTCATTTGTAAAACCTTTTTGTTCGACGCTTGTCGTGTTTTCGCACTAAGCCCCGCGTTTTCCGACTGGCGCCGTCGTTTTTTCTGAGTGGCGCTTTTGTGTTTTCCGATTGGGGCTTTCGGACGCACGCGCTGGACCAAATGACCAAAGTTTTCTTCTCCTCCGGTTGCGGTTACATTCCCACGTTCGAAACTTCTCGTGGTTTCGCACTCAAGCCCTGCGTTTTCGGTCCCACGTTTTCTGACTGGCGCCTTTGTTTTCTGACTGGTGCCTCTTTTTTTCTGAATGGCGCTTGCTTCGTTCTCGGAGTGGGGCTGTCAGATTCTCAACGGGTGTCCGCGGTAAATTGAAGCTTTGCGTTTTCTGACTGAGCCCCCCGTTTTCCGAGCTGAGGCCTGCGCGTTTTCTGATTCCGCCTGCGGCGTTTTCCAACTGGGGCTTTCCGTTTTCTCGATTGGGCCTTTGTGTTTTCGTCAGACTCAGCCCGCATCCGTCATGGCTTCTAGGCACTTGGTGATCTTCAGCAGATGCCCTAACACCCGAAAGCGAGACCCGAAGCCCCGGCCAGGACTCGCTTTACTTGCAGCCTGCCAGCGTGCAAGATGGACGGTTATGTCCCACAGGCGCCGGTTCAGCAAACCTTTCTGGTCTTGTTTCAGATTCTTCAGAACCTTGTTGCAACGGCGTGAGCCCGATCCAAGTGAAAACCGCTGATGCGAAGGATCCCTGGTGCTTCGTGAAGCCGATGCAACCCGAGACTTCTTCAACCAGACATCGAACTATCTCGAGCTTTATGGCCGGGGCGCTCGGGGTTCTTGGGGGCATCGGATGGCATACAAAACTCAAAGCTGAAAGCTGCCGAATCCCTTTGCCCCCCAAGTCGAGAAGGTTCTCTTCAGAGCCTCTCCTCAAGCGTCTAAGCCCATCTCCAGCCTGACACCCCAAACCCCAGAGTTCTCTGCTCGATTTCCGCATGTTTCGGCCCCGGCGTTTAAAAAGACCCATCAGTTAGCTCAGAGATTGCTTTGCGGCTATGGGTTGAGGCTAGCAGCGCAGTGACATTGGCGGGTGTGAGGAACATTCCATTATTCCGCCTCTGGGTCTTACTTGGGTTTCCTTTGGCTATGGTAGCCAGCAGGCTGCGAGTGCAAAGCCGTGAAACCTGAACCATCATTATCCCGAGCCCCGAAGGCAAACGCATTGCCTGCCTCAGCCCAAAGACGGGCGGCGACTTGCTGCAAAAGGTCTTCGAGCCCCGACGCAGATAAACAGTCTGTCCGATTACGCGGCCATCCTGAGGAGAATGCAAAGGTTAGGAGCAACAGAGGTACACAAACATGGCACATTTAGTAGATAGCAGCCTGGACAATCAGACGTTTTAAGCGCACGCGATCCTGTACGCGCTGTATCGCACTGTTGTCAAATCGTGGCCACGGTTTCTGACTTGTTCATTCCATACTGCTTTGGGTGTATTATTCTGATCCCCAGTTCGAAGAATTACACCCTAAACCCTCACAAGCGGAAGCTTTGTAAGGACGATGGAACCCAGGATCTGACAAAGGAGACGACAACAGATATTGGCGCGGACATTCAGCTCTCTCTTGACAGCCCGACATGCCCAGAGCCGCCCCTGAAGCATGGCTGCAAGCATAGCTGAAGCATAGTTGAAGCATAGCTGAAGCATTGATGTTTGCATTGATGAGAAGGATTTGCAGAAGCCCGAGCCAAGAGTGATGATTTTGAAAGAAAGCTTAGCGGATAGGGAGTGCTATAGTGGAGCCCATAAGGGGCCTGGTTGGGCCACTGTGGATCATTGCCGCCTTGCTCTCATTGCTGACATTCGGGCCAGTCTAGGTCAGCAGGGCTTGCTGTAGGGCTTGCAGTTGGCTTCAACTTTCTTTGGGCTCTATATGGCTAGTATAGCTTCTTCGCAGCTCAAACTTCGTGAGCATGCCGGTCAGCGCCTAAACTTCAGCTGTGCAAAAGGAAATCGTATGTTTTAGTCTTCTACAGCACATTGCACACCGGAGTGTATCAAGTGCATTGAACAAGGCCCGCAGATGCGGGTCATACGACGTCATGTCTTTATAGAGGGTTGTGGCTCATGGGCTCATAGTATCCACAAGACCACCGAGGTTCCTGCGAGATATCGTCAACTTATTTGACATCAAACAGGTTGAAAGCGTCAAGTAGCTGACGTTGCCCACTTGACCTGGCCTTCTTGGCCACCTCACATCTGACCTTGTATTTGGTGTTGAGCTAGAGCTAGTGAGGAGATTGCAGCCTGCTCTGCGCTTTCAGGACCCTGGCCGACGTCAACGGGGACAGTCAAGGGGACCAGGACACCGACAGCAACGCGCCCGAAGTGTTGCGGAACTAGAAACGCGCCCCAATTTTGGAAGCACGCTTGCCCTCAGCTTCCTCCTCAAATGTACTTTTTGACGTTGAACTGTTCTGGAATTGCGGATCCTAAAGCCATGAAGACTCCTGGTAAGGCCTCGACCCGCTCCCAGTGCTCCTTGATGACCCATCGACCACGACGGAGAATGAATCTCTTGTGGCAATCCAGGAGCGGGAAAAAGGCAGATCTGATCTTGTCCCCACAAACAGATTACAATAGTTCTGTTTCCGAAACCATGCTATCCGCAGTTGAAGCCAGCTGGTTTAGCTTTTTTTGAGGAGTGTAGGCTTCCAGGGCAGGTCGTTTCAGGTCTTTGCAATTCGTCCTATGCAAAGTTTCTGACATCCAGAACTTGGCTGATGTGGGCCCCTTGCGCCAAGGACTTCAGCTTGCATCCCTGCAACTTGGACTTTGTTTTTTTTGGGGCCCCTCGATCTTGCACAGGATTACAGAAAGCCCCTAGACTCCCCTAGACCCTATAATACCCGAAAAAAACTCAGAACCCCCCCCCCCCCCCCCCCCCCCGCAGATCGTGTCCTTCGTGCGGGTGCTGGGCTAAGCCCCTAAGGCCCCTAAGCCCGAAACCCTGACCCTAAACCACCCTAAACCCAAGAGGCCCCACACCCCAAACCCTAAACCCCAAACCCGAAAGGCCCCAACAATAAAAAAACCCTGAACCCTAAACCCCAAAGCCTAACCCTTAACCCTGGGCCCAAACCCCAAGAACCCAAAGCCCTGAACCCATCCCGAAAAAACCTAAACCCAAAGGCCCCAAACCCTTAAATCCCCTAAACCACCCCTGATCAACCCTGAACCCTAAGTCCTGGGCCTAAACCCTAAAAACCCTGAACCCGAAAAACCCTAAGCCCTGAACCCGTAAAAACCCTAAACCCAAAAGGCCCGAAATCCTAGAAAACCCCAAACCCCTGAGCCCTAAATCCGAACCCCTAGTCACCCCAAGCCCTGCAGCCAGCCTTAAAACCCTTTGGTGGACTCCGCAGACCCAAAATGACTCTTTGCCCCTAATCAAACCCTCCAAGCTCCGTGGCCCCATAATGACCTTGTGCCCCCATGTAGACCCCCCTACGCGAGAAGCCCTGGAAACCATGCGCGGATATGATCAGTTTCAAAGGCACCATGTGGGGCGACATTCGTTCAAGTCTGCTAGATCTGTAGAGCTGGCCGTGCAGGTGCGGATTCAGAAGGACTCCAATTTGTTCATCCAAGCACCCGCAAGCACAGACACCCTCGCGCTCATATGCTCTTGAGACGAAGGGTCAGGGCAGTTCGTGCATTGCATTGCCGTGTATCCTTAACCGTGCAGAAGAAATCTGTTCGTCCTGGTGAGCCATTTTGTTGTTTGAACCTCTTGGGAGCTCAGGTGAGTGCTTTCCCGTTTCCTGGGGTGCCAACAGTCCAGTGACGTCAGACAACTTTCAGGCAGTACCTGTGCAAACCAACAATCGCCACTCGCCAGCACTTCAGGCACGTGTGGCGCGTGTGGAACCTAATTACGTGTGGTAGGAGCCAGTGGTAGTTACCTTGTCCTAGGGCATTTGGACCTTCATGCTTGGCTCTTTTTTCACATCAGCCAGCCTCTTCTAAAATAGTCTTCCGCAGAGCCTGATTTCCCGAATGCAGTCTTTTTGAAAACCTAATGTCAAAGAGTCTCCATCATTACGGCTGTAAGCCAAGTTGCCTCTGCTTTTGAAGTTGGTAGCTGCTGAACTTGGTGGAAATGTATGTCCAGCATTGAATTAGGGACACCGTTTGCCGCCGGAGGCAAGCCGGCCAGTCTTCGGTTTGTTGGGACTCATGAAATTAAGGGGTTCTTCGGTGTGGGGCGAACTGCAAGAAATTTGACATGTCAGTTTGACACCAAGCAAGTATGCAGTCTCAAGGGTGAGGCAAAACTTGAGTCAAGCCGAGAGGTTTGCCTGCAATGTCGTTGTCGCAATCGGAGTTGACCAGATCAGAAGCAACTCTAAACCTTAGACTTCTAAACCCTAAAGTACTGGTATACTTTCCAAGCGCCAGCAGGAGCTTGGCGAAAAGGGGATGCTTTCGTAGCGACTCCAAATGAGACTCCTCAAGCGGGAACTATTTGGACTGAGGGCCTGGGTAGAGACTGATTGGAATTCCGTTTTTGGTTCAGTGCTTTGTTCCGTGTTATTTTGACCCTGCTACCTGTGTTTCCGACAAAAACCTGTCTGACCCTGGCCCACCTCCTTCCTGTGCGTGGGGATAAAAAAGCCTGTTGCCCTTGTAGCAGCTCACACATCCCTGAAGAACCTGCAAGGTTATGTGCCGTCCAGCATCCCCATTGTTATGGGCGCTTTCACTTGCGAGCAGCGCTCGTTGATCAAAACGGTATCCATTGCTGCTATGAACGAAGAGATATGCCAGACAGCGTGCAGTCACCAGGAGAGCTGTTGGTCTCTGGGCATTTTGGAAATGCCATTTCCTGTTTTGTGGTCGGTAGTCTGTTTTCCCGACCAAACATTGAACAGCTGAGTTTCATGTGGCGGTGCAAGACCCGTTCAGGTTTTATTGGTTTGGCACCTTGGGCAGTCTGCAGCAGTGCCGCTTGTAACTCGACTTTCGCCTCAACCTTGCCTTGCCGGTCAAGGCTTGACCCTTAAGAATACGCACAAGTTGGATAGAGTTCTGGGGACATTTCTTCCCGGGCCTCCTCTTCATGTTTGCCTAGGTACAAAGATTGCAACGTGTTGGTCCGGGTCGACTCTGCCACGGGGACGTTGCATGGCCTCCCTCCTACCAAGGACCGAGTAGGCTTGTGGTGCAATTTAGTGGCCCCTGCTGCACACAGCTCCCTATGTGACTGACGTCTTCCCACTTGCATTCTAAGAGCCTTCCTCTCCAGGGAACGAGCATGTGGCGGCAGGTTGATGTTGCCCACTCGTAGCTGATTGCAACAACCAGGAAGTCTCAATGCTATTGAAAGCGGGATAGGGAAGCCATTGCGCTGCTTTGGATACCTCTCCCCGTCATGCAATCCATTCATGGTTTTCTTCAAATAGCCACATGTTGTGATCACGCCTTGACGCCGGTTTGAGATGCAGAGATTCAGGAAGCGTTGCATTGTGTATTTGATGTGAATTCCAATAGACAAGAGGCCATCGTACCTTCATGTTCGTCTCATGTCAAGAGCCGCTACAGCTGTATCTCGAACCTCGTACTTCAAGGTAAGCGCACGGAGTGTCAGGGACCCAAGAGGGCATTGATTCGCATCCCGAGCTTTGGCTTCGCCCTGCATTTTTTGTGCCCAAACTGGAAAGCACCTGCGTTTCCTAGTCAAGAAGGCCTTGTAGCTAGGCAACTTTAGCTTGGATTCGATGGACTTGTGGGCCAGGACGAGCCGGATGCAGAATTCTGCCGCCGGGCGAATGCCGAAGCTTGCTGGGCTGTCAGCAAGCGTAGGGCCTTTCTGCATGCGCCCCTCGGAGTTTTTCAAATTTCTTGAAGGGCTGTGAACAGGCAGAATGCGGGAGACCCCAACGGGAAATTTCAAGAACACCGTAGGTGCCTACCACCCTGCTCTTTCAATTCGGTTCATATTCGATCATATTTCTACTGTGCATGTTCTTGGTCTTCAGGATTCTCCAGGTGTGCAGCTCAATCAGATGTGGGGTAGGAGGGTGAAGGAGGGCATGTGCATTCGTGCGGGGTATCGGGCTGCAGGGTTGAGGGCTGCGGGTGTGTTACACGTTGCTGCAAGAGCCTTGCCTGCACCAAGGGCAACCGAGCAGCATCCAGAGGACTTGAGCCCTTGCATCTTCCAATCCTTGGTGCAGCAATGCGACCAGAAGCTCCTCTTGGGAGGTGGCGTGGTTTCTGCTTGTGGGCCCGTAGAGGTGCAAGAAACTATCAGAGGGTGCACTTGCAACTTGTGCAAGCGTGCCTCGAGAACTTGGGTTTTGAATCGCAGTCCTGCCCCAGGGTTGGGCTTGCGCGGCTCTTCAAGGATAGCCTGGGTATGCCGCTGGGTCTCCACAGCACTCTTCATCAGACTTCACACCACACCCAAAACAACACCTAGGACTGCATCACCCAAAGACTCCAATCACACAAAACCACCGTCAGTAGGTTGGATAGTTGAAGCAGAGCAGCTTTCAAGGAAGGATGCCGTTCACAGCTCGTCCAAATCTTTGCAAAACTTTGGGCGGCTGAGCCTCGCTGGCAGGCCAGGGTGTGCAAAACTGCTTTGGCTGCCTGTACGCCAAGTACACCGAGGCGAGCATTGCATCTGCATGTGTCTATTTCTTCTCGCGTATGATGGCGCAGTTGGCCATTATAGGCATTGTGGCAGCATCTGCCCAAGCCCCCAAGCCATGCCCCTTGCATCCTTCAGGGTGCAGCATGGCAGCGGAAGAGGCGGCTTCCTACAAGCTTTGCCACAGGGGCGCAGCTGGTGGCGTGTGGAAATATCTTAGTCGATCTTAGTCTTAGGGCTGGGGGCTTCCTACACATTTGAATTTTGACCCTGGAACTTGGTGGAAGCCTGGTGAGGCAGGAGTTTTGTGATTCTGAACTGCTTGCACGAGAATCTGAGGGAGTTTTTCCTGGGCTCACGGAAGATGTCCTGTAGATATTCCTGTGGGCCATGACCCTTGTCCGTGGGAATGGGTGGTGGGGGGGCTAGTTCTTGATCACAGGAACGGAGATAATCAGATTGAACAGGTGGTCGTCGTTGAAAACCCCCGATAGCGAGTAAGAAAACGGACACCGCACCGCACGGAAGTTTCATTCGAGTTAGTGTTTAGGTTACTCAAGGTGTGGCCACACGGACCTTGGAGTCAAGCTGGGTTGTAGTGGCTCCGGGTGTCCTGGCAACTTGGAGGCTGTAGAGTAGTCGAGGCAGTAGAGGCCCCACTCAAAAGGAGCTTCCCTGTGGCCCGTTGACAAATCCTAGGTGGTGTCGTGCTGGAAGGAGCGCTTCCAGCCGGTTCAGCACCCTGAGGCGGAACTCGGCATTCACCCGCCTATAGGGTCCGTGACACAACGCCCGGCCATTGTCTAGACTCTAGACTCTCTGAGCTGCCTTCCACCCCCATGCACATTCTTCACTTTGCAACATGTACCTTTCTGAAAGAATAGCCTATAACTGTGGGCTTGTCCGCACGTGAGAAGCTGAGGTGTTTCTCAAGTGATGAGACATGTTTCAAGATGGGCAAACGTAAACGGCTGAAGGCCACTGGTACCAGACACAGCACACCCGTGCGGTTTCTGGTACCAGCTTCCCCGCCCCAGCCCCCCCCTCCCGCGCGCCCTCCGTCTCCCATCCATTCCTCCTGCGAATGCTATTGCCCAGCTGCTGCACTTGCGCTACTGGATGCTGCTCAGAATCTGGAAGTACTGTGACTGCAGCAGCGTGCGAAACATTCCGGGTCACAAGGTTGGAAAGGGTAGTACGACAACACCCCTACTCATTGACTGGCATAATCATGCATGTTGGCACTCAGATTCGTGCGCAGGTCCCCGGCCCGCCACCAGCAGCGCATGTAACTCTGAATTGCGTCGGAGGAAGCTGGTGGAACCAACAGGACTCCCTTCATTTTCAAGGGGTTGATGTCGCAGTGTGGCTTGCCAAAATGCCACAATGCCAAAATGCCAGTTTAGGGTTTAGGGTTTAGGGTTTAGGGTTTAGGGTTTAGGGTTTAGGGTTTAGGGTTTAGGGCGAGTTGTTGTGTTGGCTTCGGCTCCAAGTCTTTGGTGTTGTGGCCTGGGGGGAGGGAGATCTTCAGAACGTCAGCCTGTTGCAGGGCTTAGGCAGCATGAAGTGTTTTTGAAAGGACCAGCCAGCGCTGACGAAGTTTGCGTGCGGAGCCTGCGTTCAGGCTGCTCGGTGCGGGTGAGAACTAGAGGCGTTTTTGTTCGATAGCTGTTGTGCAGGCGATTAAGCAGTTGTGTTTCTGAGAATATCGAAATGCAGTCTGCGGTGGTTATATGGTCCTTAAACAATAAAGTTTAAAGATGTTCAAAAGCCTTTAAAGTTTGTTTTTGCCTTCCGTGGAGGTGGTGCAGCCGCCCTACGCGAGCTATCAGGAACAGTGCCCTGGGCTTCGAGTTAATTCTCTAGCCCTCTGTGCCCTGGGCACACAGATGTGAAGCACGAATATCTGGGATCACAGATAGTCACTATATGTGAAATGTTCGAATTCAGTTCTAGTGTTCTCACATTTTTTTTTTTTTTTTGGGGGGGGGGGGGGGTTCTCTTAGGTTCTCTCAGGATACTTTGGAATACTAAGGCAGAGGCAGGAGCTCTACTTCTCGTCCAAGTTGGTCGTCCGGCTGTACATCGATCAAAAGCAGCCGAAGGCAGTGGATGATGATGGGCATCTGGTGAGTTGGAGTGATGACTTCAACGACTTCAATGGCTTCAATGACTTCAGTCCCACGATGGCCTCTTGACCCATGCATGCCCAACTTTCACTCCAACCCTCGACCCGAAAAAGTCCTAAGAATCTTCCAAACCCGTCACGCGACAGTCGCGGCCCAGGTGACTGTTGACTCCGATGCCGTCCCCCTCGTCCAATTCAAAACGAGCGCAAGCCACGCACACAAATTGAACAAAGGTGCAACCCGCGCGACGGATCGGACGGATCGGACGGGTTTCCTCGCAGAGCCGGCGAATGCCACGACTTATGGCACCTGGCGCCTGCGGTCGGTGTACAACTCCGCAAACTGCCTGAACGCGGACGCGGGCGGCATCCTGTCGAGCAACAACTGTTCCACGAAACTCGGATAAAATCAAGTCCTTTTTTTGTGTGAGCAATCCCAAGAAAGGGCTGAGACAGGGTAGTTTTTCATGGCTCCGCAAGGTTTCAAGAACAGCTGAGGAAGGAAAGCAAACGGTCGGCGAGCCAGCTTTTCAGCCTCAGGGCCTCATTGCAATTTGTCATTTTGTCTCTGTCCATCTGCATATTTTGCACACATGGCTGCCCATTCTTTTGGTGTCAAAGCTTAGGCATATCTCAAGTGCGCAGCGCTCTCACGGCGACGCTGCTCAAGGACGCAGCAGACTCCCCAGTAACAGGCTCACAGGAGGAGGAGGATCATTTCGATTTGCTGTGGTCACTCTCCTTAGTGCGACGGTGCCGAGACATTGAGGGCGTGCTCCGCTCGTTGCAATTTCACACAGGGCAGGATTTGGAGAATTGCAGCGTGGCGCCCTTTGTGGACATATCGGAATTGAAGCGGACTGCGATTGTACCGGGCACTCTGCAAGTTCAGCGTGGCTCAAGATGTTTGTCTTGGAAATACGCCTCAGATTCAAAGGCGTCATACAGTGATTGCGGCGATCGAACAAGCAAGTGGGTTATGTCTCAGCAGCAAATCCATCCCACCAACGACAAAAGCCTTTGCGTTGGCTTTCCCTCCGGTTCTGATTCAGTCTCAGACATCCGGAAGAGCTTAGCCTTAAAGCAAGACGTTGTCCATCTTTAAGTCCCCTGTGGTCTTAAGAGGCGTTCAGTAGAATCAGCTTGAAGTGGTTTCAAGAAGAGCTAAGGTGCGCGGACATAAAAGTGCTGAAGTGGGATCCTGAAGGCGGCAGGCTTGGCGACTACAAAATGGATTGGTGTTTGGGACACGCAAGTTACGACGACAATTCTCAGGTGTGGTGGGCAGGAACCACGAAATGCGGGCATGAGGAGGCGCATGGATTGGCCGTGGCGCAGACGCCGGGAACTTTGGAGTGTCCTCCAGGCTCGCTTCTGAGCTATGTTACAAAGGAGGCTGGCAGTTCAGAGGTGCAGTACCAATGCGCTTTCATGGCTGCCATGGGGTCTTGTGTGCAGACAGAGACGCCCAAGTTTGCCAAGATGGACGTGCAGTTTATGCAGACTGAGATTTGGTGCAACGATGGCATGGCGCTACAGTCGATCTATCTCCAGGAAACTGACGACGGGGGTGCAGCATCGAACAGCTTCCGCTACTACTGCTGCTACATCACAGGGTTGCCCGCTTCCACTAAAAGGGTGATTTGTGTTCTTTCGTTCTCCCCTCCATGCATGTTTGTTGATTTCGCTGCGTGCCGCACACCTCGGCTCGACGGGGGTGATGGGTCACAGGCCAGGTTCAAGTCGCGCGCTGCGTTAGAGTCTAGGGTCCACAAGGACCTTGAAGTCAAGTGCTTATAGTGGCGCCGGGTGTCCTGGTGGGCAACTTGGAGGCCATAGAAAACGGGGGAGGAGAAGGGGGGGGAGAAGGGGAGGGGTGGGGGGGGAGGGGAGCTAAACGTCCAGTTTTTGCTTCACAGAAAACCCCGCAGCTGTCTGGGCATGGCAACACCCAATTTCCCCCCCCCCCCCCCAATTTCCCCCGGGCCATCATCAGTCACCTGTGGAGGGGAGTGGAGAGATGATTAGAGATGGTTTAGAGGTACTCTAACAGCTACTCAACGCCTTTTACACTTCTCTTTGCACTTCTTTCTTTCAGCCATTTCTCAGGCTGGTGAGCGGCATCGTCCCGTCTGGTCAATTTCACCCCTATGGCCTTATGCCGTGGGAAGGCGCTTTCTGTCCAGTCGACCGTGACGTCAGTGGCCGCCTTCGTTACCGACAGAGGAGCTCCTTCACAGGCGCACGAAAGTGGAAGCAGAAATGAAGGGAAACCCGATGGACCGATTCCCGACATTCCCCGTTCAAGTGTGTGACTGCCAACATCTCTCCAAGATTTTTGCAGTATACAATCAACAGAACAACAATCTAGCATTCGATCTGGCAGTCTATGTAGTACATTGTATGGCGTCTTATTTCTGGCAAACCTTATCGTACTTGTATACGATACAGGCAAAGCTATATCATGTCTGCCAGGTGCAAAGCTTGTCGCCGAGCTCTTTTTCGACCTCACGCTGGGTCAGTGGTGTCTGAAGAGCCCGTGACTTTACCTGCATGTCACATTCCCCTTTAGTATATACGTACAGCAGGTTATACAAAATACATATTGCACTATGAGGGTAATCTGCCATTTAGGGGTCTCAGAGTTGTCTTGGGGCTTGTGCTCGGCCACCAAGAAAATTCTCAGTTGGGGTTAACAGCGGGACATAGTTCGGCGAAACATTCGGGCCCTGGGAGGCCTAAGAAAAAAAGGGGGTCCCCAGTTTTGGGAGCTTTGGCGGACCCAGTGGTGCCAAGGGTGGCACGCATTGCAGTTCCATTCACACCTGAATCCAAATCATGAAATCATGTAGGGCCGCATCTCATCGTCGCGCAAGGCAAAGCATTGGGACATCTTGTGTGGACAGTCAAGTTGCAGAGCCTTTGGATGGCGCCGAGCTCGTGGGCCCTGTGCTTTGTCTGAGTCATGGATCCTTTCGTGGCGGAAAACTGACGGTTTCCTGAGTTTCCTGTTGGTCGCCATGTTTTTGGGCCGTACTTTGTTCTACAATCCGCCTGCTCTTAAGGCCTGCATATCCTAAGCTTGGCTTGGTCTAGGCGGGCGATTCGTTGAAAAGCTAAGGTGTGGCAAGTTGTGGCAGTGACTGACTTTGATGGAACCTTCGCAGCCGGAGGAGCTGCCCGTCAGACATGCTATTGCATCCATGGCTCCCAGTATGTTGGCGAGAATCAGGCTGTGAGCCTGGCATGTGGAAGTCTTTAGCAAACATGCCAACCATTGCGAAAGGGCGAAAGGGTCCGAGGATGCGCAGCGAAGCCTTGGACTTGTTGTGAGTAATGTGGGCACGAAAAAAGACGCGGCTTGCAGCTGTGGACCCATGTTTTGCCTTTAGCGGCACGTTCGGGATTTATGTTGAGGGTATAGCAAGTTTGCATACGACTCCCGGTCTCACTGGGCACGTTGTGGCTGCCAGGGACCAGCTTCATGCTTAAACAGTGTGTAAGGGGGTTTAACAACAAGGAGAAACAGACTGATTTCTGAAAGTTTCAATGCGTTTGATTTTCGGGTGTGTGGCAGGAGCCTCGTCGGCGGTGCCAAAAGCCCAGCGCAGGAAACCGACGTTGGTGAGCTTCAGCGCGACACGGCCCACCGTGCGGGAAGAGTGCAAGGAGAGCTGTCAAGTTTCAACCACCCGAGTCTCTGTTAAACATGCCACTTGAAAAGACTAGAAGGGGTTTGGGTTCCATATTAACATTACACTGTGTGTGTGTATTTACGCAGAAGACTCACGACAAGAAAGAACAAAACGACGGGACACAACTGGACGCTGTTCGGAAGGAGACTGTGCCAGATTGGGATCTTGCCAAGTCGCTCAGCGACGACAATCCGTGCAAGTACGTATCAGGCAAGAAACCACCAAGCCAGAAGGAGTACGAGGACGATGGAGCGAAGCTCGCTCAGGTGAAGGTTTTAATGGTTTTATATGTTTTTTGAGGTTCTGGGAGATCCTGGGTTTATGGAGGGTTCAAACCCCCGCCTTGCTGTTAAAGCACGCGCCCTGGGCAAACAAAACGCGCCCTGATCCGGAAGAGGCGGGAGGTGAGGGACTCCCGGGCACACGACTGCACAGCAAAAAAAAGGGCCCCCCCCCCTGTAGCCCAAAAATGCCAGAAGAGGGCAACCAAAAATCGCGCACTGAACCGGAGAGCCCCCGCAGCACCCCCCACCCCCCGCTCTTTTTTAACCGTGCGAGCTTGCTTCCAAGCATATGACTCCCATTTGAAACCCATCATGCGAGCATTGTGCCTTGCAAAGGGGGGTTGCTGGTGCGCCCCCCCCCCCCCCTCAATATTCAGGAACCAATAGCCTGACCTCAAAGGAACTAGTACAGACAGACAGCCGCATTTTGATGGTCAGCGCTGCTCGTCGACCGCCGAGCCCGGTCTGAATGCGATCGGAAGGGACCCCCCATCCAAAGTCCAAAGGGGAAGAAAGGTTTAGGATTGCACAGCCTCTGTTGCTTCTGCTGTCCAGCTCAGGTGCCGCATCGGTCAAAAGAGAGGGGATTTAGGGTTTAGGTTTTGGTTCATCTTCCCAACGAAGAAAAGAGATGCTGGCCAGGGCCTCCAGGGGGCCTCCATCTTTTGTATACTTATTTTCGCACGGGCCCAGCAAAGGGCGGGAAGGCGGGGGGGGTGCGCGGATGCGCGGGCTCGTGACGGGGGACGTGCCCGGAACACCCTCGACGCGTGCCTTTGGGTCTCCATTTTGGGTTCCGTGCGCAGGCTGGCGAGCTTGAAAATCAAAGCACTTTCGGGTGTCGCCTGCTCCCCCCGGCCCCCCCCCACCCCGAACATCACTGCAGAAGGCCGGTCATGGTTCTGCGATATTTCGTCTGTACGCGCAACGGCAAGGACCCCCACGTAGGGATTCAGGGATCGGTCAGTTTCAGCGCCCCTAGAACTGCTGGGTGGAAAGCCTCTGCCCTGTTGTCCTCTCTTTTCCAGCAGGCCAGTCCCAGTGATTCCACGACCTCTGACAGACTGCGTTTCTCTTCTGCTCTGCGCCCTGACTCCGTCGTGAGTTCCCTTCTCTGCCCTTTTTGGACCAAGGTTACCGGATGTGGCCGACACCGGGCCTTGGACCACGGCGGAGGGCTGGAATGTCTGCACATCCACCCGACACCCGGCACTATCCTCAAGTCCGACGCCGCCTTGCCCTACCCGGACATGTTTCTGCTCAGCTCCGCTTGCTGGTTCCACTTGCGCCCACCGCTGTCAGGCCGAGGGGAACAGATGCTTGGGTTTCTGTCTCCCTGTACGCCGGACGTCTGTGATCCTTTCCTTTCTGCTCGGCCACTGCCTGTGTACGTCAGGCCCTTTCTGTGAGGTGTTGCCGGCTGCCCTCCTCACTGCATGAGACGGACGCCGGCAATAGATCTGCAAACGCTACGTGCTGGGCCTGCCGCTTTGCTCACTCCTGCCCAGCCCACTTCCGGCCGGACGCACGTGTGGACAGAAGCAAACGGCAGAGCTAACATGTCAAAACGGGCCATTGGCTAGGCCACGCTTGTGGTTTTGCCCCGTGTGGTCGCCCGGCAGGTGAGTAGTCCAGTTTGTCGGCCCGTGCCAAGTTCCGTGTTAAAGTGCTTAGGTACTCTGCCTGTGCCATCCGCCACTCCGACTGTCCCGGCACAAGCCCCCGTGTGTGTCGCATCCACAGAGCCACGTGCATTGCTGACGTCCTGTTCCCGGGGCAATGCCGCTGCGCCCGGTGCGGCCGCTGTGCTGCGCTACCCCTTTTCCTTCCTTCTGCGGACTTCTCGGCCATCTCGCCCTGCCCGGTGGACTCCTCAGTGCCGACTCTATTCACTCTTTTATCCGTGAGTTGCTCACGCGTGTGTCCCTGTAAGGTGGTGTTGTCCTTCTTGAGAACCCCTCCACCAGTCTGATGTGGCTGACCTCCTCCTGCTGTGCATGGATCCGCCGCCGCACTACTCTGGCTGTCGAGATTGCAGCCTGCGCGTGCGGTATGAATGCCAAGAAGTAGTGGTGTTCTAACCTGGCTTGGTTGTCGGACCTTGCGTCCGTCTGCGCCCACGTCCGGGGTTTCACCCTCCCACGGCAGGTGTTCGGAAACCCGACGGTTCCTTCCGAACCTGGGGCACTGCTTGTTACCCCCCCTTGCGCCTCTTTTCTTTCCTCGGGTGGGCAATGTTCCCTTCTCCGCCTGGCTCACCAAGCTGTGCTGGGCCCCCAGGATGGCGGATCAATTTCCACAGCACATGGAAGAGGCGAAACTGGCCTTCTGTCCGCCGTGCAGGGTTCCGTCCTCTCTCCGCAAATTGACAGGCAAACTGCTCTGTGTCTGTTGCTTGTTCCGTGCCTTCACCCCTGTACGCTGATCAGGCGGCTCCTCCCTTGGTCCACTGTGCCATCAGCCCGTCTGTCTGGGCCTCTCTCCGGTCCTTTTTGACACTGGACCTGCGCTCGCACGCCTGTGAGCCTTGCTGCTTTCCCCGCTGGGGCCTGTCTGGTGTCTTACTCTAAAAGAATCGTTCTGTTCTGTCTCCACTCTCGGAAACCTGCCTGCCTCTTTCCCTGTGGAGCGCCGCATTTGGATAGCTGTACGCATGCCTCCAGATTCTGACCGCAAACTCTCCAAGGAGTCGCGCGCGGTCCTTTCGGTATGACTGTCTTGCTTTTTCGGTGCCAGCTGACCTCCGGCTTGCACGCCTGCTTGCGTGTGAAGCCTTTGCTGATGCATGCGCCAACCGTCTGCGTGCCGGCCTCGGCGGGTTTGTCACCTTCCCGTCTAGCAAGACCGTTTGGTTTCAGGCATCGTTTTCCACGCGGAACTGGGCTCCTTGTTCTCTTGGCTTCCGGCCGCTTCTGTCAGCCCTCAGGCCTGCATCGCCGCCTGGGAACTCCAGATCGCGCTGCTTTGGTGCATGGCCCTGGAAATTCCCTGTGCCCATTCACCTGTGCATGGTAACACCTGTTGTGATATAACTCCCCGGCTGACCTGCCGCCTGGAACGGCCTCTCTATGGCCAGAGGCCTGTGCCCTCTTACTCGCTGTCTTCCGTTGCCTGTCCGTCTCGGTGGCTTCCGTAACAAGACAGAAAACGCTCTCAGCAGATCACCTCCGCAACCGCCTGATGAGGCTCGGATCCCGTGTTCTGTCCTCTCCAAGCCGCCCGCAATCGCCTACTACCCAGCCGAGTGGGGTTTGGCTTCTCAGTTTCGTGCATTGGCCTAATGTTCTTTTGCTCTTCCTCACGGGTTATCCAAGCACTGGATATCTCACTTTTGACCTTCCACCCAGCATGTTGCACGGCCCGGTTCCGACCAGGTCCGACCTGTGCCCGCCAGTTCCTTCTGTCGGGTTGACTCCGACCGGGTGATAAAAGGTGCGACTGCAGACTACCTCCGACCGATCCCTCCCTGTTCGTAACGGACTAGTGATCCCGACTAAATGATGCTCGTTTTCGACCAAATGATGCTCGTTTTCAACCAAAGGCAGATAATTGAGAAGCGGGGGCAAGGGGTCAATGATGCTCACCGCCACTTTCGAGGCTCCACTCTGCACTAAAACTCAGGGAAAGCGCTTTCGGTTGCCCCGGTCAGTCCCGGTCGGTTTCGGGCAAGGGTCAGGGGTCGGCGGATGTCGGCGGCGCCAGTGCGCACCCAGCAAAGCATAAACGCATCGCTATAGCTCAGCTTTGACCTAATTAGCTAGGCGTGTATCTGCCGACTTAGCCTCAACCTTAAGATCCCCCCAGACGCCTCAGAGACCCGTCGCCCTTGCGACCCTACTTAGCTTAGCACGACACTGCGCTACACAGCTCCCCAAGTTATTCCCGAGGATTCCCTCCATTTTGCCCACCAAATGCCCAGCACCGAATGGGTAACGGGTGCCGAGCACCAAAGAACTTCACGCTGTCACCGCGACTCAGCAGGGGGCGCCTTTCACTCCCTTGAACCGGCCCTTCGCAGGCATTTTGGGTCACTGCTATGGGCACCAGCTTAGCAGAGAGATGTGGGGACGGGAAGCGGGCACCGGGCATGGGACCTACGAGCGACCTTGTCCCCCAGATCACCCAAATCTCTACTATACTCGTACGCCATCGTGTTCTGTGCGACTTAAGGACATTTGGAAAAGCTGCGTGGTGGGAATCCGCCACAGTGAATACAGCTGGGCCTTCTCCAGGTCCCGGAGGTGCGGGCTACAGCTATTCCAACATTCTCGGGTGCTGGTCCAGGGGAGCCACGCGCAGTTTGGACATGCTCCGCTGGGACTCTGGGCCTCGCAATGCCTTTGTACTTCAGGGAGTTTCACAAGGTGTGTGTTACATCTATAGGAAAGGAGCGCACACATGAGGGCTACCTTCAACATCTTGTGTCATGTAGTTGATATACATATATATATATACCTATTCAGTTGCTGGGGCCAGGTTTCCTGTTTTGAGTATGATCACGCAAGGTTTTGAAAGCCCCACTCTTGAAGCTCTCAGCCCTAGACCCTGAAGCTATCCTTGGATGCCGGGGCCCCATGCTCCAAGCTATGCCGCGAGAGTTGCAAGAGTTCTGGGCATTATTGTTCATGACAAAACAGCTCACTATTAATTGTAAACGCTTGCGCGCGCCGCCTCGGCAGCCGGGCCGGCCCCAGGACAGGAAAGGAGGAAAGAGGGTTTCGCAAAAAAAGGGGAGGAAGGGCCGGGGTGGGGGGTGGGGGGGGGGGTGGGGTTGGGGGGGGGGGGGGGGGGGGGGTGGGTTGGGGGGTGGGTTTGGGGGGTGGGTTTTTGGGGGTGGGTTTGGGGGGGGTTGGGGGGGTGGGGGGGGGTGGGGGGAGGGGGGGGGGAGGAGGGGGGGGGGGGGGGTTTGAGGCCCGCTGGTGGGGGGGAAGGGTTGGGTTAGGGGGAAAGAGGCCCGATCCGGGTCTGCTTGTTCCAGACGCTTCTCGGCAGGAAGCCGAGGCGAATTATTGCAGGAAAAATTGCATTGGAAAAGCGCTCTAGCTCCGCGCTAGCGGTGGCGCTAGCGGAATAGCACTTAAGTGATGCTTAGGCCATACCGGTAGATAACTTTTACTAGGCTGCCTGTGGTTGGATGCTTCACGCGCAAAGCTTCATGCGCTAGCAAAAGTTGCCAGTTTTGTTCGTTCGGAGCTAGACCCAAGCTTTGTGTAGGTGCCTGGTATTTATTCCTTTTTTCCGCATGAGGCGTCACCTAAGTACTGCCGCGCGTTTCGGCTGACTCCGGGAACACGAAGATTGAACAGAGCCCAATGACTAGCCAAGATTTCTATCCGAGCTGCCGAGCTGAGGAGCAACACCAGGACTATGTCAAACTCGGATCGAACGCAGCGTTCTTTGGTCTCGACTTCACCTGTAAACTCATTCCGGATGTGATTACAGCCCCGATGGGCCTCGGCACGAAGGTTGGGGGAGCGCTCTTAAACTCTTAAGTCCAGCTGTAGCAGCTGAAGCATGGGAGTGGATGCTCAAGGTCGGTAGACCATAGTGACAGGCGAGTCCAAGTTGCACTCAAGTTTCCTCAGGATCGGGCTTGCGACCCTCAACACTTTTCCTCAGAGTCGTCGTGGTTGTGCACAATCTCTGTCGACAGTCCATACAGTCCATACAGTCCATACAGTCCATACAGTCCGCACACCCCTGTCCCCAGCCGTAAAGTTAATACGAAGCGTGGCCTTGAAAACTCCGAAGCTGGCAATCCACGTCACCTCCACTGGGCTCGGCTTTGCAAGCTCTTTGTCCTTCTTCCCTGGCAGGAAGGAGAACCTAAAAGTATCTGCGAGAATGTTGTAAAAGGAACGCAGCTCGCGCCTTGCTTGCAGAGTGGCGGTCAGCGGGCCCGGGAAAAGCCTGTGGGACCGGGCAGTAGACCTTGGAAAACAGACTCCAGAATAGCAGGATGACTTCATAGCGTAGGGGCGTAGGCTTGGCCAGCTGAGGGGATAGACTCCGGCGTGCAGATCTTAAAGATGGTGACGCAGAGGAACTATAAGGACGGTTCCACATGAGAGGCAGTTGTGGCTTGTGCTTTCCTACGACCCTATGGGGCTGACAACAACCCCCCATGCATGTTGCCTTGGTCTTGGAAGCGTAAAGCTTACTCTGCGCCAGCGCTGCAAGGAGGATGATCAGCAGGATTGCAACGGAGTTGCTTTGCGTGAACTCCCGTGAGAGCGGGGGGCAGCGCGTTTTGTTCTTGGGTGATGCGTTTTCTTCCCACCTTAGTTTGTTGCCCAGCATACCAGGGAACCCTGAGCATCCCTGTGAGCCCTAAATCAGAGAGAGCCATCGGGGTTGAGGAGTCTAGAGGATGTCGCTAGTGACGCTAGTGCTGCGTGGCTGCCAGCGGTGAAAGTATTTGAAGATCTTGGATTTCAAAATCCAAAAATGTGGGATGGCTTGAGATGGATCGCTCAGTCCTGCTCCAAATCCGCACTGTGCAACTTGCAGTCTGTACTGAACGAGTTAGCGAGTTCGCCAACCTTATAATATACCAGACAGTACTATAGTTACTTTAGTATACTTACTATAGTATACGATAGTTACTACAGGTCGAAGCAAACCATCAGAATCCAGGGTTCCTTTCGTTTACGGCTTTGATGCCTTTGGTCGAAAGCACCATCCCCCTTAGTTGAGAAGAGTGGGAGGCCCTGTATCCAAACGGGCGAGTCATGGTGAGTCCTTCTTGCATGTTTTGATTCATGGTTTTGAGCAGGCATTCCTCATCTGGCACCACCTGTCGACCTGTGCCGAGTTAATTCTCTGGGCCTTCTACCAAGGATCACGCAGCCATGGCGCGCATTTGGTGCGATCTCCATTGTGTCCGGTCTGCTGTTGAGGAGCACAGGGTCTTTGATCTGGCTGAAATCGGGGCTGCTTACATGGGCCTTACAATCCGCTCCCATACCTTAGAGATCCTTTGAGCATTTCAAGCCGTGGACAATAGTAATATGGTTCCAGTAGTAAGATGCTCAAGAGCCCAATATCTTGGATAAGAAGGAGACCACGGCGAATCAGCATACACTAGAAACTGCGAGTCAGAAGCCACGGTATATCAGAAACATGCATTGCGCAGAACATCCGTCCAGGCATCCTGAGCTTCCATTTCCCAGAGCATCCATGCCCCTTAACATCCCAAACCTCGGTCCATGCCGGACCAGGTCCATGCTACCAGAGCATCCATCACCCAGAGCAGCTAGCCCCTGAGTATCCATGCCGGACACATGCCAAACATCCATGCTACGAGAGCATCCGTCCCCCCTGAGAATGAATGCTGCTCATGTCCGTGCTACCAGACCATCCAGTCCCCAGAGCAGCCATGCCGGACTAATGCTGACGTCCACGCTGCCAGAGCATCACTTCATCCAGAGCATCCGGACAGGGTCCATGCCGATGTTAGCTCAGCATCCAGTCTCCAGCATATCCATGTCTGTCCAGAGAAGAGCCGGCATGCTACCAGAGCTTCCCTGCATCCTGGTTTGGAGGTTAGGACTTCCGCTTGCTGTTCTGGTTGCAGGGGAGTTGACATGTGAGCATGTATCTCAATGGAAAGTACTGTTTGTTCTTGCGGCCAAGAAGCACTACCTTCTTACGTTTTGGCACCACGCCTCTAAGTAAGAAGCTAGCTGCCGAGTACTATACCTTAAGAAGCTGGTTTTGGGGCTGTTGCACAAAAGCTTTCCGATTCTGCCGTTTAGGTTCCGAACAGGCCGTTTGGTTTAGGATTCTGTCTGGCTTCCGATTCTGCCGTTCTGGTTTCCGGTCATTCAGCACCAACTCTGGGTACCGATTTGTGACTGAGGGAGGGGGGCGGGCGAATAAGATGATTCCGAATTTACGGGTCGGGACTTTGGATCACATGTCTTCTCCCAGCCTTTTTGTTTCAGCTCACGTGTTTCAGGACGGAGACGAGGCCATCTTGACATCCCTTGAGGGCGCTGTCAAAGTCATCGACACAAATGTTGACCTCCTGACAGAGTACTACAACGGTCTGGTCAGTGATAAGGCTTGGACCGCAAGCCAAACATTGCAGGAGATAAGAGCAAAAGACCTGGACACCACAACGGAATAGAATAGACTGAGGCACCCATCCCGGGCATGGTACAGTAATTAGTCCGTGTTGACTGCTGTCGTCTACTCTCCTCGTATCGAAGCAACAACCTCGAGCTGTAGAGCGTTAGGGCTCTGCGAATTTGTTTTGGCCCCAGAATTTCCATTGTACACTCCTAGGACACGGTGTATCTTTTGTTTGGATATGTGGGGAGCCGAGGCATGCATCAGGCTTGCCCCTTACAATCTTGCTCACAGGAGAAGGCGGTGTAACAATGTAAGCATGGGGGGGGGGGGGGGCACTCCAAGCAATCCAAACCCTACATCCTGTGAGTGCGGCTCAGTCTCTTCCTGGGAACAATTCCCCCCCCCCCACCCCCAAAAAAAAAAAAAAAAAAAAACAAAAAACAAGCGGTCACCAGTCTGCAGGTGGACACAGTCCTTGAGGCCATTGACGAGCTGAAAACGATGGCAAAGCCCAAGCATGAGGAAGCGGGCTCCTCATGAGGATTGCTCTAGTGTTCTAGCGTTGGGGAGTTTGAAAAATGTCGGAGAGTTGGGACACGTTTGAGGATATCGTAAATCTACACACAACCACAACCACAACGACGACGACGACGACGAGGACGACGACGACGACGACCACGACGACGACGACGACGACGACGACCTGTTAACGCGCGCGCGCGCGCAGGCGGTAGGCATGTGCCTGTTTCGTGTCTTTGTCGAGGAAGTGAAAAACAACGTGGCCTGCGTGGGACAAACAGCACGCGGTGATAAAGAGGCTATTTTTTTCGTGCACAGGCCATTGCTATATCAATGCGCGCCCCCCCCCCCCCCTCCCGGCGTCAAAAACTCGCGTTTCGCGCGATGCGTCTGCTGCACGGGTTTTTGCGTTTTGAAGCTTTTTTTTGGTTTTGGTATATGCGGAGCCGAAAACATGTGGTCTGCGTGGAAGAAACAGCACACGCCGACATATGCGGCTGTTGCTTTGCATTGGTTGTTGGTGTCCGGTGCTGGTGGCTTGGGTGGGCTGGTGGTGGGCGGTTGAGGCGACTGCCTGATTTAAGAAAATATACTAAAGAGAGCATAATGCTCATTTTGAGACAGAGAACCTAAACCACAACAGCTCTCAAACATAACCAGCCCTGAAATTTAACAGCCCTCAGACTTGACAACTCTCACAGCCCTCAACCGGATATATAAACCATGGAATTTTGAGGTATTTTGGGGTGGATGCAATTTTCAGGTCTATTTTGAAAATATATTTTGTTGGGATTTATGGGTTTTGGGGTTTAGGATGCTTTGATTTACACAATTTGGGTCTTTTTGGGATTTCGTGGTATCTTTGTGTGGGATTTCGGGGTATTTTAGGGTACATGGCATTTGCAGGTCTATTTTGGAAATATATTTTGTTAGGATTTATGGGTTTTGGGGTTTTGGATGCTTTGGTTTATGTGCTTTTGGGTCTTTTTGGGATTTCGTGGTGTTTTTGTGTGGGATGTCGAGGTATTTTGGGGTACATGGCATTTGCAGGTCTATTTTGGAAATATATTTTGTTGGGATTTCTGGGTTTTGGGGTTTAAGAAAGGGTTTGCGCCGTCGTATACTGCACAGGCTTTGTCTCAGACGCATCACCGGGCGATGTTCGTCAACCACGCTGGACACAATCTGTGGGATCCAGACCCTGAACCGAGAAAGTTTCCATGGTAGACCCGAAAGTGTTAAACCATAAGGCGTGGATTCGCACGCACTAGCAACACCGACGTTCTCATCGTGCGGACATGGATGCTCTGGCCATTCGCGCGCACTGGCAACACGGACGTTCTCATCGTGCGGACATGGATGCTGTGGTCATGGCGGAATTCGCAGCGGCGAAGTCACCGCTGGCAGTGGTGTTTTCGGCATGTCAAGCACCGAAAACACTCTAAATACCGATGGAATCGGCATGTGCAAAACGCGCGTTTACAGCTGGTCGGAGCCAACAACAACAACAACAACCAACAACAAACAACAAACAAGAAACCACAAACGACAAACAACAAACACCAAACACCAACCAACAAACAACAAACAACAGCCAACAAACAACAACCAACAAACAACAACAAACAAACAACAACAAACAAACAACAACAAACAACCAACAACAACAAACAACCAACAACAACAAACAGCAACAAACAACAACAAACAACAACAAACAACAACAAACAACAACAAACAACAACAAACAACAACAAACAACAACAAACAACAACAAGCAACAACAAGCAACAACAAGCAACAACAAGCAACAACACGCAACAACAAGCAGCAACAAGCAACAAAAAGCAACAACAAGAAAGAGCAACCAACAACAAACAACAACAAACAACAACAAACAACAACAAGCAACAACAAGCAACAACAAACAACAACAAACAACAACAAACAACAACAAACAACAACAAGCAACAACAAGCAACAACAAGCAACAACAAACAACAACAAACAACAACAATCAACAACAAACAACAAACAACAAACAATAAACCACAAACGACAAACAACAAACACGAAACACCAACCAACAAACAACAAACAACAACCAACAAACAACAACCAACAAACAACAACAACAACAACAAACAAACAACAACAAACAACCAACAACAACAAACAACCAACAACAACAAACAGCAACAAACAACAACAAACAACAACAAACAACAACAAACAACAACAAACAACAACAAACAACAACAAACAACAACAAACAACAACAAACAACAGCAAACAACAACAAACAACGACAAACAACGACAAACAACGACAAACAACAAGCGACAAACAACAAGCAACAAGCAACAAACAACAAACAACAAACAGCAAACAACAAACAACAAACAACAAACATCAAACAACAAACAACAAACAACAAACAACAAAAAGTAGTAGTGGTAGTAGTAGTAGTAGTAGTAGTAGTAGTAGTAGTAGTAGTAGTAGTAGTAGTAGTAGTAATTCGCAACTAGCACTTAGTAACTAGTACTTCGTAGTTAGTACTGAGGTTTTATAGGAGTAGGAGTAGTAGGAGAGTCGGGATGGACTTCTTTGAGCCCGTGAAGTGGCTCTCCCGTGTCTAACTTGACGCTCTCTCTCTCTCTCTCTCTTGCTGTCTGTCTCTGTACTGTTGTAATGTTGCACTGTCCCTAAACCCTCGACCTTAAAGCCTTAGCCCTAAGTTGTATGCACTTTAAAAAACCTGAGATCGAGCTTGATGTTTCAAGTATAGTAAGAGGCTTGTGTGTTGGGGATTGCGGTCTTGGTGGTAACAGACCAGCTCATATCGGGATTTGCAACTCAGTCAACCTCAACGTGGTGATGTGATTGTTACCCTGTAGTGCACTTCGACTGCGGGATGGGTGGCAACAAAAGTTGTGCACTTATCTAGATCAGTGTTAGGGATCCTTTTTACTTTTTGGGTTATGGGCTTTCTTATATATGAACAAAAAGGATCCTTTTGTCTTCCTAGGGGAACAGGGATTATAAGCTATGTTTGTAGCAGAAAACATCCCGGTTGAGCATCGTTCCGTCATTTCAGGAGCTCGTGGAGCTGCAGGCTGGGATGCACCGGAGCTTCGGCGACGTGAGAAGACAAAGACACCCAAAGAGGTTTGCAGAAGCTTGCAGGTCTTAGGGTTTTTCCCCACCCTCGGTGTGGGGTTGTTCGATTTTAAACTCAACTCTTGAACCCTAAACCCTAAACCCTAAACCCTAAACCCTAAACCCTAAACTACTCCTCGCTCATGCCTGGAGTGCCCAACGCCAGAGTCTCCCTGGAGCTCCCAACGGCAGAGTGTCCCTAAAGTGCCCAAATCCCTGGAGTGCCCAACCCAGAGTGTCCCTGGAGTGCCCAACCCAGAGTGTCCCTAGAGTGCCCAACCCCAGAGTGTCCCTAGAGTGCCCAACCCCAGAGTGTCCCTAGAGTGCCCAACCCCAGAGTATCTCTACCCAGAGAGGGTGGGGATGTTCGAAGTAAAATAATTTGGTTTTCTGCGCGCCCTTGGAGCCCAAAGAAGCCTGCCGTAGAGGACCAAATCCGCCTGAACCCATAGAGCTCTCTTGAGCATGATGGTGCCTAGCTGCAAGACACTAGGAGTTTTGGCGAGATGAAGCGCCTGGCCGTGGGACTCGATCAGACTGGACGGGAAGCCTTCCTGCGCCTGATTTCGGTGTTCAGCAACCAAGAAAAACACAAGCTTAACATACTATACTGCACTATCGATGCAGTACGGTGTACTGTCGTATTCTTTGGTACGCTACAGTTTATTGTTTAGCTTCTATCCTGCGGCCATGGGCTCAGTATTCCAGAATCGCCATCAGTAACGCGCGTGACGTTTCAACAGCCGCCTGTTTAGGGATTCGACTTTCAAGTTGAGATTCAGGACGTTTCAGGACTCACAATTGTTTGTCAGTGAGGGCTGGGGGTAGTTGCGATGAAGGGAGTTGAGCTGGTAATAGGTACGTTCGGGTTTGAGCTGGAAGATGGCCGCCTGTGTTTTAGAGTTCCTCGGCCCAACATTTCAACGTCCGGTTTGTGAATTCCGTTTGCTGGATACGACCTGCTGTCAAGGCCAAGCGCTAGTCGGGAAGGAATTTGATGTGTTTGCCAACATGGCACGGGCTTTTGAAAATCCTGATTCTCGTTCCAAACGATGAAAGGCGTCCGATAGAATTGGTGGGAACCTCGGAGCATGTCTAGCGTCGTGAGGTTGGTCATGCATTGGGCTTCGAGAGCCAGAAGGGCAAGACATATAGAATGGACACCCACTCAAACCAATCATGCACCCTGAAGAGCTCACCAAAAGTCATTTCCTGAATAGAGGGTGGTATACTGATCAGGATCGAAATCCTTATGTATCCTTATTGCACTCCCAGCTGCCCTAAGCAATTCCCATGAGCTAAACAAGCTGCTCCTAAAGGCGTGCCATCGACCACTTCAAGTGTGCAGACGGCGACTTCAGCCCGAATGCCACGGCCTTGCGCTTCCTTTCGGACCGAACGGCGCCCGGGACCAAATTCCAAGCCTGGAACATCTTCAACCACTTTTTCATGTTTGGATGCTTTGGGCCCTCAGTGCAGAGCCGTCGTAGTAGTAATGTGCGTAGTCGTTTAGAAGGTCCATAGTTGCAGCCGGGAAAAAACTCCCTAGCGTGGCAAGACAAGCCCAGCTTGGACGCTCCCTTCCTTTCACCTCTAAGGCTCGCAACAGTTCTCGGCTCTCTCTGTGCGTGAACAGCGGTAGTGCTCTCTGGCTTGTTGCGCTAAGAAACTCTGGCTGCCCAGGAGGCGTTTTGTATCGGATGCGCCGGCTCCCAAAGGGCATCGTACCAAACCGCATACCTGCGATGATAATCATCATCGGCTACAGCTGTGTGCTGGGTAACCATTTCGTAATTGCAACGGCTCACCTGGGTATGATTTTGCGAGCCCACATACAGCAAGCTCGCTGCATGCTGCCTCATTATACACATTGTTTTAGCGCGCAGGGCAGTGGTGGTGGTGGTAGTAGTGTAATGGTAAGAAAAATGTAACATCATCGTTCAGTGATGCCTGTACCCTTGGGCTTTCATTGCATGGCTTTTGTTACTGATAGCTTCATGCTGAACCAAGGATCTCCTGCACAACGCCCTGAAGAATGCGAATGCAAAGCACAAGCTGAGCCAGAAGAATGCGGTCTCGCAGCGCACAGCAGAGGCAGCGGCGGCCATGCAACAGCTCGCGCGGTCTCGCAATTACCTGCTGGGCGTCTACGAGCATCGTGCCACGCGGTCCAAGGATCGGTTTCCCTGATGTGCACACGACGTCCTCCAAACGCAACGTCAAATGCGTAGTCTGAAATGTCTAAAAGGGCTGTGCGCAAATGCCTGTGAGAAGGAAAGGAAGATGTGGAGCGGTGCTTACCTTTGCGAGGAGTAGGTGAGGGAGGCTCCATTCTCAGCCGCAATGTAGCCTCACTCAGCCCAGCCCAGTTGAACAAGGATGCCAACTTCGAGATCAGAAAAACACTTAGGGCCCAAAGTCCCAAAAAGCAGATGCTGAATCCTTATGCTAACCCAGTGGGCCTGCATTCTTGCCGCTGTCTCAGGGGGATCCTAGCTGGGGACATTCTGCATGCTTTAATCCTCTGTCGCACTTTGCGGAGAGCATAGAGGCATAGAGCTTTGGGCCCACGCAACCAAATCTTATGAACCACGCCTTGCTTCCCTTGGGGCCACTCCTCGTTCGCAGCTGCTTTGCAGCCAAGCTAGAACAGGAAACTATCCACTAAACCCTAAACCCTAAACCCTAAACCCTAAACCCTCAGTTCCTGTGGAGCTCGAGCTCGCGGGGTCTCTCGGGCTAGAAAGTCTCAGTCTCACAATACAGCGACTTCATCAGCATGTCAAGACATGCTAGATGGGGTCACGAGAATTCAAAGCCAGTGATGTGAGCTAACCGTTAACAACACTTTTGTATCAGCCGTGTGACAAGTCTCTGCAGCCCTGCCTCTATTCGACAGTCGCAGGAACGTCAGAACCGGATCAGTCAAGATGCTCAGGGCAAGTACAACCAAGCTCTATCCGCCATTGGTCGCCAGCTTTCTCGCTTGGAACAGTACCTGGGATGTCATGAGGAGCACTGCAAGGGCCAAGAGTTTCCGGTATACTTTTGCATATTTGAGGTATACAGTATACTCTTACCCATCGGTCTTCCTTTAGTCAAGATGGCCGACGGTCCGAGCCGGACCCTGAACAACCACGCCGACTTGAAGAAGCAGCCGACACCCAAATGTTTTCCAGTGCCGTCGAGTTCTCGGATTCGTCTGTGCCCACACATGTAGTATTGTATCGTGCAGAGAGACTTGCCGGGAGTGGGCTTCCTCAATCCGTAAGAAGCTTAAGACAGTACTGGTACTATGCAAGAGTTGTATTGCCAGCAGCAGTAGCAGGAGTTGGCTCACTCTGTTCATGGTGCTGGAAAGCGACCTTTTTCGTTGTTTTTTTGCAACAGTGAGGTACGCTCAGCGGCAAATCCTTGCAGACCTTGACAGCAGCTGGTGGCCGCTTCGGGCAGCGTTCGATGCCTATTTACACGCAGCAGAGCTGCAGGCCAATGCCTTCCGCTCCCAGATGGAAGTACAGCTTCGGATTCTAACTTTGGGGTTGAGCTTCTGGGTTACACAGCAGGTTTCAGGAAGTTAGGAGCTTCTCTTTGAAGAGGTCCCAGAAACATAGTATGAACGAGCAAGGCACCAACCCTAAAATCAGTAGCACCATGCCTAGTAGACTTTTCGCGTATTTTGGAGTCTTGCTTTTCAAAGCAAGCTTTCTAAATCTGTGACGTCCCCTAAGTAGGACACGTATTGGGGTGCTGATGGTGTGGCAGTCCCAGGATCGGCTGCCGACGTGCTGCAAGATTACCACCAGTGCTCCGCAGACTTTGCCACGTTGCGTCCCTGGGTTTAGGGTTTTGGGTTTAGGGCTTATGGTTTAGGGTTTATTGTTTAGGGTTTAGGGTACAGGGTTTAGGGTTTATTGTTTACGGTTCAGGGTACAGGGTTTAGGGTTTAGGGTTTAGGGTCGTACAAGTTGCCCCTGAAACCGCAACCATAAACCAGCTGCAAGAGCGCTGGAAGCCCCTTTTCTAATAGTGGTTCCAGTACCTGCATAGGGAGCATCTGCCCCCCAAACCATGCTTGCAATTCTCGAAGAGAGTTAGAGTTCCGTTGCCAAACTCTTTTGTGCGCTTCCCGGTTTCGGTGTTCTTTGGCTTGTAATCCAGAACCCAAACCCTTAGCTGCCCTAAACCTTAAACTCCAAGACGCTAGCCAAGGTCAAAGCTACGCCTCCGTGCAAGCCACCCAACAGAAAACCCACGAGGCCTCGGTTCCAAAACATAGTATAGTAGAGTATGGTATACTGATCGTATTGTGTACGGCTCCAACATCAAGACATGAAGCTGTTCAACTCAAGCGCTTGAACGGCCTGTGCCCTCTCACCTTAGGTGCCCTCCAGCCCTTGCCCCCTGCACTTGGCATGCGAGAGCAATCGCCGCCAAGGCCAAGGAGACACTAGTGTCAGCGTTAACAGACGGAGCTTCCAGCAGACTGAGCTCCTAACGCCGTCATGCTGCCAGCTGCTGTTGCTGCTGGTGTGATTGCTGTTCACTCTCTTCAAGCACACACTCCACAAAACCAAGCAAGCTAAGCAGAGACTGCAGGCATGGCCTTTGTAAGGATCTCGCTTGTCAGTGCGGTTCCCGGCATATGTTGTATATGTTGTATAGCAATAGACTCCTCAGCTCCAGCTTCTCTGAAGTGCCTTGCACGTAATCTCAAGTGACGCGTGCGCCAGGCGCCCCCGGGCTCCAGCAATAGTTAGATGCAAGCCGAGATGCACTGGAACTCCACGGCATAGCTCCATCCAAACGGGTCCCATGCAAGCTCATCCAAGCGTCATGCCTTCTACAGCAGCTACTCGTTCCGCTTCTGGCGTGGGCGGTCAGCGTCTGCTTGCTGCCATGCCAGCTAACCACTCCACCAGCACCGACAAGATACCATTCTGGCTTCGACTCCCATCTTGGACGAAGCTCGACAGGAACCGTATCGAAGCATCGTTGAAGTCCGGGCCAGATCAGCCAAAATGCACGCAGTCCATCCTCATACACCATTCTTGGCATTCTTGGCGATCTGGATACAAGTTGTCCAACCTGTCTATGCTAACGACACGCATTACGGCCCCGAGGGCTTTGGCATGTTTCAGGGTATTTCAGACGTTTCGGGGGGGGAGGGGGGAGTGGGGCGTAACTAAACATCGGTATTTAACTACAGCGTTTTTGCCAAGGATGCTTGACGTTTAAACAAGATAAGCGGTTGCAAGCGTTCATGCCCTTGGCGAAGATGCCCAAAACACTGGCTGGCATTTACAGCATTTTTGCTTCTCTTTACAACATATTCCGGAACAAGACACGCGGTCAGAAGCATTCATGCCTTTGGAGAAGATGCCAAATACAGATGCACTTGAGGGACTTGAAGGTGAGTCGCTATACTCCAGAGAATTCCACGCGTTCGGATTTCCGAGTAGTGAAGAACAGGAGATGCGCATCCCTACGCGCGCCCAAAAGCTGGTGGGCGAGCTCTACTCTGGCTCTTGGGAAAGACAAAGTTGGACGTGGCATTTACCCTAAAGGTAACGTCGCTCGTTGCGGCCTCGCATGTGTTGCGCGTGTCATTTTGGCCAGCCCGGAAAACGTGAGAAAACTCGGTCGCATTCTCGGGACGTGTTTTGAGTATGATCAAATTCACCACTGCCGCCATGGGATTAGTGTGCGCGTGCGCAAAAACACTGCTCACAGCGATGTGCGCCATCGCTCCCCAGGTTGATCTCACCACAAGACTCCAAGGCTCTGAACCTACTGATCTCACGCTCATGGTTTTTTATTTGTGCATCAAAAGGCCCTCAAGAATCCACTCCCCATCAGATGCATCCAAGTAGCTTCTGCATATTGCAGCGCACGTGTGTACTCTACATATGCTACATCGTAGACGCAGCAGGCGCTGTCGGGCACATCAGCCAGACTGTGCGGATTGGTATCTATTTGTATCGGCTCCTTCCCGCTGAACTACGACTACTCCTCAATGTCCTTCACCTCCAGAAATGATGAGCCATAAATCAGTCCGGGCGAATGATCTTTGGCAGACGATACATGCATTGTTCTGATAAGTGAACTCTCGCAGACTTGTTGTACGCAGTGCCTCACAAGCTACTTCCAAGTGTTCAAAGCACTATCCTACTTGACGATAAGTCTTCGTCTTCGTTTTCTCGGACATAATGTTCAGATGCTCAATATAGTGGCGCCCGTTGCATAGACATGCATTTGAGGCTTGTTCCAAAGTAAGGCCGGCACAGGTTCATTTTGGCCATGTGCAGTCTTGGGGCTATACTGTATATGCCGGGTTGGGAGCCCTACTTGTTTATCACAGTCATGTTCAGGGAAAGTCGTGGTACTCTGTGTTGTAAATCTCTCCTCATCACCCTTGTTTCAGTTGTAGAGTGCTGGGGCCGGGGGTTACAGTTGTAAAGTGTGGGGGCGCCTTTCAAACCCATGGTGAGCTTGAAGCCAGGGCTTAGGGTCAAAGGGCTAGAAGTTCTAACCACACCCCTACCATACCCCAGACAATGCAGCGCCCAGTACGCCCTGGGGAGCCCTAAGCCTCGTAGAGCTTGCTCCTAGTATAGCTGCGTTGTCTATAGTAGAGTATAGCATACTAAATATATGTTTATATGATTCGACAGTATACTACAGTATACGACAGTATACTACAGACGTATACCTGAGAGCCCCCTGTGTAGGTCTTGAGCCAGACTTGGTCCACCGCTGTGACGCTGACGGGGCTTCTAGCCACTTTGCACGAGTGGACGAGTAGCAAGGTTTTTAGCAGTACCGGGTGGCGGTGGCAGTAGCAGTAGGAGTAGCAGTCGCAGTCGCAGTCGCAGTAGCAGTTGTAGTAGTAGTAGTAGTAGTAGTAGTAGTAGTAGTAGTAGTAGTAGTAGTAGTAGTTGTTGTTGTAGTAGTAGTAGTAGGAGTAGTAGTAGTAGTAGTTGTTGTTGTTGCAGCAGTAGCAGTAGCAGTAGCAGTAGCAGTAGCAGTAGCAGTAGCAGTAGCAGTAGCAGTAGCAGTAGCAGTAGCAGTAGCAGTAGCAGTAGCAGTAGCAGTAGCAGTAGTAGTAGTAGTAGCAGTAGTAGTAGTAGTAGTAGTAGTAGTAGTAGTAGCAGTAGCAGTAGCAGTAGCAGCAGCAGCAGCGGCAGCGGTAGCAGTATTAGCAGTATTAGCAGTACTAGCAGTATTAGCAGTATTAGCAGTATTAGCAGTATTAGCAGTATTAGCAGTATTAGCAGTATTAGCAGTATTAGCAGTAGGGGTAGGGGTCCGAACTGCTCCTTTTTTCACCGCATCTTTTTACCAACTCCTGCTTGCTGCTGCTCACTGCTCAAAGATATTCAGAGCAATTTATTGCTCTGAATATCTTTTTTCTGAGTAGGAGTCTTAGCAGGAGTAGCCACCAACTGGGCTACGGCTAGGAGTCCAGGTGAAGGGTGGTGGTCATGATGCATGTCCCCGATCCCTTCATAAAGATGCCTCCTAGGGCAAACCCAATAGCGAACATCTGTCCTTAGAGTTGTTTGACATGGCCCTGGTGCTCCTTAAAGGACGTGCACGTTCGACCGTAAACCGTCTAAATCCCCCAAACGGATGTCTCAGTCCAAACCAAGGGCCCTCAGTCATCGCCCACTTCATTTTGAAAATGATCGTCCCCATGAACCCTTAGGGAGTTATAAGCAAAGGCGACCTTTCCATTCCTGAACCCAAGACCCCACAGGTTTGATGCGCTTGGGAGTTGCTGAGAGTTCCCGACGCGCAGGTATCGAAGTTGGTGGACAGCAACGCCTTCGCTGAGCTTGCGATGGGTGAGGCCAGAGCCTCTCTTGGCAGCCTGGCTCTTCACGGTCTCCCAAAGCTTCGCCCCCTCAATCAAGGAATGAGAAAGATTTCCTTGCAGTGGCTGTAGGAGTGCTAGTGGAAGTGCGCTGTAAATGTAGCCATTATGTTGGATTACTACCTGGGCACCACTACGCTTGTGATTCTGCCATTTAGTCCCGCCCCTCCCCAACACGTCGTTTTGAAAATGCTCTGAATCAGTGTAGCCCTAAACTACGCTGGCGCAGCAGCTGTCCGCTCGAGAGCTCCCAATGAGTTTGGTGTTCTGAGTAAGGTGCGAAGTTTGTGTCCGATTCTGGATGGGTGCGTACCAAATTGAGGGCAGGTTGGTTCAATTCGGAATGTTCTCAAATGCGTCTAGAAGCGTTTCAACCTGGGGTCTCTTCAAGGTGGCGGGGTTCTTGGCACCCGAGAATCCCAAAACTCATGGGCTATGCACACCCCCCACTCCCCATTTGCACTGTTAAGCCCAAGGTCACGTGGACCTTTGCCAACCGGAGGGCTTGTCGTTTGCCTCTGCGGCTCTCAACAGCTCCTGGTACGAGGGCCTTGCAGGCATCTGCCAAGTGGAGACCGGAGGGCATACGCAAATGTGTGGCATTGCATGCATCTGAAACAACAACTTGCATCGGAAAAGACATAGGCTTGAGTGGGGGTTGTAGACGTTGATTGCTCATGTGGTGAGCCAAGCTCCTCACCGACTCTGGTTCTCATCAGTTCTCATCCTTTGATATTCGCCTCAGTGGTTTTCCCGCTATTCTGGCCATTTGTTGGCCGATTTGCGTGTTTTTGAAGAGCTCGGCTGGTAAACTGGTTCTTTTGCTTGCGACATGTGAGACATTGGGTCCCAGGGTGTTCATGAGAGGTGGGTCTGTGGTCTTCCGTTTCTGCCGAGCTGTCGCTAGCTGTCAAAGAACGCGTACCACGGGCTGTGAATGGACATGGTTGCAGCATTTGCAGGATTTTGACGTATGCGCAGGTTGGGCGACGGCCTTTCAGCACACTGGCTGTGCTTCCAAGCCCACGTTGATTCGAGGGGGTTGGTCTCAAGAGGCCCTTCCTGCACTTGCTCATCTGGTGAGCGGCACGACTTCGTGCCAGCCTTTTCTCCGACGTTTCTGGATGGAGCCTCCTTCATCGATCCCGCTGCCAGTACCAGACCCTCCGTCAACGCGAAGGTTTTCTCAGGTTTGGTCAGCATGGGTAAGAGTAAGATGGTGAGGAGGGTTCACGTGTCCTATCTGAGTACCCCGGAAAGTTTGTGGGACGTTTGCATTCTAAGTCTAACCGGGGTGCATGGGATGTGTCAGGCAGTTCACGGTCGTTCAGGTATCCTTCTGGTTGTACTAACGTGGCGAGTCCCTGCAGTCCCCTGTGCCCTGTTTCTCCTTCGCGTGTTTGTGACATCACTTGATTGCATCTTCTCGGATCTAGGATATTGCTAATCCTCATTTTGATTCCTGAACCAAAAAAGGCGAAACAACTTAAAGCAACCAAGAACCAAAATCTAACACGAGTTTTTGTTCTGTGTATCTCCCCTGGTTTCTTGCAAATTTGTATATTCTATGATTCTATGACCATGGAATTTTTTGGACACACATTGAAGAGGCCAAACCGTGCGACAGCTCACCGTGGTGTTTGCTGAGCTTGGCATGCTCAAGGACCTGGCCGTACGTGTATATATATGTATATATGTATATTATGTATATATATATATATATTTATTTATATTTATTTATTTATTTATCTCTATTTATAAATAGAATTTATTTACATACATATGATTTGGGTAGATTGCCATGTAATGATTTGCAGGGAGACTGTCAGTTTGAGTTCTCACACACTCACGCACACACACAGCCTTCCAAAACCGCCTGATGCCATAACACATAAGGCAGAAGCTGCACATAGGCTTCGGAAGAGGTGTCTTGTTCGAGGCTTCCTTCAAGCACTACTTCTTCCCTTTCATAAAAGGGAATGAGTTCCCAACTCAAGCCCTGGGGGGGCGTTCGGACAGGAGAAAGGTCTCTCATCCATAAGCACAGAAAAAGAGCGGCCACAGTCGTAACACAGTTGTAACACAGTTGTAACTAAGAGACCTCCCCTCTAAAGTTCCAAAAGCCCATCCTGAAACTTCCAGGAGCATCTGGACGACTTGGGGATGGAACCGGAGGACGGCCTCAGGGAACTTCGGGGCGCATGCGAGTTCAGCCCGCCCTGTTCAGTCATGAGCAAATGGCTTTGACCATGGATCACGACTCCATGACAGGATTTCCTTCTCAGGCTTTCCACGACATCCCTGCCGTTGTGTTGCGTTTTGGGTTCTCTGATGTATGTATTCTTGAAGTATTCTTGCCTTCATTCTGTGACTGTTCGTGCGTCGCCGTGGTGTTGTGGGCCTAGAGCCCTCCCCTCCAGGAAGGGGGTTGTCACAAGCTTCTTGCATGGATCTAAGCAAAGCAAAGCAAAGGTTTGTAAATCTTTCAACAGGCCAGCAACAAGTTAAGGGCGAGAGGTTGGACAACTCATGTGGGAGGGAACCTGCGGCGCTACTTCAATTTTCAATCATTGCAGCCCATACTTCTTGATTCCCGTACGACCCCTTAAACCCTTGTGAGGTTCCGTCGTAGTCCCACGAAATTTGTGAGCTCATCGTGTCCGAAGAAGCCGGAGCCGAATTGGGGCGTAGGGAGCGGAGCATGGCTGCCTCATTAACAGCGGCGAACGAAGCCATCTTCTTGAGGTCAAAAAGTCAACCCAAAGGAACTGGCACGCCCCCTGCATAGGGTCCGCCCAAACCCGGAGATACCCGAGCACGACACAGCACTACATGTTTGGACACTTTGGAACCGGATGTTGACAGGACTTGGACGTGGTGGCCAACGCATTTCGCAGGAGTGCAAAGCTTTTGTTCTCATTCTCATAGCAATCCCTACATGACGGTTGCAGCTGCAGCCCTACCCGAATCCAACGCAAAGCCCTGAAAGGGTCCTAGTCCTGCGTTTTTCTCCGCTTTGCAGGAGCATCGAGCTTGTACAGACTGCTGACATGGCAAAGACTTCACAGGCAAAGGAGCTGCTGGCAGATTCCGGCTGCCCCTCGGAAGGCTAAGCTATGCGAAGAACGTATCCAAAAGAGTGCTGTGCACATGTGATGATGACGGACACATTGAGAATTCATGATCGGCACGTCCCTCACTACTGCCTGCTGAGATGACCCTACTACTACTACTACTACTACTGCTACTACTACTACTACTGCTACTACTACTACTACTACTACTACTACTACTACTTCTACTTCTACTTCTACTTCTACTTCTACTTCTACTTCTACTTCTACGACGACGTCGACGGCCATCATTACCGGTATTATTTCTTTTAGGAACACCCGGCCTCTTCTGGCTCTTGGCTCAGCTGCTGAGGAGGAATGGTCGGGATTAAAACAATCCCGCAAACAGGCAGCATGTCATATGTCATCTGATTGTAGCATCGTCGTCTGAGGAAGTAGACTCAGTCATGAAAAACCTCGCACCTTGTGAAGTTTTATCATTTTCCAGTGACCCGGGTCATGGACGCCCAAAGCTACCGGGATCACTGCCTCATCATCGTGGGAAGCGGCAGTGCAGCTGAATTGCTTCTTGCGAGGCGGCGCCTTCGAGCGGGAGGCAGGTTGGTGCACTTGCAGATTGCTGGGCAGGAGGACAAGCGATTGCATGTGTCTGCCTTCGACGACTTAGAATGCTTTTGGTGGTTTCCCCCGAGGGGAACCAGCTCGGATTTTGGAAAGCGTCTGGGTGTGGTGACTTTCCATACGCGGTGGACCACGACAGGTGTCGCGTCAATACATCTCCGCGACGACCAGCAAGTTCAAATTTTCCGTGCCTCCGGGAAGATGCGGCACGTCAGAATCCTTAGTGCCGAAAACAACATTGAAGTGGAGATCTCGGGTGAGGTTATCTTGAATCCTGATCTCCAGACAGCGGCTACGCTGGACGTTGAGGTGGCTGATCCAGACCCTCAATGATAGTTCAGGATCGTTTTTTTTTTTTTTTTTTTTGTGGGGGGGGGGGGGGGGTTGTTTATGGTTTCAGTTTTTGTTTGTTATGGAGGCTTCCAATGATGCTCTCTTGTGTGGGTAGGGAAGCGGCGCCCAGGAGTTAAGACCCTGCGGAACGTATTCCTCTCGCAGTATGATCTGCTCGATGATGATCTTGCTGCCATGTTATGTTGCAAAGTGGCTGTTCTCGATGCATTATGAGCAGAATCTTGCTGAACATTATGAACACGTCCGTTGTTCAGTATTTAGATCCCGAAGCAAAATTGCCTGAACGTAAGCTCTAAACCCGAAACCCTAAGCCCTAAACCCTAAACCATAAACCCTAAACCCCAATAACCTTAAACCCTACACCCTAGACCCTAAACCCAGGTTTCGTTTGGGTTTGTTAGACTCAGGAATGCAGTCGCAGGGCAAGTTCCATGGTGGCGGGGAATGAGCATCGGGATACTGGACTTACCGCTTGGCTACGTGAGCCTGTATTAGCCCAAAGCCCAAAACTCTTAAACCTTGATTGGTATAGCTATGAAGACTGCTGCTGGAACGCTATTGTGACTTCTCTTGTCCCAAAATGCTGCTGCAGCCACTCCAGCTGCTGCTACTTTGGGTTGTGAATGTTGCGAATTCGCACAACTGCTCTGTCAGATGCCACTGCTGTTGCTTGTGTTTGTCGCCTTAGCTTGTGCGATTATTGCAGTTGCAGCTGCTAACACAGCTATTGCTGACACTGGCCTTCTCATTGCTGCTTAACATGCTGCTAGTGAGTTCACTGCAGTTACTCTACAGCCCCCATGGCAGTTGCTGCCGTGGTGGCTGCTAGAACGTTTGCTACAGCCACAGCTGAGGCTATTGGGCCTTTAGTTCGGCATGGACAGAATGTCTGGTGAGCGAGGGCCCCTCGTGGCATGCTTGCACTAAGACTCGGGACTATAGTGACATAGTGATGTGATAGCAAGCAATAGGTATATGAAGAACTCCGGTCATCGCTGTTGATGGGACAATGCTCTTAGACCTGAACCCTATAGACTGTTTTTTTTTGTCCGGTTTAGGGTCTAGGGTTTAGGGTTTAGGGTTTTGCTTCCGAAGTCAGGTGGCAATTGCATATCCGATCTCTGCCAACTGTGTGCGTTGTCGTGTTCCTGGCCAGCTCAGCGCAGCTGTCGGATGCCTGGCTGATGCAGCGCTTTGGGTTTAGGGTTTAGGGTTTGGGGTTCAGGGTTTAGGGTTAAGGTTGTAACGTTTAGGGTTTAGGGTTTTCCAGCAGCTTGTTCCTTCATCGTATCCTGAGACGCCACAGCGGTGCAAGATTCAAGTTTATGTCCATTCCGAAGCTTTCAGCTTGCAGTCATATCTAAAAGGGTTCATTTTATTATGTCGTGTATCAGGTTTCTGTGTCGTTTGCTTGGGAGGCAGGTTGTAGTTATACATGCATCGTTCATCACTGGTATACTCATACCGTAAACCCTAAACCCTAAACCCGAAACCCTAAACCCTAAACCCCAAACCCTAAACCCCATGTATATTCAAGATCTTTGTCTCCTGGGTTGGTGTGCTTGAGGGCCGGACCAGAGGTGCCGTGGGTAGGCGGCCCCTCTGGACAAGCTGCTGTGTCCGCCCTCCCCCCCCCCCCCCCCCCACCTAAACCCTAAACCCTAAACCCTGAACCCTGAACCCTGAACCCTAAATGCCAAGCCCTAAACCCTAAACCCGAAACTCTAAACCCTCAGCCCTGAGCCCTAAACCCTAAACCTTAGGAGCTGCCCATAAGGCCCATGTAGACCTGTTTCCCGGCTGCTTCTTGTGGAGCTCTCAAGAATGCAAGATGCATGCAAGGACACGCCGTCCGCCGCGCTCGGCATTACGGCCTTCAATGCCGTGGGTCCGTTTGTCTCCTACCTGGCCACCACAGCACGTCACCCTCAACGTCGGTGGGGCCCTTGTCTTCGGTGGTTCTTAGCCACTCTGGCTGGCACGGCTGGCTGCGTGATCCTGATGGGCGGGATTCTTGTTGCCTACGTTTACCTGTTGGCGCTGGGCAGGGTGGGATGTTATCAACATGCCTGCATTCAGGTCCCTATCCTAGATGCCTCGTATGCCGGTCACATACTAAGTTTGATCTTGTGGCGCCTCTGAGCAAAGCCCCAGGTGGTGACAGCCAGCATGTTTCTACCCGCCGCGACAGCCATGGCGGAAACGGGCATGGTGTCTTTCACGCGGCTGGCCTACACTCGCCTCGTGGTCGCCAGGCGTCCGCAGATACCAGGTGACATGTCTCGCTTTGTTATGCCAGTCATGGTCTTTGCCGCGCATGGCCTTTCCGAGTCGGTGCGACTCTCGGCCTTGCTATCTGGTGCCGCGAGAACAGGAAGCTTCTCGTGGATCAGCAGTGCAGCTTTGGGCTTTGCCTTGAATGCCTTAACTCGTCTCGGCTGGCTTCGGCATGCCTTCTTCTGCTGCACGAGATGCGTTTTCGGGGCCCAGTGGGCCATCTGGATCGCAGCACCAAATGGTTTCAGCAAGTTGCACGATGAGTTCAAGATCTATGGAGGCTATATTCGATTTGTGGCGCCTTGCAGTCTGATCATCGCGCGGGCCATCTACTACAGAGAGCTGTCATGGTCTGGGCCAGTGGCTCCAGCCTTCAACGCCGCCACAGCTGGCGTTTTCGTGACCTTGTTTGTGCTGGAAGTTCTGGAGGACGTTTTTGTGCTGCAAGAGCTTCTCCCTGCCGCCCCAATCCCCACAGAGGTTTTGGAGACCAATCTGCCAAGAAACAACTCTGATGCTGGTGCGCTGGTGAGCGTGGAGATGCGGCCAAACCAGGCCAAAGACTCTTCCTGGCGTGGGCAGGAACTGAGCCCTTCTGGCAGTAAGAAACTGAGCCCAGTTATGACAAACCAGTTCTCTGATCTGTCGAGCGTGCAACCTCAAGCCTCTCTGGGTACGCGCCGTGTGTCCTGGGGCTCCCGCTTGCGCCGGCAGCTTGGACAAGAACGCGAGGTGGTCCCGAGCATGTTTCTGCATGGCCTTCGAGAGATCAGCTTTTTGGAACAGCTTGGGTGCTGCGCAATAGCCTGCATGTTCACCCTGGCCTGGCTAGAGTTGACTTTGGGTCCCTCCAAAGCTCGTGGCTTCTGCCCATCCTCTTCTGCCCTCGACCCGATGGATCTGCTGTGGCGGCCCGTGCCCATGGCATGCTGACACCTAAATTGGTTGAAGCTTTTCCGCTTGTCACAGCGTCGGGTGACCGGGCAAAGACACTTTAAAATGTTTACCAGCGCCGAGTGGATATTTTTTTTGGGTGCTTGAAAAGGAGCATGGTATACCCAGTGCTGGATTCTGCGCAGTGTCTCAAGGTAGAAGGGTATTGCCTTCTAGGATTCCACCCCTTCGAGCTGGATTCTTTTTGCGGAAGTGCTAAACGATGCAGTACTATCGATGTTATTTCTTGGGGGCTTAGTGGCGGTGGTCACGGGATCACTACCGCGAGTACTAGTGACTAGTGACGTGACTGTCGTCATTGTGATCAAGCCCTAAACGCCCAACCACGAAGCTCCTATCCCTGCCTTGCTGTCGGTCCTGCGCCATGTTGGGCGCTCTCAAAGAAGCATGCTGCGTTTGTTGGACTTCTGCGTGTGGTGCCAGTTTAGGGTTTAGGGTTTCGGTTTAGGGTCAGGGTTTAGGGTTTCGGGTTTAGGGTTTAGGGTTTGGGGTTTAGGGTTTAGGGTTCAGGGTTCAGGGTATAGGGTTCAGCGTTTAGGGTTTAGGGTTTAGGATTTAGGGTTTAGGTTTAGGGTTTAGGGTTTATAGTATTGTTTATCGTAGTATAATTTGTGGTATGTTAGTATTGTTAATCGTCGTAGTATTTGGGTATTATCGTATTGTTAGTAGTAGTATTAGTTTAGTATTCTGGTATTGTGAATAGTAGCACGTAGCACTATTATAGTAGAATGCAACTATGGGGGGTACCCCCCCCCCCCCCGCTTGCCACATTCTGTAGTACTAGATTGCTTGTCGGAGACACCTTATACCTTCAACCAATCGAAGCTTTAGGCTTCGTTAGGGTTTAGGGTTTAGGGTTTAGGGTTTAGGGTTTAGGGTTTAGGGTTTAGGGTTTAGGGTTTAGGGTTTAGGGTTTAGGGTTTAGGGTTTAGGGTTTAGGCAGCGCTCGTTTTGGGCTTAGGCGTTTATCCTTGACCCTGAACCTCCCGAACAACGAAAATAGAAAGAAATGAAAACCAAGAACGGGAAGCGGGGTGGAATGTACTCCGACCACCGCCGCTCTCTATCATCGAAGTAAAGAAACACAAGCAAAAACAAGAAACGAGGGGGGGTGGAATTTGAGCAATGTCACTTCTCCACCAAAACACTGAAAATGACAATGAAAAACAGCGATTATCGAAGGGCAGAAATGAAAGCAAGGTGGAATGTAACATTCATTTTCTCTGCGTCGTAACACATTTTCAGTACCGATGATGAACATAGCAATAGATGAAACAACAAGCGAGGAGGGGTGGAGTTTTCTCGTACGACGACTCTCATGATCGAATCCACGGCACCAGGTTCAACACAGGCTCAACCCCAAGTTCAACCCAGGTGCAACCCAGGTTCGAACCCCGGGTTCAACTCAAATTCAATCTAGGTTCAACCTGTGTTCAAATTGTTTCGTGGCGAAACTGTGCAATCCACCCCTAGGTGTTTGGTCTCTGAGGACCGGTTTTCCTCCTGGCACTGTACAGGAGGTAACCAAACCTCCACTAGGCAAAGTGTGCCAAGGTTCAACAAACCTTCTCATCCCCTTTGGGGGGTTCAGGGGGGTAGCTGGAAACCTTAGGGAACCTTATAACCTTTGAACAAAAACTCACACTAGAGGATAAACCTCCTGCTCAACTGGGAGAAAGGCCATTCCCACTCCGACAGGAGGTTGCAGTTGGGACAGCTCCCCCGGTGCCAGGTTTTAGGGTTTAGGGTTTAGTAGGGTTTAGGGTTTCGGCCTCCGCTTGGAGGATAAACCTCAACTGCCCTCGGTGAAAACCCGTCACCCAGCCGGTAGGATGCACTGCTTACTTCCTGTTACTGTTGGTTAGTAGGGCATGAGGGAATACGGTACCATCTAGAATCCCTTAAAGGGTATATATAGGGGGATAAAGGGTACCTCATTTCTTCATTCCCTACGAACCAACAGTAAGTCCTGAGCAAGAAGAAAGCGATGTTATGGCTTGGCTTCATTGGGAGGCCGGACCTCTGTGCTTGCTTGACCCCTTTGGTTGAGGTCCGCTCCCACCTTGCTGCTTCAGAAACGCCGCGTTGCTGCGCAGACCTTCATGAACCAACCCAGCTAAAGAAGGCCGGGTACACTGCAGACTTGCCTTGTCCATGTTGATCAAGACTACACGCTTCTGCGTCGCGCCAGTCAAAGCGGCGCCACCTTCGCCAATGCAGCTGCGCCTGCCAACCACAAAGGTGCCGAAAACGAGCCCAAAGTTGGGAACAAGTTACGAATCCACATTTGGGTTCGGGTTTGCAGCAGGAAAGCAGCCCAGCTTGCCAAGAACGTCGTTCAAAAAGGAAACGATCGGATAGCTGATAAGCATAGGTCATCATATCGTCAGATTCCAGCTCATCATCATCTCGCTTGCCGCTTGCAAAATACACTCATGCACTCATTGCAAAGAATGCGGAAAACGGCTGCACATACCCGCGAGGTCATCAAGCACCTCACTCATCTGCCTCCATCCCAGATGCAATTTCATCCTTCACTCATCTGCTTCCATAGCATCTTGCTGTACCACAGATTCTTTCCTCCAGCTGCCGTACCACGGCTTCTCGCCTTTCAGCAGCACTCTTCTGCATCTTAAGCAGCTCGCTCGCTCAGTCGCTCTCTCTCTTTCTCTCTCTCCCTCCCTCCCTCTCCCTCGCTTTGAGACTCCTCCTTCTTCAACAACCCTTCCAGCCCTTCTCCGCTATGCTGACCCAGACTACTGTGCTCAGGCGCCCAAGCTGGCTTTCTTGAGTTGTGTTGTTCAAAGAAGCGAAAAAGAAGCGAACCCAACCCACAAGTTTGTGAAGTTAGACCCCTCGTTGGCCATGAGTTCGGCGATGCAGGCAAGGCGATGGATGTTTCCTGGATGTGTCCCCTGGTTGGTGCTTTAGCTGGCGGAGAGTTTGAGCGGGCACAAGGCTGTCCGTAGGCCCGAAGCTCTAAGCCTAAGTCCTAAACCCTAAACCCTAAACCCTAGACCATCGAGATTTTTGTGGCAGAGGTCTGCGGCCATGGCCTCGCTCTGATACTAGCGGCCCTGTACAAGGATCTCTCTACCATGATTTTGTTAGGACATGTCGGGCCTCGGGCCTGCTTAATCTACATCCCCCTTGGGATTTTTCTTATTATGTTTGTGATTTTTTCGTTAAAAAAAAAACCCAAGAGGATTTTGAACATGTTAGTTTTATTTAGGTTGCATATAAAGGAGTAGAGTAATGGCTTCTTCAGGGGCCATTGCTGGATGGTAGAACCCACGTCATGTTCGAGTTGGTGATCCTTCGCTGAATGTTTTGGCTCCATGCGTTCTCACATGGCAAAAGCCTTTTTTCGTTCGATTGCAGCTCCAAGAGCTCAGTCGGCATCCAACAGATTGAATACCAAAATAACTCGGGAGGTTACTCCCAGAGGCTGCTCAACGTCATGGATGAAGGCCGTCTCGTCCTCTGCACTTGTGTGGCTTCTGCTCTGCTGGCAGCGCACTGGCACATATCAAAGAGGGACGTGAAAGCCATGATCTGGCACCTGGCGGGAGCCTTTCGAATCCTGGAGAAGACAGTTTCTTGGGCATGAGGCGCCCTATATCCCCCTGTATACACTTTAAGGGTTTATATATATATATATATATACATGTTCATACATGGTACCTCATTCCCTCATTCCCTACTAACCAACAGTAAGGTTTCTGGCTCCGCCCCGGAAGTGCCGGATCTCAGCCTCTTGGATCGCCGAGTTGAGACGGAGTTGGGCCACGTACGTGTGGCCATGTTCTTGGATTTCACCAGACTCTGCATTCACCCCACCTTCGTGCTGCTCCTGGTGTCTGGAGCGGAGTTTGCCCGCGAGCCCAGCTTCTGCTGTGGGAGCTGGCTGGCGGGCTTGTCACTTGTGTATCTTGCCTACTATCCGCTTCTTCAAGGCTGGGTCACTATGACGCCTTCTCGCATGGTCTCGGGGAGGATCCTCCTGCGCACGGTCACTTGGGTAGCCGCAGTTGGAAGCGGTTTCGGTGACAGAGACAGCTTCCCGGGACGCATGGGCATCCTTCTTGGATCCCATGTGTTGACGTCCATACTCTTTCGGGCCGGAGCAGGGACTGTAATTGACTGCTTGTGCACGACTGTCGTCTGGATGTGGGCCACGACACAGATCTATGGCCAGAATGCAATGAACCTTTGGCTTGTGGTGTTCCACCTGGCTTTCCAGCTGTTGGTGTGCATCGGTGTGCCGTTCTTGCTGGAGCGTACTCTGAGGGAGCGCATCATCATGTCCTTCCAGTCGCAGGACTCCAACTCGCTGATTGCTGGCTTTCGTCAGATTTTGAAAGGAGTTTGTGATGGCGAGTTGCTCTTGGACAACAACTTCCAGGTTTGCGGCAGCGCCCCATGCCTGCAACGCCTGCTGGCAAGCAATAAGGACTTCACGGGTTGCTGTTTTCGAGAGCTCATCGACGACGAGCTGTCGCAACTAGTTGCAGATTGGCAAGAGTTGCTCGCCCTTTTGTGTGGTCATGAAGTGAATCTATGCATGTCCCCTAATTCTTAAGCCCAAAACTTCGGTTTAGGGTTTAGGGTTTATAGTTTATGGTTTAGGGTTTAGGTTTCTGCAAAGGCAGAGTCTGTTCGACAGCTTCTTGGAGGCGAGTGGACCTACGGGGCACGAGGTAGCCCACGTCAGCAAGGAAGGGGCGCCCCGCTGCCTCCGAGTCCCCCTCAGGGCATCTTCGGCTGCAGAAGATGTGTCGTCGATGTTGTTTGAGGTTCAGGGTTTAGGGTTTGGGGTTTAGGGTTTAGGGTTTGGGGTTCAGGGTTTAGGGTTTAGGGTTTACTGGTCAGTAGGACATCTTCCTGTGGTGGGTCTACTGGGATTTCTTACATGTGTGCATGGTGTGCCGTTGTAGCACTTTCGTTGTGCAGACCGGCATCGTTGGGCAAAAGCTTGTGACCCTAAACCCGAAGCCCTAAACCCCGAGATCCTGTGTGGGCAAGGATGGAACTGGTCCGCGTGCGTCGGTGGACGTCTTTCACGTGCCGCTGACACCTGGGCGTTGATTGGAACTGTTCTCATGTTTACGTGACCCTAAACCCTCAACCCTAAACCGTAAACCCTAAAGCCTAAAGCCTAAAGCCTAAACCCCAAACCCCCAAGCCCCAACCCTACACCCAAAGCCCGACACCCTAAACCCTAAACTCGGCTTTCGCCAGCAGAGTTGAGGCCACCCAGTCTCTATGGTGCAAATGCGACTTTCCATCTGTCGCTTGGCTTTGGATGTCATCGCACAAGGGACCCGAGTTGCCGCCGAATCCCTGTATTAGGTTTAGGGTTTGGGGTTTTAGGGTTTAGGGGCAAGTGTATGACATTGCAAGTGTTGATGAGCAAGCAAAAACGGTACCAATGGCGGTAGCAGTAGCACTATGAGTTAGCAAGAGCAAACGCAGTTGCAGTCGCAATATCAGATCGCCAGGAGAAATAGCAATAGCCATGGTGCAACAGCAACAGGACTAGGCATAGCAACAGCCAATTTTTTCCAGGTTTAGAGTCTCAGGGTTTGGGGTTGAGGATCCTGTGGACTGTGTTCGGGGTCGTGCGAGCAGGAGCGCGCAGAGTTTGGGCCATACCGGGTCTCCGAAGCTGCCTGGGGTTCAGGGTTTAGAGTTCAAGGTTTAGGGCCTGGGGTTTAGGTGTGTGTGAGGGGTGTGCGTGCCAGAAACGGTGGGGCGTAGCTGAGGCTCGCCATGGCAGAAGACATTGATTGCCGGACGCATCCCGAGGCACTTTTGCCCAAGTCGTGTTCAGCGAGTCAGGCTCTTATGTTCGCGGGTTACCCTAAACCCTGGACCCTGGACCCTAAACCCTAAACCCTAAACCCGAAAGGGTTTCAGTCCAGCTCTATGCACTGCCTGTTCAAATGAGTGGCCCTACCGTGAGCTCGCGCCTCTTCTGCAGCTTGCGCGGTCATTGGCACGGGCGCAAGCGGAAGTACGGTAGAATTCCGGTTAAGCCTGGGCATAAGCCCCCGAGCGTCGGAATCTCCGTGGAGGCCCGTTCCTCGACCCTCTCTATTTAGGCCCAGAAAGGGCATCAAGAGCCCGGAACCGATCCTAAGCAGACCCCAACGTGCACTTGCCTTTCAAAGCAAAAGGCCCCCGGAAAACCTTCAGAAGGCTCCGAAGGCCACCACAAAACACCAAAAAGGCGCCGAAGAGGTTTCAGACATGCCCACCACCCCGAAAAACCCCCCAAAACCTCTTTGGTCACAGAAGTCTTCCACAAAGCCCAACACCTTTGAAAGAAGGCTGGACACAAAGGAGTTTTCAGCAAAGCACAAAAGAAGAAATAACAAAGGACAAACCCGGCCAAAACTCTGGACCTAAACCCTATACAGTTCCTATAACCCCAAAACCTTAAAGCTGTAGACCTTTAGTTTCATGCCCCCGGAAACAGACAACAAGCTGCGACCTGAGTTTCTTCGTCTTTTGACCATAGGCCCTAAACCTTCAACCCACAAAGCAATCAGCGCCCACCCTAAACCCAAAACCCTATAGCACCCGCGATGGGCCCGGAACGGGAGCTCGTTCTCCTCGGGACCAGTACTCTTCACCCTGGCGACCATCGGCGACGGCAAAGAGTAGGTTAGGGTGGCTTTGCCGCCTTGGACGGCGTGGGGTGGGAGAAAGGTTTTACATGGCCCTCCACTATCGGGCCAAAGCTACTTGAGCTTCTGCTGCATCCTAACCTTCACAGAATCTACGCCATCTTACAGCAAACCCTACACCCTACACCCTAAAGCCTAAACCCTAAACCTTAAACCCTAAACCCTGGACCCTAAACCCTAAACCCTAAACCCCCCTAAACCCTAAACCTAAACCCTAAACCCTGCACCCTAAACCCTAAACTCTAAACTCTAAACCCTAAACCCTAAGCTAAACCCTAAGCTAAACCCTAAGCTAAACCCTAAGCCCTAAACCCTATCCCCTAAACCCTAAACCCTAAACCCCCAAAACAAGCAGGCAGACCCGACTTCCCAGAACGAGCCTCAGCTGCATTGGAGGATGGCCATCCGACAGTCTGCAGCCGCATTGGAGTAGGGTTTAGGGTTCAGGGTTTGGGTTTAGGGTTTAGGGTTTCGGGTTTAGGGTTTAGGGTGTTAGGTTTTTAGGGTTTCAGGGTTTCACAATCCGTGAACAAAATTCGTGGGCATAGGCCCAAAAGCGGGTTTTGGGCCTTGCCCACGAGTTTTTGGCCTTGCCCACGAATTTTTGGGCCTTGCCCACGAGTTTTTCAGCCTTTTGCTTCGCGGGACCCAAAAATTCGTGGGCAAGGCACAAAATTCGTGTTGTTTCACAGCCCCAGGGCCTGGTTTTTAGGGTTTCAGAGCCTCAGGGCCTGGCATTTAAGGTTTCAGGGCCTCAGGGCCTGGCGTTTAGGGTTTCAGGGCCTCAGGGCCTGGCGTTTAGGGTTTCAGGGTTTCAGGGTCTGGCTGGCTCTTAGGGTTTCATGGTGTCAGGTCGAGGCCGGGTGTTTAGGGTGTTTACTTTGTGGTGCTTTACTGTGACTTTACATCTTTAGCCTTTTTGGGTTTATTGGGCTTCTTAAGAAGGCAGCTAAAAATTAAATTTATGGCTACCCTGCTAAGAGCAGCCAAGCTTAGGGTTTCAGCGCCTCAAGGCCTGGTGTTCAGGGCCTCAAGGCCTCGCGTGGTTAAGCATTTCCACCTTCTCGTTCGTTAAGTGGTGGTCATGAGTTTTGTTGTTGAGCCATCTTCATAATCAAAAACTTTGTATTTCTTAATGTTAAGGGAACTTCGGGTGGGTATTCTTCGATGTTCTAAACAACGAGCCCTAAACCAAAAGCGGGTTGACCAGGAGCTGTTGAACTCTAAACCCTAAAACCTAAACCCTAAACCCTAAACCCTAAACCCTAAACCCTAAACCCTAAACCCTAAACCCTTCTGCAGAGATCGGGGGCCACGGATGCAGGCTCTCCCGAGCAGCCTCCTGGCAAACAGAGGCGCCTCGTCACAGCGGTCCGAAGCGAGCACTGCCACTCCGGCTTGAGGTTCAGGGTTTAGGGTTTAGGGTTTGGGGTTTAGGGTTTGGGGTTTAGGGTTTGGGGTTTCGGGTTTGGGGTTTGGGGTTTAGGGTTTAGGGTTTGGGGTTTGGGGTTTAGGGTTTGGGGTTTGGGGTTTAGGGTTTGGGGTTTAGGGTTTGGGGTTGAGTTTCGGGTTGAGGGTTCGGGTTCAGGGAGACGTCCGAAGAGTTTTGCTTGGCTATGACTTGGGAGTGCATGAGGGCGGGATGTCCCACTCTAGGGGCTCTTGGCTTGCAATGCTTTGTCAGTGCATTCAGTGAGAAGCTGGCGGGTTAGGGTTTGGGGTTTAGGGTTTGGGGTTTAGGGTCTAGGGAGCCCTAAGCCCGAACCTCACACCCCCGAAGTTGGTCATGATTCGTCTCTTGACCACGCAGTCGTGGAGCGTTCTTGTTGTGCCGTAGCTATTGCCTTCCGCCGGGAAACAAGTGGCGAGTTTAGAACTCAACCAGCGAGTCTAGCTCGGGAAAACACGCGGGAAAAGTGCAAAAAAATAAACAAAGGCTGTGCAGTGAGTCTTAAAGCTGAAACCTCAAACCCTAAACCCTAAACCTTCTTGCGTAGTTCATCGTCATTCGTTCCAGGGCCGCTGCATGTCTTCGTTTGTTTTGCAAAAATTTGGGGAGCTACACAACCCATAAGGCACGCGGCCGGTAGGGTTTAGGGCTTAGGGTTTCCGGCCCCAGTCTGATCCTAAACCATAAACCCTAAACCCTAAACCCCAAACCCTAAACCCTAAACCCCAAACTGCAGAGATGGCCCAAGGAGACGCAGGTGCAATGCTGGGATGAACTCGCGGAGATGACGCTCTTGTTGAACACCGGTACAGAGCTCATGGACATTGAGGAAGCCAATTAGCAGCTGAATGAGTACACTTTACACTTTTTGGGATACGATGAATCCCCTGTAGAACTGAAAAGTGTGCACTTTTTTGGGGGGGCTGATGAACTTAGCAACTAAGGCCCACTTGCGATTTGTGCCCGGGCTGAAGTAAAGGGGGGGGGGGGGGGGGGGGCGGCGCTTCCGTGCTTGGAGTTGACACCTTTACGCCCGCCTGCCACCTGTGATCTCAGGAGCGCCACACTCACAAAGCCGAGGCACAGCTCGAATTTTCAGCCCCAAAGCGCCCCAAAGAGCCCCTAACTATTTACCCTAAACCCTGAACCCTAGAACCCTAAAGCCTAAAGCCCTAAACCCTAAAACCCTAAAACCCTAAAACCTTAAAACCCTAAAACCCTAAAACCCTAAACCCTTTACCCTAAACCCTCAACCGCAGGTGCGACTGGGCATGCCCACTTTGAAACGGTTCGCCCGCCCGCTGGACTGGTGCGGCATCGAGGGCGCGCTCCGCCACTACACGCGACAGGTCCGCAAAACGCAGGCGCGCGGCGAGGCCCGCCGCCAGCGGGCGTGTCCTGTGATTTTCTGTGATTTAACATGTTCTGGGTTTAGGGTTTAGGGTTTAGGGATATTCATTCTTCTTCTGCCATACTGTATTAGAACTGCTGCTCCGTGTTCTTTGTGTAGCTGCCAGGCTTTGCCGAAGCAGGCGTGGGGCAGCTGTGGGGGCCTCCATTGATTGCTCGATGGGGCCCTTGCGATTTGCAAGTTGCTCTGTTTTTTGAAGCAACGCTAAGACATGGCTTTCGCAAACAGGGTGCTTAAGGCTTTAAGAGGAACCCTAAACCCTAAACCCTAAACCCTCAAAAGCAACCTTATGGATGTAGGAGTCCGGTCCGGTCTGCAAGAGGTGCTGCCGCCGCTGATGCTCCGCGAGTTGAGTAACTCGAGGAAGCACATCCTAGCCAGGCAGAGTGGCAGATGCAGGGTTGGGGCTCAGGGTCTGAGAGAGAGAGGGAGAGAGAGAGAGAGAGAGACAGACGGACAGACAGACAGACAGCCAGCCAGAGAGAGAGAGAGACAGACAGACAGAGAGAGAGAGAGAGAGAGAGAGAGAGCGGGAGAGAGAGCGAGAGTGAGTGAGTGAGTGAGTGAGTGGTGAGTGAGTGAGTGAGTGAGTGAGTGAGTGAGTGTGTGAGAGTGTGAGAGAGAGAGACACGCAGACAGACAGACAGACAGCCAGCCAGCCAGCCAGAGAGAGAGAGAGCGAGAGACAGAGAGAGAGAGAGAGAGAGAGACACCTTGGTGGAAGCCTGGAACCCCCAGCCTATCACACCAGAGAGGCCACAACAGCAACTCCCCCCAACGGACCCTGGACACACTCGCGCACCTGGGGGCGGCCTTCCTTCGGGGGGGCCATGCGCACAGAGAGAGAGAGAGAGAGAGAGAGAGAGAGAGAGCGAGAGTGAGTGAGTGAGTGAGTGAGTGGGTGGGTGGGTGGGGGGGTGAGAGAGAGAGAGAGAGAGAGAGAGCGAGAGAGAGAGAGAGAGAGAGAGAGTGAGAGGGTCAAGCTGGGCGCGCAACTTGCGCCGGGGTGGGGTGGGGGTATCTCCCCTGAAGCCTCTCGAAAAACACGTCAAGAAAAGAGAGGAGAGAGAGAGAGAGGGAGGAAACAGTCTCTCTCATGCCCGGCCAATGTTCAAACAGACTTAGTGTGACATGCAGGCAGGGTGCGCGTCGTTCGCCCTCAAGCCCTAACGAAACAAACAAAGGCAAGCAAACAAGCAAACAAAAAAAAAGACAGAAAGAAGGAGAGATGGAGATGGAGATGGAGATAGACATAGAATGTAGAAGGAGCCATGAGTGGCAGCAGTAGGACTGCCGGTGCTGCTCCACCTCACTAAACCCTAAACCCTAAACCCTAAACCCTACAGTAAACCCTACATCCTAAACCCTAAACCCTAAAACTTTGCCACAGGTCGGTGACCATCAGTTCTCCGTTTCAGCAAGACAAGGACGAGCCTGTCTTCCTCTACATGCACATGATGGACTTTAGGGCACCAGGCCCTGCGAAGTCAATGCCGCTGGCAGCCCTCAATGAGCGAGCGTGTCCTGTCCTGATGATTCCCGCCCCGGCATTTAGGGTTTTGGGGTTTATAGGGTTTAGGGCTTATAGGGTTTAGGGTTTAGGGTTTAGGGATACCGATTTAGGGTTTTAGGGTTTATAGGGTTTAGGGCTTGGGGTTTAGCTCTTCGGGATGAATGTCAGTCCCAACTCTGTTAGTTCCCTGCCGAATTGTGGACGGATTCACGAGGGAACCCTGTACCCTGACCCCTAAACCCTAAACCCTAAACCCCAAACCCCAAACCCCAAACCCCAAAACCTAAGCCCACAGATGAAGTTGGCCAACAAAAGGTTGAGTCAGCCGTCGGAGTTGCCCTCAGAACCATCAGGCCAGCGAAGGCCAGATTCCAGCAGCAGCTCTGTTTAGGGTTTATAGGGTTTATAGGGTTTAGGGTTTAGGGTTTAGGGTTTATAGGGTTTATAGGGTTTATAGGGTTTATAGGGTTTATAGGGTTTATAGGTTTATAGGGTTTATAGGGTTTATAGGGTTTATAGGGTTTATAGGGTTTATAGGGTTTATAGGGTTTATAGGGTTTATAGGGTTTATAGGGTTTATAGGGTTTATAGGGTTTATAGGGTTTATAGGGTTTATAGGGTTTATAGGGTTTATAGGGTTTATAGGGTTTATAGGGTTTATAGGGTTTATAGGGTTTAGGGTTTAGGATGTAGGATTTAGTGTTTTGTTTAGGGGTTAGGGGTGGGGGGTCTATGGGTCAAACAAGGTTTATCCACGGCTGATTTGGGCTTGCGAAGGGAGTATGGGCGCTTATCATCTGGAGATTCTACTCACTACAGTAATCCTCAAGAATCTCGAACTGAAGCCTACGTCCCCAGGGGTGTGTAGGGTTGTTCGGCTGGGGCTCAACTTGGTTTTCTCAAGGCTTCACCGAATGACTGCTTAGGTTTGAGGGTTTATTTCTCATAGTAGGTCCCCACAAATTTCTGTTAATCTACTCTGAAATTCCGAAGCCTCAACAACATCTGCCCTGAACCCCAAACCCAAGACCCTGAACCCACAACGCCAGGCCAGGAACCCTACGTAAACCCTAAACCCTAAACCCCAAACCCTAAACCCTAAACCCTAAACCCTAAACCCTAAACCCTAAACCCTAAACCCTAAACCCTACACCCTAAACCCTAAACCCCAAACCCCGAACCCTGGATGCCCTAAACACTGTTCATCTGTCGAAGGCGGCGATCGAAACGCGAGCAAGCCAGAGGAGCCCCCCCTACGGAGCTTCCAGACTAGCAATTTGGGTTTAGGGTTTAGGGTTTAGGGTTTAGGGTTTAGGGTTTAGGGTTTAGGGTTTAGGGTTTAGGTTTAGGATCTAGCGATTGGGGTAAGTGCGGCGTAGTGTACGGGAGAACCCGCAGTGAACCAGAGCCCGCCAACCCTCTAATCCCGTATTCTATCGTGTGTGGTGTTAGGGTTTAGGGTTTAGGGTTTAGGGTTTAGGGTTTAGGGTTTAGGGTTTAGGGTTTAGGGTTTCGGAGTTGATCTGAGTTTTGTTTTTGCACCCAGGACTCATTGGTTCTTAGTTTTTGAGTCCTGAGGCCCGAAAACGAAAGGGAATGCGGGGCGGAAGCCCCAATTCCAGTGACCCACTGTCGGGCTGAGGGATCCGCAAGATATGTGGGTTTAGGGTTCCGGGTTGTATGGGTTTAGGGTATTAGGAATTTCGGGGTTAGGGTTTGAGGGCGGCGCGCAGGACCAGTTCAGGAGAGGCGGGGGTTTCGGGTTTCGGTTTTGCTTCCGCAGGGAGGGCTACAGGATGCCAACATGCCTCACAGCTTAGAGTGCAACCTCTGTCAGTCCAATGTAGTTGGAAGTCATAGGGACCCTAAACCCTCAACCCTACCTAAGCCTTAAACCCTAAACCCTAAACCCTAAACCCTAAACCCTAAACCCTAAACCGAAGCTTGCAGGTTGGAGAGTGAAGCTGGTCAGCCAGGGTGATGGCAACGGCAAATAGAGCTTCCAAACCAAACCTCAAGGGGACTGCTTCAAACAACACCTCTGCCAAGTGCAGAAGGCAGGGTTTAGGGTTTAGGGTTTAGGGCTTAGGGCTTAGGGTTTAGGGTTTAGGGTTTAGGGTTTAGGGTTTAGGGTTTAGGGTTTAGGGGTCTGTTGTGCGCTTCAGGGTCCAGTTTGACAGCGTGTGTGCGAAAGCGGGGCTCCTGCATTGAGAGTAAAGAAGAGGCCTAATTGTCCTGACCGTTGTCAAGGAAACCCTACACCCTAAACCCTAAACCCTCAACCCTAAACTGAGTGAGCCCGGGGCCGTCGAGCAGGGCGAACGCACCGAAGCCGGCAGGCGAAGCTCCGGAGCCAGAAGCCCTCCAGCGGGCGACGGAGCTCCAGTCCCGCAGGCAGCTGCGGGCTGCGCGGTGGACCCGGCAGGTCGCTGGCGAGAAACCCGTCAGGTCGCCCTAGAATAAGATACCCCAAACCTTCGGGTAAAACATGGCAACCGCCTGGCCGTGGCCCTGGCTCTGGAACTGGCCCTGGCCCTGGGCCCTGACCCTGGCTCTGGCCCTGACCCTGACCCTGGCCCTGCAAGCCTTGGCCCTTGCCCTGGACCGGCCCCCTTTACAAGCAAGCCTTGGCCTGAGGTCTTTTGCAAGGGATCCAGATCCCCAACCAGGACACAGCATCAAGGGTGAAGGCGGCAGCCAGCCCCAAGCCCAAACCTTCGGGTTTTTTGCACTTTTAACAAGAATTGCTGTGAGGCTGGACTGGATCTCCTGCTTGCCGGACCCTGCCTAAAAAGGCAGGCCTTGGCGTGAGGCCCCTTGCTGGGATGCCCTTTCAAGCAAGGCCCTGGCCCTGGCCCATGGCTGTGGCCTGCTGTGAGAGGATGTGTGCTTACCAGAAACCTTTGAAAGCAAGCAAGCCTTGGCCTGAGGTCTTTTGCAAGGGATCCAGATCCCCACAACCAGGACGCAGCATCCAAGGGCGAAGGCGGCAGCCAGCCCCAAGCCCAAACCTTCCGGTTTTTGCGCTAGAAAGAATTGCCCTGAGGCTGTGGCCTGCTGCCTTGGACTGGATCTCCTGCTTGCCGGAAACCTTTTGCCTGAACCCTGCCTGAAAAGCAGGCCTTGACCTGAGGCCCCTTGCTGGGAGGCCCTTTCAAGCAAGGGATCCAGATCCCCAACCAGGACGCAGCATCAAAAAGGGCGAAAGCGGCAGCCAGCCCCAAGCCCAAACCTTTGGGTTTTTGGCGCTTTTGGAAAGACTCACAAGGCCACCACGCCTCCAACAAGGCCTTCCAGATGCAGCATCAGCTGAAGCAAAGGCAGCAGCAGCCACCTGTCCCAACCCTTTGACTTCAGGCGCGATTGCGGCAGCCAACCCAATCCCAAACCTTTGATGTTTTGGCCCTCCCAGAAGCCCTCGAATGATGGACAGCCAAGCCCAACAGCCATTAGAAAAGACAAAAACAACAAAAGATGCAGCATCAGCATGGCGAAAGCCCAAAGCTTTAATTTCACGCCCTTCCAAGCAAGTTTTCCAAATTCCCGCCAAACACGCAGCATCGCCGAGGGCGAAGGCGGCAGCCAACCCCAAGCCCAAACTTCTGATTTTTGGGGAGAGATCTTCTAAACCCAACCAATAGACAAGAGAAAACAACAACAGCACGATCAGAGTTCAAAAGAACCCTCAACCCGTAGAGGTTAAGGCGAGGGTGGAGCGCCAGCGGGGGTGGGCTTATGCAAATCGGGGCGCGCGCCTGGATGCTTTCAGCACCAGCGCGCCCACTCATTGAGACACCCTAAACCCTAAACCCTAAACCCTAACCCCTAAACCCTAAGGCTTCGTCTAGGTGCAGGTGCGCATGTTGGCTCGCCTATCCCGCACTGCCTGTGGGTCGTTTTTTGGGTTAAAGCCACTGTGTTTTGGGTGTCACCTGTGCCTTCTCGCACTTTCGCTTTGCATTCAGGAAGCCCCAAAAAGAGGTAAAAAACACCCCAGGGAGACTGCAATTTTGATGGCTATCTTTGCCCTAAACCTTAAACCCGGCATTTTTGCAGTCGGATCGCTCTGGGCCTTTGCGGTCTTTTGGAGGTGTTTGCTTCTCGTCCTCCTCCAAAGCGGATTTGAGTTTGGGGTTTAGATCGTCCCGGGAGTCTTGTTTCGGGGCTCTTAGAATGTTGTTGGGATTGAAGTCCTGGGGTTTAGGGTTTAGAGTTTAGGGTTTAGGGTTTAGGGCTGAGGGTTTAGGGTTTAGGGTTTAGGGTTTAGGGTTTAGGAGAAGACTCTAGTCGTCATCCACAGTTTTGAGGGGCTAGGCCGGCATTGTCGGGTCCGTATCAAAAGAGCATGAAGCAGTCCCAGCGTCTCACGCCCACTGACACCTGAGTGCTGGCTTTTTCCGACCAAAGCCGTCGTTTAGGGTATCAGGGTTTAGGGTTTAGGGTTTAGTGTAGGGTTTACGGTTTAGGGTTTAGGGTTTAGGGTTTAGGGTTTAGGTTTTAGGGTTTAGGGTTTAGGGTGCGGCTGTAGTGCCGTTCATCACCCGACACTACAGGTAGCACAATTTGTGTCAAATGCTGGCGATGCTCTGCAAGGTTTTTCGTCTTTGCGGGTTGAACCCTGAACCCTGAACCCCAAACCCTAAACCCTGATTCCAGGATCGCATGTGTCCTTATGTTGCCATGCCAGTTCTCGGGCAAAGATTGAGGACCTTCGGTGTAGAGAGTTTACACATCCGGGCGAGGGATAGTCAGGTATGCCCCCAGCCATGTTTATTAGCCAACACCCTAAATCGTACATTCTATCCCTAAACCCTAAACCCTAAACCCTAAACCCTAAAGCGGCCCCAAGCCTTCTTGGACTTCACTGTAGCTCTCAGTCCGGGCAAGCAGGTCCCACAAGCTTGAACATACTAGGGTTCAGGGTTCAGGGTTTAGGGTTCAGGGTTTAGGGTTTAGAGTTTAGGGTTTAGGGTTTAGGCATGGAATATACTAGGGTTTAGGGTTCAGGGTTTAGGGTTCAGGGATAGAAGATACTAGGGTTTGGGGTTCAGGGTTGAGGGATATAGGGACATAGGCGGCGCAGCTATTTCGGGCCAAGTCTCCTTGGTAGCAACCGCCCTGCTATGGCCACTTCGTGTGTCCGATGCCAGAAAGCCAAGGACGGCCAAGCACTTCATCTTTACTGCGGCTTGGGCCGGCATGTAAGTTTCTTGGGAAGCTTCGAGACTGAGGCCAACTTGAATGGTACGCCAAACCCCAAACCCCAATCCCCGAACCCTAAACCCTAAACCTCATTTAAGCCCAGCTTAGGCAAAGCGTGCTGGCTCACATGGGGAGAGCTCGTCAAACCGGGTGGCAAGTACGAGCTGCCGGCTGAGGCAGAAGCTCTGGCCAACAGGGCTGGTGTGGTGATCCTCTCACGGAAGAAGAAGAGCAGAGCAGGGATGTTCCAGTGTCAGAAGTGCGATCTGACTCTGGGCCATTGGGGCATTCTAAACCACTTGTTCATGGAGCACAACTCGACATGCCACCGGAATCGCTCGGAGACCTCCGCGAGCTCTACTGTCGACACGGTCACATTGCTGCACTGTGCGTGTGTCGAGTTTTGAAAGGGACCCCAGAGCTCTCGTTTTAGCAGCTCTGTTTTTTCTCAATTCGTCATTCCATGCTGCGAGGAAGATGCGGATGCTGGCCAGTCTTCAGCATCCGACTATGACGGTGATCGGGCGGCCTGCTGGGAGTACCTGGCCTCAGACGAAGGCACGCAGCAAGTATGGCAGACCTTTTGGCCGGACGCGCAGGAGGACCGAAGCTTGCTGATGAACTGCGTCCCTTGCGTCCTGTGGCACCTTTGGTTAGCATGGTAGAGTGTGGGTTTAGGGTTTAGGCTTTAGGGTTTAGGCTTTAGGGTGTGGCACATGTTTTCCGTGCAAGCCTCCTCTGTTGACAGGAGATCAGGCAGAAGCACGATGAAGATGAGTCGCAGACCTTCCAGCTCCAAACGAATGGGGTCCGTTATGAGATCGATTTGCTCAACCGGGTTCAGAGAAACATCCACACCGGTCGCGAACGGCGAATTCGCCTGGAGCATAAATCAGGCAGCGGTGCGCTGCGGAACCTAGTGCAGAAATGGCAGAGTTACTCGTAGAAGATCCCTATTTTATGTGGTGTGAGTCTCTGTCAGTTACCCTAAACCCTAAACCCTAAACCCTAAACTCTAGAACCCTAAACCCCAAACCAACCCTAAACCCTAAACCCTGAACCCTGAACCCTAAAACCTAACCCCTAAACCCGAAACCCTAAACCCTAAAACCTAAATCCTAAACCTGCCTAGGATGCTGCTGCAGCAGGAAAGGGTGAACTACGAAAAGCAGATCGAAGACTTGCAGCAGGACGTGACCGGAAAATCTGTCCTTCTTGACAGCAAGGCCGCTGAAGTGTTGTCTCTGAAGAACAAGAACACAGCACTTGAGGGTCGGCTGGTCGAGTTGGCAGAAGAAAAGGACGCCGAGATGCGTTCCATCAAGGCAAATGCTGCAAAGTTGGCAGACAAGAGGGATGCAGAGATTCGCCGCCTAAAGAGCACTGCCGAAGACTCAGAAGTTCAACAGCTGGTGCTCGGGCGCCAGCTCAAGGACTTGGCAAAGGAGAAGGATCAAGAGGCTTCCCTTCTTCAGAAGCAGGCAGGTTTGCGTCGGTACGGTTTCGCGTGGAAGTTCTGATTCCTACTTTCAGTTTTCTACTGTTTAGGGTTTAGGGTTTAGGGTTTAGGGTCCTACTTCCAGTCTTCTATGGTTTGTATACCACATTGGAAGTGGCGTTGGCTGTTCTGTGTAAACGCGGGACAAGCTGTTGCCGAATCTTGACACTACCGACAGAGTGCTGACAAGTGCTCTTCAGTCCTCAAAGCATCTGCAGCTGTCAGCAAGATAATGTAACCCTAAACCCTGAGCCCTAAACCCTAAACCCTAAACCTTATAGAGTGTTGTCAGAAACATGCAGGGAAGGCTTGGAAGCAGCCCAAGCGTAATCCAGTCCACGGGTTACCTACTCCGGGCATCAGTTTGGATTTCCTTGCTCCGTTTTCTGTATTGCTGATGTAGGCAGCCCTGGTTTGTTGAAAGGTATACCCTAGCACTTCAATGGCTCCGTGCCCCAAGCCATAAACCCCAAGACCAACAATCACCTTTTTGGGGCTTCCTCAGGCTGACGGTCCAAAAAGCACCCATTAGCCTCTGTCCATCTTTGTATGGCCACATTGCGTTTCTAGCGGGGTTCTTGGGTCTCCCATGGTTTGTCTCTTCCCGTTCAAAACAAGGGAATCCGTGTCAACGAACTCCCCCCCCCCCCGCCCCCACGACCCCCTACACCCCACCCTGACCAGGTGACAGCCGCTTGGGAGCGCGAGGACTCGCTTTCTTACATGACGGTCCTCTTGGGCACACAGCGAGCCTACGAATCATCAATGGAAAACCTGCAAGGGCCCATAGAGTTGATCAAGGCTTTCATCACAGGTTAGGGATTAAAGGAAGCTCAGGGTCAAGCTGCGGATTAGGTCAAGTTCCGGTTTGGGGTGCAGGCGGTTTGTTTGGTCTTGTGCTGTGCAAGCGCATGCGCTCCCCTCCTAAACCCTAAGCCCTACACTCTAAACCCTCGACCCCAAACCAAGTACCTCCGCGCTTGATGCTTCACTCTGATGTCCCCCTACCCAGAGTTGCCTTATGACCCAGCATGCTCCACTGGCCAGAACCTATACATCAGCCCCAAGCCCTAAGCCCTAAACCCGAAACCCTAAACCTTGATTCCTAAACCCTAAGCCCTAAACCCCAAACCCTAAGCCCTAAACCCCAAACCCTAACCCTAAACCCTAAACCCTACACCCCTCCACAGGAGTCCTATCGGCAGGGAAGCCAGCTGGAAGTGGCGTTGCTCACTGATCTCGGACCGGGTCCTTGGGTGCCCCACCTGCATTCTGACACGGTTCAGCATGTTTGGGCTTCTGGTTACGGTTTAGGGTTTAGAGTTTAGGGTTTAGGGTTTAGGGTTTAGGGTTTAGGGTTCAGGGTTTAGGGTTTAGGGTTTAGGGCTTAGGGCTTAGGGCTTAGGGTTTAGGGCTTTCTGTTAGGTTCTAGGGATTTCGGGAGACTGGGATTGAAGGTTCTCGAGGTTTAAGAATTGTAAGGATGAGGCGCCCACTTCCAAACCCACTTGGGGCTTAGGGTTCAGGGTTTAGGGTGTGGGGTTTAGATTTTAGGGTTTGGGCTTTAGGGTTTAGGGTGTCTCACTTTCCGGGATCACCTTGGTAGCAGGCGATGCGCTTCTAGAGTTTATTGTTGGGTCCAGGCTTCCTCCTGGATACTCGGCGCTTGCTGCTTCCTAAACCCTAAACCCTAAACCCTAAACCCTAAACCCTAAACCCTAAACCCTAAACCCTAAACCCTAAACCCTAAACCGATGGTCAAGACTCGCCTTCCGAAGCAGAGCGTCTTTTCCGAGGGCTTGGGGGTATTGCCCCTCAGCCCTCAACCCTAAACAGGAAGTCTAAACTCTAAAACCCTAAACCCTACAGGCCTTTCATTCTAAGTCTGAGTCCTAGACCCTGAAGTTTCAAGAGTCAGAAGGCCTAAAAAAGTGCAAAACCCCCTGGTAGAAAGAGGATGCTCCTACCTGAGGTTCAGCTGCAACAGGTCTTGCGGAAGACTGCCCATTGCCTGAAGCCCAGCGAAGCTCCGGCTTTGGGAAGAACGGTTTAGGGTTTAGGTCTTCCGGGGTGGAGTGGGCCTGTGGGTGTGGTGCACTGCTTATGGGCTTGTCTCTGCTCAACCCTAAACCCCAAACTCTAAACCAGCTTCAGCGTGTGCCTAGACCGGGCAGAGCTTCTGGGCTCATAGCACTTACAGAAAAAAGAAAGCATCTTCAGCAAGCCATGGTACAGTGCTCCATGACGGGCCATGAGGGGCTTCCAGAACCCTCCCTAGCACTGTCAAGGCGCCTGATGCTGGGTCCAAATCCGGGCTTGAGACCAAAAGGGCTGAGGGGTCTCGGGAGTTGTCACGGTAGCATGGCTGCAGCCTTACCTGAGCCCTAAATCCTGGAGCCTGATTCTCAAACTCCACAGCTCGAAATCTGGGCGTTTTCCACAGCAGGCTGTAGCCCTTCTATGCCCCCAAGATGCTGCAGTCTCAAGTATTGCCCAAAAGGGCACTGACCATCGCCCTTTTTGAGCCCCTTTGATGTCAGGTCAGGGCGGTTGCTCTCCCATGCAGGACGTCCACATCTTGAAGGTCCGGGATGCCTCTGCGCGTGAAGCTTGTTGGTTCTTGAAACAGGAGCAGGAAGGAGCTTTAAATGGGTTAGGGTTTAGGGTTTAGGGTTTAGGGTTTAGGGTTTAGGGTTTAGGGTTTAGGGTTTAGGGTTTAGGGTTTAGGGTATTCTACCAGACCTGATGTCTGGGGACCCGAAGAAGCCCTGAGCACCCGAAGCCTTGAGCCCCATGCAGTGACGCCCTGACAGGTGGAGAAGATCCACAACACGAGCCTGTGGAGCCGCTACATGAACACCAAGGTCCGACCGTCCGAAATCCTTAAAATCCTGAGTCTTCCACCCTCAGCAGCCTGAATCCGCACGAAATCCTACACCTTCCGTCCAGCCCCTAAACTCTGAACCCTAAACCCTAAACTCTGAACCCTCAAAACCCTCGAAACCCTAGACTGAGCCGTCGAGCAGCGCGAACGCATCGAAGCGGGTAGAGCTGTCAGTCCTTCAGGCAGCTACGGGCTGTGCCTTTCAAGGCAAAATTGAGACCCCCACTGGCCCACAGGAAGGCCATGTGGAAGGGGGCCCGCCTCAAGCCTCTACACCTCCAAAGGTTTCCAAGGGCCTCAAGGTCTCTAGGAAAGAAAAGGCCTCCACAGGCCTCTAAAGGAAGATGCTTCAAACAACGCCTGAGAGGCCCCGCGTGCTTTTCACGATCTAATGTTTGGTCACGGGGGGGGGGGGGGGGGGGGGGGGTGGGGGTCGAATTCGAGATCCAGAGCTTTGGATCAGGGCCTTCCTTATAGCCGTCACTGTCAAGCAGAATGATAATAAGCATGAGCACGGTCTGGAAAGCAAGGAGCCCTAAACCCGCAAAGGTCAAGATGAGGGTGGAGCGCAAGCGGGGGTGGGAATGCACAAGTCGCGGCGCGCTTGTCTGGGTGCTTTTAGTAGCGCCAGCGCGACCTCTCAATGAGTGAAACAACCTTTTTCAGAGCCCTGAATCCTACACAAGGAACCGATTTAGGGTTTGGGGTTTAGGGTTTAGTGTTTAGGGTTTTTGACTCTCTTGTTGCAGGAGAGGTTGCGGCGCGAGCTCAGGGACGACAAGGCAGGAGGTTACTTCTGGGCTCAAGGGGCTTTGGGATCTGGATCCTAGAAGGTCGACGGGTTGAAGCCTTCAACCCCAAAACCCTCAACCAGGATCTAGTGCTCGAGAGTCTTGCGGCATACAGGATCGGTTGTGACTGCCTTTATTCTTGTCATAGTGTCATAGACACGACAAGGGACCCACGACAAGCGTGTTCTTGCTTTCCTTCCAAACCCATGCCCCTAGACCCCTAACCCGCAAAGCCCCAACCCTCAGCCCTAAACCCTAAACCTAAGCCCGAAACCCCAAACCCTTAGCCCGAAAACCCTAAAGCCCAAAGCGTTGCATGAAAGTATGGGCAGAGCAGGTGCAGCCGAAGAGCCCCGGGTCGGATGCTTCCACCTTGCTGCCAGCCTTCCCATCCATCCAGCTCGACAAGGAGGTTCACAAAACACAAAGGCTTAGGGTTTGGGGCTTAGGGTTTAGGGTGTAGGATTTAGGGACGATAATCAACAAATATAGTTATAGCAACCATGTTTAAAGATAAAATGATGCCAGCTGCCCGCGATAGCAAGAATGAAGATAGTAACGTTGCGAATATGAGCATGACTGGCACTACCGGTGATAGCATGAAAAGAATAGCGGCAAGAATAATTCAGAACTGGTGTTTGGATCATACAGAACATCCGGCAGACTAGAAGGTGAGCTAAGTTGTCCATACTGTTACTGACCTTCAACCCTGAACCCGAATCCTATATCTATAGAGCAAGTGCAAAAGACAGGTGCAGCACCGCTAGCGTGCGAGCTCGAAGCAACCGTTCAAATGCCACCAGCCCGAATGCCTTAAACCCTAGCCCCTGAAGTCTGTGAGTAGCGACTGGCACCTCCACCGTTGTCGCATGGATTTCATCTTGCGCTGTTCAAGTCTCTCTGATCTTGGGTAGCAGATACCATCAGCATTGCACATGTAGTGATGGGAGCTTGCAATGCTAGTGGCGATATGCAAGCGGATCTCTCCACAAGAGTCAGCTTCGGCAATTTGGTGCGTCCCATATCATGGAGTGGAGGTGCCATACCCCATCGTTCAGAAATCACAGCAGCCCGCCCAGCTTGGGGGGAACTCTCACAAAAACTTTCAACGTGATTGCAGCCCGTAGCCAAAAACTTCTAACTCTAAAGCCGAAGCGCCTGAATCCCTAAACCCTAAGCCCTGCCCAACATGCCCTAAGCCAACAGTGTCAGGATGCTTAAATACAGGTCGGTGAAGTCTTGCTGCTGCATGGCACGAAGCCAGAGATTGTGAAGGTCATTGCCAAGCAAGGCGGGTGGGTAACTCGCAGAGTTCAGGGTGCAGAGACAACGTGATAGGGTTGAGCTTTCCGGGTTGCAAGGTCAGACCTCCGAGTGTTGTGGCTTGTGAAGCGATCCCAATGCGTTGTCTGAGCATCCGTGGCTCCACACCTCTGCTGCTGCTTTGCTAAGCCCTAAACCTCAATCCTTTAGCATGGGAGGATGCTAACGGTCCTGTACAGAGCGGCAGGCTTCAACGAGCGTCTGTCTGACGATGGAATGTACGGGCAAGGAGTATATTTCGCAGACCAGAGCTGCAAGAGTCGTGGCCTTTGTTGCCGAACCCCAACAGCGAGTTCTTGAAAGTTCTTGGTTCTTGTTGTGTGTGAAATCCAGTCCTTGACGCTCAGCAAGAGGCCCTAAGGCTCTGTCTTCCAAATCCCATGGGCATGACAAGGTTATCAATACAGTGGAGCTCAACACGGTGGTTATCAATACAGTGGAGCTCAACATGGTGGAGGAGTTGGGACCTTCATTGTGGCCCGTTCCTTGGAGTTGGAGACCAAGCACATACCCTAAATCAGGGATGTGACATCCTACAAAGGGCACAAATGGAATCGTAAACCCTACGCCCTAAACCCTAAACGGTGATTTACAAATCTTCAAATGTCACACGAGCCGAGTGCTGCTCACGTCCCTCTTTTGAAAGGGAGGCTGCTTTACTTTCTCTTCTGGATTCTCTAACGCCTTCTCCTTCAAGCCTCAGAGGACCATGCCATACAATCCCTTATCCCCCAAACATCCCCAAACCCCAAACCCTAAACCCTTAACCCTTAAGCCCTAAGCCCAAAAAAGCCACCCGAGGAGTTCTCCTGGGTGATCCTTTCATGGCGCGGGGCACCATGCACGGAGAGAGGGAAGCCCCGGAACGAGATCCGGTGGACCGGAGCAAAGGCCTGGAGTCCAGTTTGGGGTTCAGGGTTTAGGGTTTAGGGGTTTTAGGGTTTTAGCAAAGGCCTGGAGTCCAGTTTGGGGTTCAGGGTTTAGGGTTTAGGGTTTTTAGGGTTTTGGGCTTTAGGGTTTAGGGAGTGTTTAGGGTTTAGGGGGTTACGGGGTGGTAGGGTTGCAGGGTGTAGGGTTTCGGGCTGTCTCGTGATCTGCGAGTTTCGTTGAGAACAACTTTAAAGTTTAGGGTTTAGGGTTTAGGGGAACCCAAGCTTGGGGAAACTCTGACATGAGCTTATCATGTTTCCAGCCGTGTAAAGTCCCAAAAGATTCGACACCTGCAACGTCGAGTGCAACACGTCCCCTCTCCTTGCGCATTTCTGCTTCGAACCTCTTGTGGAATTCTTGCGCCAGTTTGATATGGTTCTTCAAAGGTGTCCAACATCTCGAAGCTCCTCAGTTGTGCTCAAGTTCAAGCAGATGTTGGTGCTATTGATTGGGTTCTTTCATGACGACAGAAAGATAAGCTGACTGTGTAGTTCGTGCAGCAGTAGGGCTGCTTGTGTTGGTGGCCTTGGCCAGGCCGGTTTAACTCTGTCTTTGCAGACGTTGGCACGCCACATGCGCCCCACAATCCCAGTGCACTTGGCCAACGAGCCGGTGTGCCCGTGGCTTGGTCGCAGCTAGTTCCAACACATTGTGAGTCATGCTCGATTTAGGGTTTAGGGTTTAGGGTTTAGGGTTTAGGGTTGATACTCAGGCACAAGTCCATCGGGAGTATGTAGTCTTCGATGGAGCACAAGCGCATCCAGAGATGGTGATACATTTCCGCGTCCACTAGCCATCATTCGCCAAGAGCCAGTACCGGCATCGCCATGTGTAGCTGCGCTGAACATGTGAGTATTGGACTGATGTTTGTGCAACTCCTAGTGGGTAGAATCTATGCCCAAGAATTGTGCTCGGCCGGCCACTGGTGTTGAAGATTGACAGTTCCGAAGAACAATTATTTTCCAGATAGCTTGTGCAGCCTCACGATGAAAGATCCGACTGGCCGTGCGTTGATCGGAATGTCCTCAGGGATACCCCTTACGTAACCGCAAATGCTCAAGCCTTGGTGACAGGGACGGTTGAGGCTCAACGTTTGGAGCTTGTAACGAACCATGCAGGTGAGGCGCGAAATGAGGCACGGACTATTGTGGAAGTCTTGTCTGGAGCTGTTGTGGTTGTGTAGCACTAGTAGATGCCGTTGCTTGCAGCGCAATGCCTCAGCTGACCAAATCCTGCACAACTTGCTGTGTGCAAGCCAGCCCCAGCATGTCGTGCGATTTGTGCAGATGGGCCCGGGTCCTCTACGTAGATAGTTTTTTTGCAAACAAATCGTGCACAAGAAGTGCGCGACTTGGCTTGGCTAGAAAAAGTGAGCCTGATGTTCTTGCCGGCTTTTGGCGGTAAGCCCTAAAGACCTAAGCTCTAAACCCTCAACCCTCAACATTCAACCCTAAACATGAAACTATGGAACCCAAACTTCCCCTGAGGGGCCCTGATTTCTAAGGATGCTGACATCTCAGGAATCTACAAGACCATTGGACAAGATTCCATGCTTGTGTCTGCTACACCGAAGGCCTTAAACTGTGTGGGTACAGGAATATGTGCAACATGGCATGGGGGCTGTTCTAGATAAGGGTCCCTCTTGAGGACATTTCTTTAGAAGCAGTGTGTAAGGAAGCCTTTTTGTGAAAGGTATAATACCAGGAATCGAATGGGAGGCCCTGATTCAGGACTCCAACATGCCAACGCTGCACGGCCCAAGATCCCAAAGCCCCGAACCCCGAACCTTTCAAGCGCAAGTGAAGGAACCTTTAGGATACCATGCTTTTCGCATGGCAACTGAATCTTAAAGTTTCTGACCCGAAGACTGAACATCTTTATTCAGGTGTTATGGGGGCTCTTAATCGTAACCCTAAACCCTAAACCCTAAACCCTAAACCCTAAACCCTAAACCCTAAACCCTAAACCCTAAACCCTAAACCCACACTACAAAATCTGGTTTCTTCGTTCGCTGAGCAAAGGCCCTGAATGGCCATTCATGTAATGGTGCCTTGGGCGAACTCAGCTATTTACTTTCATAATCTTGTTCGCAGGCAAAAAGTCGTCGTTTATGGTGTGCTTGCGGTTCGTTCATTAAACGCCTTAACTCGTTCGTTAACTTACAATAGAAGATAAGGCTTTTAGTGTACGCCCGGGTGTTCACTTTGTTCTCGCACTCCTGTCGTGTATTCGTTCAGTCATTCACTCACAAATTCATTCATTTGTTCCCTTCGTTCTTTTCGTTTTCTTCTTCGTATTATTAAAAGAGAGCGCGCGCACATTGCTCTTTTACGTGCTCATAACCTTCACTTCGTTCACGCAACAATATTCGTCCGTGCTGGTTTGTGGGTTTGAGCCGGAAACCTTGTGATGTTCCCCCTTATACTAACAGTCCTTAATACTGTAGGGAATCCAATAGGGGGTACTATAATCCCCAATAAGGATTGTTAGTATAAGGGGGAACATCCCAGACGAAACCTCTAGACCCCTTCGTTTCCGGTTGCAGGGCTCCATGATGGGGGTGTCCGAAACTAGGGGTGCCTTATTGGGGTTCTTATTATAAGGGAATTCGGAATCCTACTATTTGGGGGACTATATTGGGGAGGGAGCTGAGGATGCCTCCTATTCAAGGGTTGAGGCTTGAGAGTGTAGGGTTTGGAGCTCTCTTGAGCTCAGAGTGTAAGGCTTTAGGATGCAATGTCTTGTGGGTAGAGTTGCAGACGCTCCATTCTGGTACATCCTGTGCCTTCGAGCGTTTCGAGTCCGGAGGCCCGCCCCCCACCCACCCCCTTCAACTCCGAAGCTGAATCGTCAAAGTAGCAGATGCACCCCCATTTATGCTGACAGCAAGGTGTAAGAAGCTCGTGTGCAGTTCGGGAGCTTCATGTTGTGAAAGCAAGGAGTTTAGGGTTTAGGATTTAGGGTTAAGGATTAAGGGCCTCAACTGCCGAATATTAGGCCAATCCCGTGGTTTTCGGCTCAAGACCAGGTTTTCTGGCAGTTCCATGCGATCGTGCTAGGCCCTTCTTGCCCCCCTCAGCCTCCTCAATGGCCCAGGGCTATGCGGAGCAATGGGTGAATCCTGAGCGCGCCGGTCAGCTGGAATGCTTGATTTGTCACTGCAGCTGGGCAGATCACTGGTTTACTGACATCTTCTGCTAAGCAAAGGCGGGTTTTGCTGATGTTGCCTAGAAGTCACCCCCCCCCTTCTGTCCTCCACCAAGACCCCCCTGCTCCGCGCAAGTACCAGCTGGTGTATGTGTAGAGCACACAGGTCTTTTTGTACTATCGTGGCTTTGGGCCTCGTTTGGCTTGCGACGCCAGCAGAGGCGTTGCCCGCGATGCGGTCGCCACCCAGTGCTGCGGCCAGTTCTTATGCCTGGGGTGCTGGGAGCAGTGCCAGGCGATTCGGGTCAGCTAAAGGATCAGGGCCTAAAGGGCCTGGCTGTCACTGTGGTTCCAAATGCCAAAACCATAAGGCGAACATGAATTGCTTGGGGCACCCTAGCCTCCGGCATTGTAATACAAAGCTGCATTGGCTAACCATGCAACTGTTGTGAACGGAGCTCTGCGAGGTGGGCAAGTCCTATTTGCACTCTTCGGGCTCACTGAAGGGAGGTCTTCACCCGAAGACAGGGCCTACAGGCCTAAACCCTCAAGCCTGATGAACCCTGAACCTTAAACCTTGAACCTCGGCAGATCCTCAACCCTATATACCTTTACCCTGAGACCCTACACCCTCAGCCCCAAGAGCCCGAAGCAAGGCACCCGCACACATCCAACCGAGGCCCCGAAGATTCTAAACATGTAACGCTCCGCTCTTAAAGCCCTACAACCTTTGAACACCCGCCTGAACTTCAAGCGCCTTAAGACCCAAAGACCCCAAGCTCTAAGTCCCCAAAAAGCACCCTGAACCCACCCGCAAGACAAAGAACCCCAAGCTCCCAAAGCCCTAAAGGCCCCGACACATCACCCTCATCCCCCAACCCACCTATCCCGATATCTCATTCGAAGCTGGAGCCCTCGAAGCCCTGAAGCCCTAAGCCCGGAAGGCTGAAACCCGAAGCCGGAAGCCCTTAACCCTAAACCCTAAACCTTGAACCCTAAACCCTAAAACCTAAACCCTAAACCCTAAACCCTAATCCCCAAGCCCGAAAAGCCGCATCTGCAGGGGCGATCCACGACCTGCCCCCACTGCCGCCAAGCCCCGGCCAGCGCCGACCCGGCCAATCGAGACCGCCGCGAGATCCAAAACCTGGAGGTCAAGGGTTGAGGGATGGATCATGGATGAATTCGTGTTTCGGGGGGAGGGAAAGGGGGGCGGGGGGTAATGAAGGGCTTTGGTATGATAAGTCTTTAGTCATTTTAGGGCTGAACCCTAAACGCTAAACCCGAAACCCTAAACCCTAAGATGTTGGTGTTTGGGGTTGAAGTCACAGTTCTGTTGTCGTCGCCATCGTCATCGCCATCGTCATTGTTGGCGTGAATATAGTTGTTACAGTTACAGTTGCAGTTACAGTTACAGTTACAGTTCTAGTTATAGTTATAGTTATAGTTTCAGTTATAGTTTTAGTTGTAGTTGTAGTTATGGCTATGGTATGATTACGGCTACTATGGCTATAGTGAGTATGTATTGATTGTGACGATTTGTGTCATTGTTACAGGTACCGCTATTCTTACTGTTGGTGTTATCGCTATCCTTATTGTTATTGGCATTGTTATTGATATTGTTATTGGTATCGATATTGTTGTGTTATCTTTTGTTGTTATTGTGCTCTAGTTTTGTTATTGTGATTGGTATTGATAGCGATTAGTGCTCTTCTTCTAATGTTTACCATTGTTGTTCTGGTGCAGCTCGTTGTTGTGCGGGTAGGGTTTAGGGTTCAGGGCACTCCTGAAAAGAATGACGATTGGAACGAGTGGAAGCCTTCTTGGGAGAAAGCATGAAAGCTAGCCCTAGTTTTCCGTGTTCGGCGGGCCTACAGACTGTAGTCCTGGCAAAGTTGGGCTTCAGGGTTTAGGGTTTAGGGTTTAGGGGTTTAGAGGTTTAGGGGCAAGAGTTCAGGGTACCGCAGCCAAAGGGGTCCATATGGCATAGATTACATAGATCTTTGGCCACCTTGCTGGCAGATCCGATGCCCAAACGGATGCGGCGCAACAATTGCGCTCCTTGCCAAGGACTGGACTGTTTGGTTTGCTGTACCTTTGCAATCGTTCTCGCAGGGGTTCCCAATCACTCTGGACATGTGGGGAGTGCAATCAATCAGGCCTCTATGCTACTTTAGAAGCTTCTTTGCGAGTCTTGAAAGCTAGACACTTGTCTTCACAGAGGGTCCCACTCCCGGGAACGGTCCTCTGATCCGGCTTAGTCTAGGCATCGACAGAGGCTGTATCATACACTTCAATACTTGCAATGTCTATCAGCAGGAAGAAGTAGACATGTTTCCTGGTTCTTCCTCCCGAAGCCTCGGCCGAAAACCCATCGCAGGAGAGGCACATGGAGAGCGGTTGCACGCACCGCCGAGTTCGCTGCACGGACTGTGGCGATGATGTCGTCCAGAAGGAGCTCTTCATAGCTAGCGACTCCGGGATGCCCCGAAGCCCTAAACCCGCAGCCCGAAACCCTAGGACCTCAGCAGCCTTGGAATCTATGGTCAGGGAGGTTTTCATCGCAGGGGGCACGGGGGAGTTTGGGATTCACGGCAGTTCGCTGTCTTGCCCTAAAAGTCCCTCGCGCTACCCTAAACCCTAAGTACAGTATATATCCCGAAACCCTGACCTCAGTGATTGTGGCAGCGGATCTGCGGCTGCTGTGCTAGTATTCATTCAATCCACATACATTACTGTAAGCAAGGCTCAAGGGTCCTGCTCTCATCATCTAGGTTCCTACATTGATAATCCTTGAACCTTCCCCTAAACAGGAGGCACCACAATTCGTCGAGGGGGGGGGGGGGGGGGGGCGATTTAGTACTCTTTCGGGCAGCGGGGGGCTTTGCCTGGGTGGGTGTCGACTTTTTGACCTTATGGTCCCCACGCTCAGACATTCGATAGCCATAACCTTTCGAGGTGCCGTCAGAGTAGCAGCTCAGGCAAAGCACGTTGGCCATCCGTGTCGGCCCATGAAGTCGGTGCCGTCCAGGACCTCAAAAACCATCGCGAACTCCACTGCGCAGTGCTGTTCGAGCCTTGCCAGGCCACATGCTGTCCATACCAGGAATATCTAGGACCAGGATCGAGTTGTGCCCAGCCTCATTGATGCTGTTGATCCTTGTAGACCTCTGTAGACTTTTGAAGCCTGCATGCGAACGAGGATTTCTCGAAGGTCGCCCCAAAACTTGAGACCTTCATGTTGAGGCCAGTGACCCTTCGTCTGTGACACACTGGGTGTATTGCCCAGGAAGTATTCTTATTCTGCAGGTCCTTCGATGGCAAAGATACAACTGTTTCGTCGGTTTTGTAGCCCTTGCAAGCCAGCACTTGGAGCCAGACGTCAATCACGGAAGCCGCGCCAGAGACCCGCTAGGTTTGCGGCGAAAAAGTTCGTGTTGGGAGCATGCAGGCCCACATGGAGGCGTGCGGGCGATGGTTCGGTTAGGGCTTGGCCCAAGCCCTAAACCCTATGCCCTAAACCCTAAGCCCTAAGGGTTCAGGTCAGGGTTCAGGTTGTTGGGGAAGCTGACATGCTAGGCCTCCTGAGATCAGCTGGTGAGTTGGGGAGTAACCCGAGTTCCATTCCTTCCTTCCGTGCGTATGTCCTAGCAAGCCTTACTGAACGAAGACGAAGCCACGAACCTTGAGCCGCCTTAGACTCATCGATCGGCTTCGAAGCTGCGTCGCCTGAGGAAGGTTGTGTGTGACGTCTGGGGTCATGATCCTCCGTTTGCGAGCTGCGGCCGAAGCCCGATGTTGCAACCCTGAACATACAGCCTAAAGCACGCGTAGGGTTTTGGGCTGAGTTTAGGGCTTAGGATTTAGGGATAAGGGTTAGGGCTTGGGGTCAAGAAGGAACAAGAGGTGTCGATGTGTTTGGCAAAGACTTCCTCGCGCAGCTCGGAGCACCTTTGCCACCGGGGCCTTCAAGCCTCAAAAGCCCTCAGCGTCACCAAAAGCCCAAAGGCTTGAGCCCGGAGCCTGAGCCTGAAACCGAAACCCCTAAACCAGGAACAGCGACCCTAAACCCTAAACCCCAAGCCCTAAACCCTAAGCCCTAAACCCTAAGCCCTAAACCCGAAGCTCTAAACCCTAAGCCCTAAACCCTAAGCCCTAAACCCTAAGCCCTAAGCCCTAAACCCTAAAAGCCCAACTATCCCTGGGGCTGATAAAGCTGGCTGCTGAGATGCAGCAGACGCGCGCCGAACAGGCTAGGCCCGATGTTTAGGGTTTTAGGTTTTAGGGTTTAGGGATTCAGGGTTTAGGGTGTAGGGATTCAGGGGGTTTCAGGGTGGACATGGGCAGGTTTGAATTTTTTTAGCTGTTTATTACCTGTAATCCCCTCTAGAACCCGCGTAAAGTCATAAAATCTATGGGTTTTCTAGGGCCCCCAGACCTACCCCAGTTTAGAGGTGTATTCAAGGTCTGGGGTCCTAGGGTTGTTAGGGTTTCAGAGATTTAGAGGCGTCGGGGTTTAATGGCTTGAGGGTTTCAGTGTTGGGTGTGTAGGGTTTGGGGTTTGGTGTGTAGAGACCAGCAACCAGAAACTCCAAAAAGTTTAAGGTTTAGGGTTTAGGGTTTAGGGTTTAGGGTTTAGGGTTTAGCCGTGTGTTCGCCTCGGAGGCGAGGATGACCGCAGAGTTCCAAGGCACTGTTGCCACCCTGGCCCAGGCGGCGCTTGGAAGCGGGTTTCAGGGCTTTTAGTGTATTTGCGGGGGTTTAGTTTAGGGTTTAGGGTTTAGGGTTTAGGGTTTAGGGTTTAGGGTTTAGGGTTTAGGGTTTAGGGTTTAGGGTTTAGGGTTTAGGGTTTAGGGTTTAGGGTTTAGGGTTTAGGGTTTAGGGTTTAGGGTTTAGGGTTTAGGGTTCTGGGTTCTGGGTTCAGGGTTCTGGGTTAGGGTTTAGGGTTTTGGGGGGTTGAGGGATCTTTTTAGGACTGGGTGTGGGGATGCAGCTTTTCGGTTCAGGGTTTAGGGGTTAGGGGTAAGTGCGCGGTGAACCCTAAGCCCTAAACCCTAAACTCGCTTTGTGCACGGGATGCGCTAGAATTGGAGGAGGTGTCGGAACAGAAAGCTCACGTGGCTCAGCTGACTCAGGACCGACTCAGGGCAAACAAGTGGCAACAAGTGCTCAGGTTTCAGGTTTTAGGGATGTTTACAGGGTTTAGGGTTTAGGAATTTAGGAATTTAGGGTTTAGGGTTTAGGGTTTGGGAATTGAAGGTTTAGGGTTTAGGGACAAGAGGACTTGACAGTCCGAGTATGTGCAGGTTGCAATACGTCAGCAGCCCCCAGCTTCAATAGGACCGATCGGATCCACGACCCTAAACCCTCAAGAGCCCAAAGCCTCAACCCCTGAGAGCTGCCAGTTTGAAGCCTAGGACCTTCATCCCTAAACCCCCCCCCCCCCCAAAACCTTTAACCCTGTACGCCTTAACCACTCCATCCTCGAGATCTGACAGTGGGTTTAGGATTTAGGGCGTGGACATCCGAAATACCTCAGACCGCGCTGGAGTCTGGTGTTGAGTGTACTTCTTGGGCACGTGATATCGGAAGCTTACCAGGCTCTTTCCGGTTTTCGGGACTCGGTTTTTCGGTGATGTCTTCAACTGCATGGGCCCTAATATAGACCCCCAAGTGGTAGGATTCCCTTATAATAAAGACCCCAATAAAGTACCCCTAGATTACGAAACCCCCCATAATACAAGACAGGGCTTCGGTTTTCATTTTGGTCGCTTTGGTTCCCCTATGCCTTCTGCAAGGAGCTCCAGGGCTTAAAGAGGGAATTCGCCACAAGCGGCAGCAAAGACGCCGCTGAGCTGAAGCAGGACGTCCCAGGGCTCCTAGATGGCCGCCTGAGTGGAAGCCGAGTTTAGGGGGTGTAGGGTTGAGGGCTTTGGGGGTTTCTGGGGTTTAGGGCTTAGGCCTGAGGGTGCGGGCAACCTGCAATTCAAAGGGCGTATGTACCCAAGCTTTCCCAATACTCCCCGCGACTCACAAAGGCTCCCTAAGTTTGCCAAAAAGTTTCCCTAGGTACCCTAACCCTGAAACCAGTTGAACAGGCTGGCCCTGCGTCGTATACAAGACCAGACTGTTGCAAGAAGAGTTCGCGCACGTGGCCTTTTCTCTATAGTGGCGAGGCTCAGAGACTTTTCAGAACTACACTCCACAAGACAAAAAATTGGTTTCTAGCTATGCTGTACACCATAAAATTCGCGTGGACTACACAGAAATCATACAGCACTTGGCCCTAGGGGGTTTCTTTCGTAGCCTTCCCCTACACAAAGCCAAAATGAGCAAGCCCAGACGTGTACAACTGCACACTACAGACTCCTAGCTCTACACAAGTGGCGCCTACATTTGAGTACCTGCAGCCTACACCTGTTTCTGCCTGGCATGCTGGGAGCATTTTCAGCATAAACCCTAAACCCCCCATGAACCTCCCTCCCTTACGAACTCTATAGTCTGTGCACGGGATGTGCAAGAACTTGGAGGAGGTTGTGATCTTAGTCGCTTTGGTCCCCATGCCTTCTGCAAGGAGCTCCGAGATTTAAAGAGGGATTTCCGCACAAGCGGCAGCAAAGACGCCGCCGAGCTGAAGCAGGACGTCCAGGGCTCCTAGATGCGTGAGTGGAATCCGGGTTTAGGGGTTTAGGGTTGAGGGCTGTTGGGGTTTATAGGGCTTAGGCTTGGGGGTTAGGGTAACCTGCAATCAGAATAGGGCTTAGCATGATGACATCTATAGATAGGGCAGGAGCATGCAGGAGCAACAGACACTGGTTTCTGATCGGTTTGGCCTCCCCCGTTGGGCTCAGTGCAGCGTTTCATGGAAAGGCCCTTGGTGCTGGGGCACGGAGGTCTAGGATCTGTGTTGCTGAGAGCGCCTTCTATGTTGTCCCAAGTAGTTCCGAACCTTTTTTGCAAGGAGCTCCAGCTGCTCAAGCAGGGCCAGGCGAAGCTCCAGGCACACCTCGACAGCATCACCGGCAACTACAGTGCTTCAACAGTTGACACCAGCAGAGGCGACTTTTCAGCAACTAAGCCTTCCATTGTAGCAGAGACCGCTGGAAGATTTTTTTGCGCTAGCAGTCGAGGTGATTCCTTTCGGCCGCGCTACGTCCGGACAGCCACGAATTGCGACCTTTTTCCTCGAGTTCACTTGTTCTAGGGACGCGTGTTTTCGTTTCAACGTAGACTGCTCAGGGTTGAGGGTTCAGGGTTTACTAGTAGCTGAGGGTTTGGGGTTGAAGGCTTCAGGGTCAGGCTTCCGGGTTTTAGGCTGCAGGGTTGATTCTTGCGACCCCAAACCCGAATCCTGGACATCCATGCCGAAACCCAAACCCCAAGCCCCATATACCTTATCTCTACATCCCCCATGTGCCTCAGAGCGCCATCGTGGTTAAACCATTTGAGGGCCGGGGGCTGCAGACCGTGCGCATGCACTCGCCGGCAAAAGGGCCCTCCCAGCCTCGGGGTTCCACGGTTTGGAATACGTGTGAGGGCTTAGGGTGTGGGGTTGCACGAAGTTTCCGGTTGGGGGTGGATATCTAGGGCCTGAGGCCAAAAAGGTTTAGGGTTTAGCATGTAGTGTTGTTGGGTTGAAGTTCTGGTTTTTGGGGCTTAGGACTTTGTGTTTTGGGGTTTTGCTGTTGCCTGTGTTGCCTCTTGGGTTTGAGAGATGTAGTGTCTTGGTTTCAGGGTTTGGGCTTTAGTCTGATAGGATGTAGTGGTTTAGGTGTAACCTCTTGCGTTTGGATTTCGCTTCCCTGGGGTTCCGGATTTCGGGGTTCCATCAGGTAAGGGCGAGGTTTACGCGCCCCGCCCCCAAATAGTGGGATTCCCGTAAAAATCAGGACCCCGGCAAGGTACCCCTATTTTCGGAAACCACCATGTGTTCCTGAAAGTGTACAATGACTCGCATACAGGAGTTGCTAGGTGCATCTAGTTGGGCGAAAAATGCATGTTCGCGTCTATCGTCGGCCATGCCATAAGCGCACACGGCTGTATGTCCAGTCACCTGCGTCCGCCTGGTTCGTTTTCTGTTGGGCGCCGGGATACCAACGGGCTGAATTTTGGGAGGTTCCCCTCTATACTAGCAGTCCTTAATAGGGATGATAATGGGGGGTCCCTATTAAGGGCTGTTAGTATAAGGAGGAAAAACATCCCAAGCTGAATTGCAAGATCGCGTAGCCTTCTTCTGGGCTTAACCCTAAACCCACCCTAAACCCTGAACCCTAAACCCAAAGCCCTAAACCCTAAACATGTTTGCGTTCGAGGCGGAGTCTATTCGGGTCTCATATGGATGCCGCTCGCACGGGGTAGAGGAATCTCCGTTGGTGGCTGCGGCTTTGGCTCAAGCGCAGAATTTCTTTCTACAGCATAGGTTAGCAAAGGCAAGCGTTGTTAGTTCATGAGACTGCCTTGGATGATGATTTCCCTTGCATAGTCATTTGGCCATTTGGGGGTTTCCCTGCCCTGAACCCTAAACCCTAAACCCTAAACCCTAGACCCTAGACCCTAGACCCTAAAACCCTAAACCTAAACCCTAAGTCCTAAACCCTAAACCCTAAACCCAGGGTTAGGGTAGCGGTTAGAGGTTCCTCGACGTTTCTCCTCTCTTGGCTTTGGGATGCTGCTTGCTGCGACCCAAATGGCCAAACCCCTGGAACCTGCAAGTTCCACGGCCCTAAACGCCTGGAGCCCTGAAAGCCCCAAAACGGCCAAGAGCCCCGAAGCACCAGAGGCCCTAAACTTAAGCGCAAGAAACATCCGAAATCCCTAGAACACTAGAACACCTAAAAGCCCTAGATGCCTCAACTCCATACACCTGAGCGCCCTAAACCAACAACACAAACAAACCAAGCCTATGGACAACAGAGCGCTCAAAACCTGTAAAGCTTAAACCCTGCAGTCTAGAAGATCACAAGACCTCCAAAAGCCGCAAAACCCAAGCAGTTCCCTCAACGCTGAACCCTGAACCCTAAACCCCAAACCCTGAACCTTAACCCCTAGACCCCAAAACCCTAAACCTGCCAACCCCAAACCCTCAAGCCCAAACCCTAAACCCTAAACCCTCCATGTCCTATCCAAGCCCAGACCTCCCGAACCCCCCTAAAAGCCGAAACCCTAGCCCTAAACCCTAAGCCCTAAACCCTAAACTAAAGCCCCCCTGAAGCCCCCAAAGCCCCCTAAAGCCGCTAAAGCCCCCTAAAGCCAACTAAAGCCCCCTAAAGAGGTAAACCACAACAATGGCCCAGGCGTACCTGGCGACCTCCTAAAAACCCGGAGGTTGGTTGCGTCTTTTTTGGGATTCTTCTTCTTTGTTATGATAAAACGTTTCTTTTTCTGGGGGGGGGGGGAGTTTTAGAGTTTTTGTTGGGGGGTTTTTAGGAGTTTTCAGGGGCTGTTAGTTGCTTCAGGGTTTTAGCGTGTGAGGGCTTTTCTAAAACTCTAGGTTTTTAGGGTGCCAAGAGGTTTCTTAGGGCAGTTTAGTTTTTTGGGCTTGGTGGTTTTTTAGGGCTTTGGTCGTCGGTGTTTTTTGTTCTTTTTGGGTTGTTGAGGATTTTGGGGTTTTCGGGCTTAGGGCTTTAAGGATTTTCAGGGCTTTTAGGGCTTTGTTCTGTTAGGGGTGTTAAGCGTGTTTCTGGGCTTCAGAGCTATTAGGGCGTTTTTGAATTTAGGATGCGTTGGTTGGGGTCCCTCTCTGCAATCTACCAAGGGGCCCTGATCCGAGAGCAACCCGCCCCTGGCATCGATGTAGAGCATGCATCCCCAGAAGGGTGTAGGGCTTAAGGTTTCGAAACTATGGAGGAGATTCGGGAAGGGCACACAGGGGTGAAAGGTATTTTTGGGGTAGGTTTAATCAGGGCTTTTATGGTTTTGGTTGTGGGTTTAGGTTGGTTTTTACTCGGGCTTTCATCTTCTACACCCTTTGAGTTTCTTTGTCGACGTGGCTGGCAGAGCTTTGGCTGACTTCGGATGCAGCTTTTGGGGTTTACGGTTTAGGGTCTACTCTAAGTACTTGACACGCGCCGTCGGGAAGACGGACGACCCAACCCCGTGAGGGTTGTCTTGGATCGTCTCTCTCTGCATTGGGAGGTTGAGGCTTCTCAGTCGACGGCAAACAGCAGAGCACCACAAGAGTTACCATGCATTTCCTGCATTTAGGGTTTAGGGTTTACAGTTTAGGCTTTAGGGTTTAGGTTTAGGGTTTGGGGTTAGGGTTTAGGGTTTCAGGCTTTTGGGTGCTTTCCTCTAGCAGTCAGAGCCCCATCCCACTCCGGGTGCTGTGTGCAGTCATAGATCCCGGATGGCGGCCTATTCCATTACGCTGGAAAACGTCGATGAGATCGTTGAGAACCCTGCAGACCAAATGAACCCTAACATTGGGGCCATATACCCTATGCCACTATATGTCCTATTAAGGTATATGATCCCTAAACCCTAAACCCTAAACCCTAAACCCTAAACCCTAAACCCTAAACCCTAAACCCTAAACGTTCCCGAGGAACTTGTACTTGGGTGGCATCACAGCCGCTTACGAGACCGAGAACCTTGTTGAGCAGGGCATTCGTGCGGTGGTCTGCTGCGTCCGTGAGACCGAGTTCCCCAGCCACGAGTTTAACAACCAGCTCCTGCGGCCTCCCGAGGAATGTTGTTTTTTCTTTTTCCAAGGGAAGATGAAGACATATCATGGTTAGTAACGTGTTTTATGGGGGGCGGCGGCTCTAGAGGCTCGACTACTTCCGTGTCGACGTGGAAGACGTCTCCATTGAGCCCATCGACTACTTCTGGCCGGAGGCCACCCAGTTCATCTATGACCACCACTCCCAGGGAAGGCCCGTCTTCGTGCACTGCCGTGCTGGCGTCTCCAGGAGTGCATCGACGGTGATAGCGTACCTCATGTGCCACCAGGGCTACACCCTGAAGGACGCCTTCTTGCTGGCCCATAAGAAGAGGCCTTTAGGGTTTAGGGTTCAGGGCCGGGTTTAGGGTGTTGGGTCCCTAAACCCTAAACCCTAAACCCTAAACCCTAAACCCTAAACCCTAAACCCTAAACCCTAAACCCTAAACCCTAAACCCTAGAAGAGGCCGGTCGTCACGCCCAACCTCGGCTTCATGGACAAGCTCGCCGAGCTAGAGAAGTCCATCAAGGGCACCGCGACCATCGACCTCTTCAAGTATCTTAGGGATACTTGGGAAGTAACTTCTTAATTTCTGGGCACTATAAGTCCTAAGGAACATTAGGGATACTTATAGTTCCTAAGAAACAGCTAAAATTAGACTTTTTGCTAGGGCTCCGAGTTCAGTATGTAGGTATGAGAGCTGGTGGAGTGGCTCCCACATGGCATCGGTCCCCGATGTCGGCATTGGCGACCCGGAGCCTGAGGCGCCGGAGACCCCGAAGTCCGCCGGGACGCCGAAGTCCGCCGGAACCCCGAAGTCTGAGCCGCCGGCCATATCTTCCACTGGAGTCCAGAAGCTTCAGAACGCCTCGCGAAAGCTGAGGATCCTCAGGGCCATGTCGGGCCTAGACCACCATAAGCAGGTTGAGATGGACGTCCCCGATCTTCCACAGGGCTCGAACCCGGTGCACAAGGAGCGGCTGGAGAGGATCCGGTCGCTCCTTATCCGCCAGGCAGCTCACGACCCGGAGCTCGGATACTGCCAAGGCGCACTAAGGAGGAAGAAAGGGTGCGTAAGTAAGTAAGTAAGTACGTAAGTAAGTAAGAAAGTAAGTTAAGTAAGTAAGTAAGCATGTATGTATGTACGTATGTATGTGTGTAAGTATGTATGTATGTAAGTACTTATGTATGTATGCTACGGTGTGTGTGTGTGTGTGTGTCCTCTGAGCCTTGGACCCTCACCAAAACCACGCCCACACACCCCCCGGCCTACAGGCAGTGGTGAAAGTCGTACCCATTTTTTGTGTATGCTATCAATCACTCGGGGAAAGCTTTCTGAAAAGTCGTGCCCACTTCCCTAAACGCCTAGGAAGTGCAAGGTTTTTCATGCGAACCGATTCATTGCTGGTTTAACATCTTGGAAACATCCAAAATGCCAAGCAAGTGCAGTGTTTGGGCGTTGTCACTGAGGACGTAGTTTGAAGCATATCTTTGTTGCGCTTACATGGTGTACACCCTAAACCCCAAACCCTAAACCCCAAAACCTAAACCCGAAACCCCAAACCCCAAAACCATAAACCCCAAACCCTAAACCCCAAACCCTAAACCCTAAACCCTAAACCCCAAACCCCAAACCCCAAACCCCTGAACCCCCCTTTTTGAAGGCATGCACCTCAGTGCGGCCGTCTTTGTGGCGGCCTCTGAGTCTGCGGCCGAGGCGTACTGGCGCTTTCACGCCTTCACCACGCCCCTGCGTGGCTCGTCGGGTTTTTTGGGGGGTGTTTGGGGGGCTTGGGTTGTTTTTCGGGTTCTAGGGTTTTAGCGCTTTGAAGGGTTTGGGGTTTGGGGTTTTAGGGTTTTAGGGTTGTTGGGGGTTTCAGGGTTTTAGGGTTTCTGGGGTTTTAGGGTTTTAAGGGTTTTAGGGCGTTAGGTTGTTAGGCTTTTAGGGTTTTGGGGGTTTTAGGGTTTCTAGGATAGGGTTTGCAAGGTGTTTTTGCAGGTCTTACAGGGCTTGTAGGGTTTATAGGGTTTATGGGGTTGATAGGGTTGGCTTATGTTGCTTTTTTGTAGGGCCCAGAAAGGTGGCTTGTGGCTGGCGGACTTCCCGCTGCTGCGGAGCGGCTGCGCGTGCTTTCGGGAGCGGGGTTTGATTAGTGTTTAGGGTTTAGGGTTTAGGGTTTGGGGTTTGGGGTTTGGGGTTTGGGGTTTGGGGCTTAGGTTTTGAGCAGCGGGGCTTGCGAGACCTGCGCCTGGGGGGGGACTTCGGCTTTGGGCGTGTAGACGAACAATTGCTAATAATATTCCCTTTAGGGTCCCTATCGAAACATACCATAATGACCCCCAACACCCTATTCTAATTGTTAAGGCTCCTATATTACGGCGTTCAGGGTTTGTCTTCCCTTTAGTGCGTTTAGAGCCTAGGGTTTAGGGTAAACAGGGTTGAAGGGTGAAGGCGTTCGTTCTTGAAGCTATGGTTCCTTATTGAGTCATCTGTCTGTTGCAGTCCGATCGGGTTCCCAAAACTAGGGGGCAGGGGAGCTCCTTTTTGGGGTCACCTGTAGTAAGGATTGTAGTCCGTTGTGTGTTCCCCCTTGAACTAACAGTCCTTAGTAGGGATTGTAGTTTTTATTTCTATTAAGGACTGTTACTATAAGGGGGAACATCCCGAATGGTAGTATGTTGGGTGTATGACGAGGACCGGTTTGATACTTCCCCCCCCCTGCAGGAGCTGGCCAAGGACAGACCCTGGTTTCAGCACCTCTGCTCCAAGACCCTGGGATGGATAGACATGCGTTCTGTTTTGGTTTTTTGTAAATCAATCCTACACAACTCCATTAACCCAGAGAAATTCCCAAGCCTGCCCCAACTCTAAACTCCCCAAGCCCTAGACCCTAAACCCGAAACCCTAAACCTTAAACCCTAAACTGACAAAAGGAACGTCGAGCCGGAGAAGTACCTCCCAAAAGCCTGGCTCGGCCTCTTCGCCCTGTGGCTCCCTTTGCCCACCATCGTCCAGTGTGTTCAGCTCTTGGAGGGGAGCTACATGGCAGGCCAACCCCCTTTTCCCCTTCACCCCCTCCCCGCCCAACCCCCCCCCCCCCCAAACAAAAGAACAATCCAATATGTATGTATGTATTTATGTATGTATATGTATATGTATATGTATATGTATATGTATATGTCTATGTATATGTATATGTATATGTATGTATATGTATCATAACCATATAAAATGATCATGATATATGTCGGTAGGCTTAGTTTATATTCTGTTCGTTGCTAGGGATCCTCTCCATGACGCTCGTCCTGATGGATCGAAAGAGCCAGCGCCTGTTGGCGTCAGACGAGGCGCGCTCTCTAAGAGGTAGGGTTTAGGGTTTAGGGTTTAGGGTTTATGGTTTAGGGTTTATGGCTTAGGGTTTAGGGTTTAGGGTTTAGGGTGTAGGGCTTAGGGTTTAGGGACCCTAAACCCTCCCTAAACCCCAAACGCTAAACCCTAAACACTCAACCCTCAACCCTCAACCCTAAACCCTAAACCCGAGAAGAGAGAGAGAGAGAGAGAGAGAGAGAGGCTTCCTGTGCCTGGCCAGGAGGGCATTCTCCGAGTCCTCCGCAGCAAGGAGGCCATCCCAGCGCGAGAGCTGCTGCAAGAGGTCCGGAAGCACCTGGCCGAGGTGTCCATAGCATCTTGGTAGCCCTAAACCCTAAACCCTAAACCCTAAAGCTGGAACCCTAAACCCTAAACCCTGGTTACCGGGCTGCCAAGGCATTAAAGCACAGCAAGGCGGGCGAGGTGGAGCTTTCCCTGTCCCTGCGATATTCCAGAGTCCTGTCCTCGGACGTGCGCATCCTAGATGTCTTGCCAAGCCTGTCCGAGCTGGTTCCTAGGCCCACTTTTGGACACAGCCTTTTTGTCCCACTCAATAAAGTAAAACATCAAATGTCACAGCATGTGTTTATTATAGGGGCCATCCAAGAGTGCAAGTTGCTCAAGAAGAACAGTGGAGGTTCTTCATGAAGAAGTCGAGCCGGCTCCCACTGCGAACCCAGTTTTGCCGCGGGCGGAACTCTGCCAGTGCTGGTCCTGCTTGGAAGGCCTGTGGAAACCCAAGCCGGAGGAGATTCGTGTGAAGCTTGCTAGCCCAGTGGTACCCCCTTCGCCCTTTTGTTTTTTTGGGTTCTGGGTCCCTTATCAAGTAGCCCTAAACCCTAAACCCTAGACCCCAAACCCTAAACCCTAAACCCTATACCCCAAGCCCTAAGCCTTAGAACCCTAAACCCTCAACCAAGGAAGCGCGCAAGAGCAAGCGTCTCTGAGCAAAAGCTGGAGTTGGCCAAGATGCGGAGCACAACCCGCGCTTCCATCAAGTTCCAGTCGCAGCAACGGCTCTCCAAGCTCAACTGGGCCAGCCCGTCGAAGCTGGCCGGTTAGGGTTTAGGGCTTAGGGCTTAGGGTTTAGGGTTTAGGGCTTAGGGTTTAGGGTTTAGAGTTTAGGGCCGGCTGAGTTCTGCCTAAGTTGCGACTGATCGCTTACGAGGAGAAATGTTTCGTGAGCCTTAAGCCCTTGCCTCTGCACAGCGTTGTGGCATGGTTTCTTTTGGTTTCAGGAGCAGCAAGTGTATCTGACCTCACCAGAAGTTACGAATCAATCCTGCCCTTACCCGAAGTACCCCTAAACCCTAAACCCTAAACCCTAAACCCTAAACCCTAAACCCTAAACCCTAAACCCTAAACCCTAAACCCTAAACCCTAAACCCTAAACCCTAAAGCCCTAAAACCCTAAAACCCTAAACCCTAAACCCTAAAACCCTAAAACCCTAAACCCTAAACCCTAAACCCTAAACCCGACACCCTACACTCTAAACCCTAAAACCCTAAACCCTAAACCCTAAAACCCTAAACCTCTCTTCATATATATATATATATATATGTATTTATTTATTTTTTTAATATTTATTTATTTATTTAACCCTTTTTAAATTCGTCGAATAAGGCAAATCCTTCGTCGATTAAGGCAAGTCCTTCGTCGATTAAGCCAAGTCCTTCGCCGAATAAGCCAAGTCCTTCCAGAGGAAGAAGTGCAACGTTCAGGACTTCACTTTAAAATTTCGACCCCCAGACCCCCCCTTTCCCCCCCCCCCCCCCCAAGACCTGACAATCGTGGAATGCCGTCTGCTGCAGCTCTTGGTGTCACTGCTTCCTAGGGTTTAGGGTTTGGGGTTTGGGGTTTGGGGTTTAGGGTTTAGGGTTTACAGTAGGGTTTGGGGTTTAGGGTTTAGAGTTTAGGGTTTAGCGTTTAGGGTTTAGGGTTTAGGGTTGGAAGTATGAACCCTTCGTATAGTCCCTTACTCTTGCTTGTAGGGATCCGAAGTCTGGGCCTTAATTATGTACAGCGTATATTAGGATTATCTAAAAAGAGACCCAAATGATCGGCCCCATACTTGGGGAACCCTAGATAGTTCTGTTCTGCAGTGGATGTATGGCTTCTCTGTGCATGCCTTTGCTACCTTCTGGCACCCACAAGAAGCTAAGTATGTTCAGGCCCTTTGCGCATGAAAGGGCCGTCTTGCTACTCATGTTCAGTTCTCACGTTTGAAAACCGTTGGAAACGAAAGCCTTTCCCCAAGAGTAGTACCGTTGTTGAAGCTATGCTCCCTGCAGTGTACTGAAGGTTCGGAAGCCCTAGGTATTTCACAGTCTAGTAGAAAAGGACAAAGAACTCCACCCATGGGGGTGTCTCTAGTGTTGCTCATGCTTTGCCAGGAAGCTCCCAAGCAGTTGAATGGCAGAAGGGCGACGTGAAGGCACGCGTTGAATGTTTGACAGAAGGGCTGCACAGATGTCAGGGGCTGCAACTCTCACCAACGCCAATCGCCCCCGAAACCCACCTAGTCTGTGCAGCAACGCGCTCTCATGCCGGCGTGTGACGGTTTCGACCTTGCTGGGGCCGCGCAGTTCAGCGGCCCAAAACTCCGGTAGATCGACACAGCCTTGCCTTGCACCCAAAGCACCCAAAGCGGCAACGCGACGCAGCGACGCCATGCGCACCGTGCTTGCCTTGTGCTGGACATCTTGCGTGCTGGTGCATGGCCAGACATGCAAGAACTGCGAAGCCGAGGGCCACGGGTTCGTCCAGCTCAGCCGCGCTGGCCCGAAACGGGGTCATTGTCAAGATCGTTTTACATCCTTTCTGTATACTTAAACCCAATAAAGCAGCCATTTTACACGGTTTATGTCTACCTAAACCCAATAAGGGGCCAACATGCTTATTGCTAAGAGTACTTCAGCAACGGTGCAGGAAAGAGGAGCTGGTGAAACATGCCTTCCCGGAGCTTTTCGGCCGGTTCTGGGAGAAGGCGGAGGACCAGTCGGAGACTCCCAAGCAGGAGACCCCCCCTGGCTCTTCGGAGGGAAGGAGGGCATGAGGGAATGAGGGAATGAGGGAATGAGGGAATGAGGGACCAAGATATGGACCCTTTAAGGCACTAACCAGCCAGGAGATGATCGTGACGATGTCCTTCAACTGCTCGGAGGCGGGTTTGCAGGAGCTGGAAAGGGAGCTGGAGATCATCGCCGACCCACGGCATGAGCGCTATGCGCAGTGGATGACCCGTGAGGAGGCCTTCAAGAAATGCGGGGTGGATGCTGCAAAAGTGGAGGTGGTGCGATCTTGGGTGCGGGAGGAGGGCGTGAGCAAGTACATCAAGCCTTCGTCCTCTCCGCGGGTGCTGCAGCTGACTCTGCCCGTGGCTGAAGCGGAGAGGCTCTTCCGCACAAGCATCCAGCTCCATAAGAAGGGCAGGCAGGTCTTGCTCCTTGCCTCGGATTTCTTCCTTCCCCGGCGGGTGGAGGATAGTGTGGCCGCCATCTACGGCCTCCATGACCTGCCCTCGCGATCGCATGAGGAGTCGAAGGAAGCGAATCTGTCGCTCAGCGAGAGCAGCCTTCAAGCTGCTGTCACGGAGCAGTGGCTCTCGCAGCAGCTGGTTGGGGGCTTGGCCAACCAGCCCTCCCCTTATGCCAGGACGATTGAGCGTGAGAACAAACATTTCAATACATTCCTGGCTGGACCCGATCTCGTTCGGGAGATGTACGGTTTGCCGGCTGATGGTGATGTGCACGACTCGGACATAGGCCAGGGTCTACTTGCATACGCTGGTATGGGAGGCGTGCCGCTGGATCTTCTTGCGTGGTATCAGGAGTACTACGGCGAAAACGTCACCCAAGTCGAGGTGGTTGGGCGTCTACCGCCCCCGTTCCCCTGGCTTACTCCAGCAAATACAGGCATCCAGATGATGGTTGGGCTGGCACCGCACCTTAGTGGTCAATAGATGTCTCTAACCCTTAACCCTAAACCCTAAACCCAAACCCTCCAAACCCTCTAAACCCTCTAAACCCTAAACCCTAAATCCTAAACCCTAAACCTGGGTTCCAAGAGTCCCTACATAAACCTACGAAGGCAAGCCTTTCTACTCCCCTGTCGATTTCAGATGTTTAGTATTTTATCAAAAAACTTCATAAACTTGGGCACCTCAGGAAGGTTGCAACAAAGCTATACGTCGTGGCCGGCGGGCCCTTCTCTGCAACGAAGTCGTACCTCACAGAACTCTTGCAGGAGGAGCGGCCACCACAAGTGAACTCCATCAACGTGATCCTGGAGGCCACTGCGGACCATCGAGTGCCGGACTACGTGCAGGACTGGGTAGTTCAGGAGTAGCGCTGGGTTGACCCAATGTCCATGTCCCCCCCATTCGCAATGGCCTTAACCTGCTAGTGGGAAACAGGATGCATGGACCTTGCCTCAAACACTTCAATGGACTTAAGCCCTAGAATTCCAAAAGCATGCTTGGTTCATTTGACCAGTGCTCTTAACATGGATGAAGCAATGGCTGGTAGTCGTGGTGGGGGAAGTAGCAGTGATGCTGGTATTTCTCACCCCTGGCTCTAGCGTGTGGTTTCTACGTATACATGTGTACAGCATACGTGGTATGATGTGAATGCAATAACGAAATAAATGGTTTCGAGCCTTGTTCAGATATCATATGCAGGTACATATATATATATATATAGGTATGTACACAAACACAAGTATATGTATACATGCAAAATACATGTACGCGCATATGCGGAAAAAGATGAAAAAAACAACGTGTAAACAAATAACAGGTGTCCATGGCGCACCCCTCCCATAGCTTGGTTTTAGGGATTCAGGTTTTGCGGCTTTGCAGCAGTTTAGGGTTTGAGGGTTTAGGGTTTAGGGTTTAGGGTTTAGGGTTAGGCTTTTCCGGGTTTATGGGCTTTGCAGGGTTTCGGGGCCTCTATGTTTTTTTGGTCGTAGAGTCAGCTCTGATGGAAGGACATTGAGCAGGATCTCTTGCTGCTTGCGTGCAGAGGAATCACCATGGTTGCCGCCTCGGGCGATGTCGGGGCCGCCTACGGCCTCATGGCCAAGCCACAGGCTCAAAAGGCCCGAATCGTCGGGAATTATTCCTACAAGACCTATGACACGACGGCTTGGGGGTGCCAAGCGAGTTGCTCGACGAACAACTTTGGCGGCTACTGGCCCTGTGCAGCGTGGATGCTCTCTGACATGGGGACATCGGTGGAGTGCACAATCTTCTCGCTAGGCATGCCCTTTGAAGTCGTCCCCGGCAACAGTACGGTGGGGGGCCCCAATGTGGTTGATGGAGAGATGTATGCCATGTATCCAGCTTCCAGCCGATACGTTGTGTCAGTTGGGGCGACCACGGTCTACCAGAATGGTGCGGTCCTTGGCACATGGATGCCTGAGATGGCGGTGAACAGCTACGGCAGTGGTGGCGGCTTCTGGAAACGGACGGACACGCCAGAATGGCAGAAGAGTGCTGTGCACCACTATGCCAAACATGGGCCCTACAAAGTGCGCCCATCTCCAGCCGACGCCACCATGCAGGGCCGTGGGTACCCGGATGTGGCCGTTCTGGGCCAGAACTTGGCAGTTGCCATGGGCAATCCCCCCACATGTTGCTTCCCGGCGACGGGCACTTCGGCAACTGCTCCCATCTTCGCGGCAATCGTGTCCCACCTCAACGTGGCTCGGAAGCAGGCCGGAAAGCCCCAGATGGGCTTCATCAACCCATGGCTCTACCAACACGGACATATGTTCAACGACGTCCTTGAGGGTGCGAACAACATCCTACAGAATGGACCGACCATGGGCTATGGGCCAGCAACGAAGTACGGCTACAGCGCGGCCCGTGGCTGGGACCCAGTGACGGGCTTCTTGGATCCCAGCTGTTAGAATACTCCACCTGTGTGTTTCCATGTCAGTGATCCACCATCAAGAGAACTTCCCCTAAACCCTCAACCCTAAGCCCTAAACCCCAAACCCTAAACCCTAAACCCAAAACCCTAAACCCTACATTCTCTCCCTGTGGGCGCAGGTTTGGGCACTCCGAAGTACGAGAAGATGCGCGAGGCCGCGCTGTCTCCTTGGCACTAGGCGCCATTGATCTGAGGGGCACAGAGCTCAGAGAGCTCCAGGGTGCAAGGCTACTAAGCTGGTTTAGGGTTTAGGGTTTAGGGTTTAGGGTTTAGGGTTCAGGGTTCAGGGTTCAGGGTTTAGGGTTTGGGGCTTGGGGTGTTTCACGTGTGCTGCGCGACCCAATATGTGTAGGCGCGCGGTGCGTGATCGCGCGGCAGTGGGCGAAACTGAGACAACCTGCCGCGGAGTCTTGTCTTTTGTATTTGGCTTGGCCCGGCTGCAATGACCACCCTGGCCTGACTTGTGCGATCAGAGCGATTGCACAAATTCATCAAGCACATGGTGGTTGTTCTACCTTCTTGTCCCCGGCTTTGGGTACCTTGTAGAACCAGGAACGGGCTGTCATCAGAGGAACCCAACAAGGGACGTGATCAGAGAACAACCCCCCACCTGTGACCCACTTCGGTGGGTTGAGCGCGCTGGACTTTAGCGATCCCACAGTTGCATGAAGCAAAAAGGCCGCATGAAGCAAAAAGGCCGCTCTTTCCTCCACTCTGTTCGCAGCCGATTATGGACCGAAAGCGCTAATGTTCGCAGCCGATTATGGACCGAAAGCGTAAACCCAAAAGCATACAAATCACCAAACCCCTTCTTGCCCTTCCTGCCCCTCCCCCCCAACCTCCCACCCTGGGCCCACCCCGGCCCCCTCCCCCCAAACCCCACCCCGGCCCCCTAAAAGGAAGAACTGTCGGCTATAACGTGGTCAAAAACTTCTTGGGACCCAAGCCCTGGACAATTTAAAATAAACCCTGAACCCTGAACCTTGTGGCCCTTGCGCAGGTGAGAGAAGGAGTTGGTTTGCCGGACCTTGTCAGGCGGCCGAAAAGGGGGACAGTAGTATAGGGGTCGGAAGAATTACCAATAGTATTCCCTTATGGTCCCTTTATAATATTGCTACAATGACCCCCAAAGCCCTATTCTAGTTTGAAAGCCCCCTAGGTTACTTGGGAAGCCCGTTTAGGGGTTTGGAGTTTAGGAGTTGCTCGAAGGTAGAATTTGTGACCAAGATGCGTGATGCCGGCCTGAATGAATTCATAAACTCTACACTCGAAACCCTAAATCTCAGGTTCGCCCAAAGCTCGGCTGACTTGTGCAATAATCATACGCGGCTCGCAAAAAGGCTGGTTACCCAGATCTTCCAAAACCACTTTGTTAAGGGTTTAACCTTTATTTATGAACTATACCGCTTGGTTGTTTAAAGAGTATAATGCTTAAATAGAAGCTTTCTCTTCTAATTAAGAGACAAAACCCTAAAATTAAACAGGTTAAGGTTCCTAAATAAGAGGTATACTCCTTAAAACCACGATATAGCCTCAAAATAAGCACTACAAAGTGTCTCGCTTATTTAAGCAAGGTTATTGTCCTATATCTACATATATACATATATATATATACACTCTCTCGCAGTCGCACTAGACTCGGCTTTCGCACACTCAGGATCCTTTTTCTCAGAGGCGAGGCAGATCCTCTTGAGCAGCGAACCTTTGGAACACTGCTGCAGCTGTGGCTCTGGCAGTGTTCTCGCCGCCACGCCTTTCGGCCAGTCGCGAGATCAGCCCACCAAAATCCTCATCCCGATATGTCCAAAAAGCACTGGGTGGGATGTCTGAGTATGCTAGCTCAAGGAATAAGTGTAATTTGGGCTTCAGCTTAAACATTCGCCTGCCTGACTGCTCTGCTTCTTCTGACAAAGCTATGTACAGCAAGGCGAAACGAGTGGCTGACTGCTGAAGAGTTTGTCTGCAGAAGGTACTTTCGGACAGCTGACTGTAGCACACCTGCAACAGCAAAGCTGCTTGTAGGATCGTCTGATGAAAGAGGGATTGCTGCTGGAACAAATCCTGTGCCAACTCGACACCGAAGTCCACTAGATCTCGGCTCTCCCCAGCTTTTGCTCGCAAGCGAGCATGCTTGCCGTTCTCTTTCCAGATCATGCTAGGCTTGAGCTGGTCCAAGCGACTTTGTTTCCCTCGTCGCTTGTAGTAGTCCTTCATGAGTAGATAAAGCTGCCGGCAGCTGTCGGTGGCGGACCCTGGCAAGAAAGAGCAGGCTTCAGCGAAGACTCCACCCAAAAACTCCAAGGAGACCCCCAAGTCCACACAGTGGAGCCAGTCTACTTTAAAACTGCCACTTTCGACAAACGGAATACCAAATATCGGAGAAAGTTCATGGTGTCTGGCATACAACCTCGTCATCATTCTCGGATGATCCATGCGATTGCTTGGCTGTCGCCAAGGGGCAGTGCTTTCGACTTGGTGAATTTCCTGAGGTGTAATGTTGCACATCCAACAACAGCCACTTTTGTCCTTCCAGCCAGGCAATCTGAACACACTTTTCATTGCTGACCAGTCGCCTTTAACCTCCAACAGTACAGTCTGGGGGAACTGTGGCGACTGGCGAGCTCTCCAGGCATCTTTCCCAGTAAAAGCTGAACCGTCGTGCCTGGCTGTTGGCCAAATGCCAGTGGCCAGTGCCTCGAACGACCACTTGAAAACCTGAAAGACTGCATCCATGCTTTCCGTGCTTTTCGGTACCATGCAATGCTTCGGAAGAATCATCAACGGTATTCGCAGTTGATGGTGGGGCGATGTCAGGATGGATAAGGACACGACCTCGAGAGACTTCGTTCGGTCGGAGTTGTAAGGGACTCCGTCCTGCCAGAGGCTGACAGCACAGAGGCTGCGAGCCTCAACATTCAAAATGCTCGCCACTCGCTCCAACTCCTGCTGTTGGGAAGGAAACAAAGCTTCAAAATCACAAAGGCCTCGGGGTGACTTGATTTCGGCATGAAGTGCTGCAACGACTTCGTGTGGTAACCAAATTGGCAGCTCGAGCAAGCGAGTCTGCTGAAGCTTCTTGTCCCAAAGAGGCAGACGACATGTGTACACCTTTGGCCAACGACTTCCACGAAGCAACTTCTTCTTCAAATCCCTACTGAGATTCTTGCCATGGGAATCCTTGGCACCAACTTCTTGTAAGTCTTCGATCTCGCCATCCTTGAACAAAGAACTTGCTCTCTCGGCACTCACTGTGTTGGAAAGAAATAGATCAGCTAAATTGGCTCGCAATCTCTTCTTTGGTGGGGCCCCCTCAACCTTGTCTTTGTGATTTGGCTTCCCAAACATGGCAGAAGCAACACCTATAGACTGGCGGCGACGGTGCTCTAAAGGTTTAAAGTTCAACTTTTTGACGAGGGCTTAGGGTTGGGGTTCAGGGTTTGTCTTACAGGTTGGGCTTGGCTGTGTGAGCGAACATGGCTTCAGCTGCAAACATGCAACTTGCATCACTGAAAAAGCAGAGACGAAGCGAAAACAAACACCTTGCAAGGTTTGAGGCTGCATGGAACAAAAAAGTTTTCTCGGGCAGTGCTCGCAGAAACCAGCTTGTGTTGGGCTCGCTACACGGATCATGAGGCGAAGTCATCGGCCGAAGCCGACAGGTGTCAAAACTTAGTTCAGCAGAAGCAACACTGTATCTGCCGAACAGCCTCTGTCACTCAGGCGAAGCCTTTGTGCAAGTCGTAGACCTTGGAGGATGCATCCTTTGCATCTGTGACGGTCTGGAGTGTCTTTTCCAAACCCTGGGCCACCTCATGCAGCTTGGCGGGGTCCTCGTCCCCACGGTAGCTTTGAGCCTCGATGATCTTCACAAGAAGAGCATCCATGACATTCTTCACCGTCTCCAAGCCATTCTTCAAGGTGTCGTGCTTCGGGGTCAGGGCAGGGTCGCTCTGGGATTTCAGCCTCAACTGAACCTCCAGGCCCTCGAGCTTGTCCTGGTTACTCTTGAGCTTCGTCTTTTCCTTCTTCAAGGAGTCGAGAGCCTTGCTGAGGTTCTTGAACTCGTCGCACTCGAACTTCACGGCTGTCTGGTCCCACTTCAAGGCCTTGTTTTTCTGGATGTCGTGCTGGTAGATGGACACTTCTTGGCTGTTCTTGGTGCCATCGTAGCTCGTGACACCCAAGTCCATGTAGTACAAAAACTTGTCAAGCTCCCGCTCGCTGTCGTGCCGCTCCCAAGTGAACTCGTAGTGGAACTCCTTCCGGGACTCTTCGATCAACAGCTGGACGAGACGAGCCTTCTCATCAAACTCCATGCCGTCCGGGTTGATGTCGTTCATTTTGAGGATCTGGTTCCTGCAAACCAGGCAAAACGATGTACACGTTAATTCTCGTGTGTATATTATTATTGCAAAAAAAACAGCACCCCTACTCCTGGCAAAAAAAACAACACCCCTACTCCTGGTGAACATGCCCGACTTTCTCTGCATGTCGTAGCCGTGGTGGTCGCTGCTCTTGCTCTCGATGGCCATGAGCCAGTTCATGTTGCTGTTCCTGCCACCATTCTTCTCGTACTCCAGGAGCATCTCCTCCTTGTCCTTGCTACTCTTTCCCCCGTACAAGTCCAAGAACTTCTGGGCACTGCTCTTCTTCTCCGGATCCTTGCCTTCTGTCGCTCGGTACTTCATGAGGTTGAGCACCTTGGACTGCAGGCTGGCCTTGGTGCTGCCCTTGCTCTTGTCCGACACGGCCTCGCTCACCACAGTCAGTGTCTCTGGGTCCGGCTTCTTCGAGCTAACCCTCCTCTTGGGCTCGGGGCTTGCCTTCGCTTTGACCTTCTTTGGCTGAGCGACTGCCTTCTTGGACTTGGCTCCATCCGACTTAACCGACTTGGCCATGGCTGACGGAGGAAGAACTGTGCTGAGGACCAGTAGCCTGACAGCCGAAAAGCTGCAAGACCGACACAAGAAAGCACGGCATCGACCAGAGGCTCTGCACTCAGCTTGCCAGCATTCACATGCAGCAGAATGCACGGGCTGCAGAAAAACACAGACACACACACAGAGACAGAGACAGAGACACACACAGACACACACACACACACAGAGACACAGACACGAGAGACACAGAGACACAGAGACACACAGAGACACACAGCAAAGAGAAGCAGGGGCACGTGTGTGTGTGTGTGTCTGTCTGTGTCTGTGTGTGTCTGTTTGTCTGTTTGTGTTTGTGTCTGTGTGTGTCTGTGTGTCGGTGTGTGTGTGTGTGTGTGTGTGTGTGTTCGTCTCTGTGTTCGTGTGTGTGTGTGTGTGTGTGTTTGCTCGTGTCTGTGTTCGTGTGTGTTGGTGGGTGTTCCTGTGTGTGTTTGTGTGTGTGTGTCTGTGTGTGTGTGTGTCTACAGTATGTCTGTCTGTTTGTGTTTCTGGTTGTGTGTGTGCTGTGCAGCAGAGGGAGTGGTTACCTGTGTGTGTGTGGCTGTGTGTGTTTGTTGCTTGGTGGTTCTTCCTGTGTCTGTGTTCCTGTTCCCCTTCGTGTTCTTGTTCCGGTTGGTGTTCGTCTTGGTGCTTGTGCTTGTGTTTCTTGTGTGTGTGAGTGTGTGTCTTTGTTTCTGTTGTGTGTGTGTGACTGTGTGTGTGTGTGCCTGTGTTCGCTTTCTTCTTTTTCCTTGTCGTCCTCGTGTTTGTCTTCGTGTTATTGTTCTTGTTCCTGGTCGTGTTCGTCTTCGTGTTCCAAACACAAACACACACAGACACACACACAGACACACAGACACACACACACACACACACAGAGACACACACTATTATACGTATATATATATATATATGTATGTATATACACATATGTATATGTGTGTGTGTGTGTCTATATATATATATACATATTTAGACATGTGTGTGTATGTATGTATGTATGTATGTATGTATGTATGTATGTATGTATGTATGTATGTATGTGTGTGTGTATGTATGTATGTATGTATGTATGTCCAGTACTATATCTGTATGTATACATAGAAAATAGATATGTATATATATATATTGTATACATATATATATATATGTTTGTGTGTATGTAGGTATACAAAATATGTATATTTATGCACACACACATCGCTTTATATATATATATATATATATCTATTTATTTCTTTACATTTATATGTATTTATATGTGTATATATGCATTATTAATTATATATATATATATATATGATACATATATACACATATAGAAACATATATATATATATATATCAATGTATATACACACATATTTATATATATATATATATATATTATAAATGAAGGCCATGCCCATGTAATCAAAGTTTAATACCCTAGGGCCTGAACCTTTATGTTTGTTTAAACCCGTGGCTAGACAACAAAATAAACACAAACCCTAACCCCTTAAGGATTCGCACTAGCTGTGCAGAAGTGTAAATAACTAACCCTGAACCTTAAACCCTAAACCCTCTACCCTAAAAAAGCCCAAGCCCCAAACCCCAACCCTAAACCCTAAACCCCTAAACCCTAAACCCTAAACATTCGCCCTGTGTGTTGAGGGTTTAGTGTTTTAGGGGTTCGGCCTTAGGGCTTTGGGTTACCCACTCCCCCCCCCCCCCCCCCCCCAAGTTTCAAACCCCTAGCCCTTCAACCTAAACCACCCTAAACTTGAATTCCCAACCCCTCAACCCTAAACCCAAAACCTTAACCCAAAACCCTGAGGGTTTAGGGTATAGGCCGAAGCCCCAAACCTTTTGTTTTGGTCTTTTGGCTGGGGTGCCCATGTCGGGTTTTGTTTCAATTTAGAGCTCATACGATACAATTTGATTTTTAGATTTTTTTAAAAAACGCTTAAAAAAACTTCAATTTTTTTAAAAAAAACAAAAAAAACTACATTTTTAAATTAACTTTCAAGCCCGGAATTTTTAAAAATATTTTTAAAAAAAACTTCAATTTTTTAAAAACATTTTAAAAAAATCATCAACAGAAACAATCCCAAACCTCTTAAACCTCGAACTTCTCCAAGCTTAAACCCCCCACCGAAACCCTTAAACCCATAAACCTGCAGTCTCGAACCTCACTTAAACCTTTAAGACCAAAACCCATAAACCCAAAACCTTAAACAACCCTATCCCGAAATCCCAAAGCGCTAATCCCTGGCACCCTAAACCCCAAACACTAAACCCTTACATGGGCAAGCTGTATCTACCAATTATATATGTGTATACATACATACATACATACATACATACATACATACATACACACATACAGACATCTACACATGTGTATGTATATATATATATATAGATAGACAGATAGACACACACACACATATATATATATATATATGTATTTATGTTTACATATTAACTTATATGTATGCATATCCTACATGTATACGTATACACACCACGTAAAGAATATACATACATATTTGTACATATATGTCAATAGAAGATAAATGTACATACATATATATATATACACACACAATAATGTTTATACACATATATACATATAGGCGAATGTACATATATATTATATATACATATGTATACACATACGTATGTACATATTAATATATATACCCAATACATTTGTGTGTATTTATATGTATACATATGTATATATATATTATATATATTTATATATGCATACATATATACATATATGTATGTATATATATATATATGTATATATATATATATATTGTATGTGTGTACATATGCACACATGTATATATGTATCTATGGATGTATGTGTATATATATATATATGTGTGTGTGTGTATGAATATGTATATGTATGTGTATCTGTTTATGTATATATATATATATGCATCCATAATAAATGCATATACATATCACTCCCCCGGACCCCCTGAACTCCCAACCCCCACCCTCCCCACCCAACCCCCCCCACCCATGAATAGAGTCCCCCCCCTCATCCTACCTTCTATTTCATAATTGAATATGTATAGTATGTGTATTGTTTATGTATATAGATATATAGGCATCCATAATAATGGCATATACATATTCACCCACCGGCGGCGGAGCGCTGGACCCCCTGAACTTCCCAACCCCACCCCTTCCCCACCCAACCCACCCCACCCAAACCCCACCCCCCCCCCCACCCCCCCACCCAACCCCCCACCCCTCCCCACCCCCACCCCACCCCCCCCCCCCCCCCCCCATCCCCAACCCCCCCCCCCCACACAACCCCAGCCAAAAACCCCCCCACCCCTACCACCCCTTTCATGGAGAAACTTTTTGGGGGTTTGTGGGTTGCGGGTGCTTTTCCAAGCATGAGTCCTCAGTGCTTTTGATTTAGGGAATGCATTCCTTCTTCAGGGCTTGAGGCTTCAGGCGGGTAAGCTTTCAGCGAAGACCACTTTTTGCTCTTCCGATGCACTGGATGCAATCTCGGTGGAAGAATGCACTTCTTGCCCTCTGGTAGCAAAACAGCCTTCCCATGAATCCTCCAGCATGCAGGCTTCTTTTAAGGCTATATCATATATGGGTGGCTTCGGCTACCCGCTGAGGACGATGCTGCTTACATCGACAGATAGTGCATGACATTGGAAACACGTCGCCAGAAAATACTGACATTCTCTTCTCCCTCGGCCCTTGTCACCGGTGGCACTCCCAAAGCATTCGGCTCATAGGGCACCACTTCCCATCCATCCATGCCGGCTCCTGTGCAGAAGGGTTTCGCGACAACAAAAAACACTTATATTGTTATTGCACAAAATGTTATTAGGCATTTTGAACTTCTTATCTTTGAAGCCTAGGCCTGACTCTCGCTGGAGAGCAAAGGCCTTCCAGCATCACGAGCATCAGAACTAAAAAAAATGGTCCTGCAGGCTCGTCTTCAATAGCACACACAGCTGCCACGGTTTGGAGGTAGTCGTCGGCCACGAGAGTCTGCTGAGCCACCTCCCTCACGATGTCCAGGGAACCTGCCACATCTGGCCCTGCATGCATCATCTGCAAGATCATCGAGAGGGTTCCACGGTGGGCGGCTTCGAGTGCACTTGCCACGGGACCTATGACGTCGAAGACATTCTCGGCAGACATCACCTGCAGGGCAAACTGGTAGGTGCCGGGGTCTTCCTCCTCGGACTCCAACTCCTCGATGATCGGGCCCGGTGTCTCCACATACACAACAGGCCTCTGCTTGGGCTTCGGGCGAAAGTTTGGCTTGCTCGGGTCGGTGGCCTGGCTGGTGCTCGACTGGCCCGGGTCCTTACTGGACTGGCCCGGGGTTTCACTCGACTGGCCCGGGGTCTTACTCGACTGGCCGGGGGTCTTACTCGACTGGCCTGGGGTCTCGTGGCTTGGGCTCTGTCTTTCCATCTGGCGAGCTCGCTTCTTCTTGAGCTTGTCGAATCGCTTCTTGTTGTACCAGCTGCAGGGCTTTACCGGTTTAGGGTTTAGGGTTTAGGGTTTAGGGTTTAGGGTTTAGGGTTTAGGGTTTAGGGTTTAGGGTTCCAGGGTTTAGGGTTTAGGGTTCAGGGTTTAGGGTTGAGGGTTTAGGCTTTCCAGGTTTAGGTTGGTTCGGGGTCTATCGTTTCCCAAAAAAAAACCTGCCTCTGCCTTTGGTTCGAGGAGGAGGACGAGCGACGGTTCCACGAGCCCTTCCGGGTTTCGTCCATCTGCTGCTGGACTTGCTGCAGCCAGTCCTTCATGTACCAGTCGAAATCCTTCTTCTGCCACTTGTAGCCGGCCTTGTTGCCATACTGTGAGGTAGTCCATGGCTCCTGCACTTTCTGCCAAAACTGCAGCCCTGACCCTTCTAGAAAAGGCAAAGAGCTGCTTTAGAATATGTTTGCCACTGTGTCCTCCTGCCACATGTAGAAGAGCTCGCACAGAGGATTAGCACATCGCTTCTTCCTCAAGTATGCCCACTGGCCACAGCGAAAGCAACGGCGAAGGAAAATATTCACCTTGGGTGGCCCTTCATCTCCATGACCTTGATCACTGTTGTCTTGGCCCCAATTTTCCCAGCCATCGTCCGAGGGATCCTGCAAAGACATGTTTCGTTGTTGTTGGGGTCTTGAAAGTAGTCAGGCTTCGGGATTTGCTGCTTGAGGGATTAAGCCTTTGGGGCTTTCATGTTTCACTGGTCCTGGCCATAGGTTCCACTTCGCTTTCGGGTGTAGGCACTGGAGGCCATTGCACACTGTGGGGAGGCTTTGGTGGCACTGGAAACCCTGAAAGCACAAGACACTGCATGCAGAAGTCGGCGCAATTCACAAGGCTCACAAGCAGGCATGCACTTAAGCTTCGAAAGCCTGACTTGCTCGGAGCAAGCAGAGGCGATTGGAGATTGAGATTGGACCCCCCCTATACCGCTGGACCCCCGACCCCCGGACCAACCAAGACCCCTGACCCCCGGACCCCCGGACCCCTCGGACCCCTCGGACCCCCGGACCCCCGGACCCCCCGGACTCCCGGACCCCCAAAATACATATATATATATATAAATATATACATATATATTTATTTATATTTATATATGTATATGTATATATATATATGTATGTATATGTATGTATATGTATGTATACATGTATATATATATATATATATATATATGTGTGTATGTATATGTATATATGTCTGTGTGTGTATATGTATGCATGCATCTTATTATAAAATTTATATCTAGACACACACACACACAGACACACATGCACACAGAGATAGACCCACACACACACACAGACACACACAACCCCACACACACACACAGACACACACAACCCCAAACACAAACACACTTTAGGCCTCTTTTGTCGCCATGTGCTCCGGAGGTCGAGCAGCACTTTTGGTCTAAGTGCAAAACAATTATTGTTGAAGCCTGCAGGCCTTTGGGATCAAAGCTCCTTTCGGTACTTCCAGCAGCTGGGGGTGCAGCCAGGAATTTTGTGCCTGCACTTTGGGCATCCTCTGGGCCTTTCTTGCTGTCGGCGAAGCCCTGTCACTCGCTTCCCGGTCTTAGGGTTGTAGAAGTCACACAGCTCGACCGGCACTGCCGTGTCCTTCGGCTTCTTGTCGGGAACCTTCTTGTCGGGAACCTTCTTGTCGGGCAACTTGTCGGGAACCTCGTCGGGGGCCTCCATGTCTTCTTCTGGCTCTTCCTCCTCGCCAGATTCCTGCTGCATGTCTATCTTCTTGACTGCAGGCTTTTTCTTGACTGCCGGCTTTTTCAAGGGGCCAGCAGCAGCTGGCTTCCTCATCTTGCTTGCAAGCATCGGGATTTCCGTGTCCTCTTGGTCCCCGTCTGACCAAGTGGCCAAAAGGAAGCCGCTCGGACCGGGACTCATCGCTGCTTCCTCTCGCTTGCCATCCTTGAAGATCTTCACCATCACCCTCTTGGCCCAGTCCACGAACTTCAGCTTGACATCAGCAGCCTGGTTTTTCGGCTTTGGCTTTACTTCCACCAAGCCCGAGGATGCAATGCTGAGAGGCTCACTCACAGCGGGCCGCAGCTTCCGAACAGAACCACCATCACGAGGCACACCCATGAGCTCGTAGATGTCTTTCTCCAGAATCGACTTGCTGCTCTCGGGGGGTGGCAGGCTTAGTCGAACTTTCAGAAGTAACAGGCAATGCTGGGTTTTTTGCAAGCCTTCGACGAGGAGGTGTCTTCTCTTCAGCTTGCTTTGACCCCTGGCTGAGGCTTCTCATTCGCTTCATCACCCGAAGCACTGCATCTGCAGTTCGGGCTCCCGAAGTCACAGATCGGGAGCGACCCCTGCAGTCCTGGAATGCTCGAGAAAGCTGTCGGGCGAAAAGGTCATGGTCGCAGGCCTTCTCTTTGGGGTAAGCTTTCTTGGCTGCATCATTCAGCACCTTCCAATTCGGGCGGTCTGTGTGTGTCAATATTTCCAGCATCATGTCTTCATAGGCCGAGACGACGTCCTCCAGATTAGCTGACCGGAATGCATCGCCCATCTCTGTGTGATAAGCTCGCATCACCCGGCTAAGCTGGTCTGGTGTGGCTGTGTTCTTCACACGTGTGCCCATGTTTCCTAGGGCCAAGTCTAAGGGCCTGCAGGCTTTGCTTGTCCAAAACAAACTGTCAGCACACAATTCATGAGTGCACACAGCAGCAATGTCCCTTGCTATTGTTTTCTGTCTCTCTCTCTCTCTCTCCCCCTATCTTTCTTTCTTCCTCTTCATATTCCTCTTCCTCGTTATCTTTCTTTGCATCCTTCTTTCTGTTTTTCTTGCCTTTCTCTTCCTCCTCTTTCTCTTTTTCTATCTCTCTCTCTCTCTCTCTCTCTCTGTCTGTCCGTCTCTCTCTCTCTCTCTCTCTCTCTCTCTCTCTCTCTGTCTTTCTCTGTCCTCTCTCATCAATTAATATATATGTATATATCTATCTATTATATGTTATAACTATATATATATATATATATCAAAACATCATCTGTAACCCTTAAATTAAATAAGGAGTATAACCTTTATTTTCAAGCTATCGAAAACACTTTAAATAAAAAAATACGTTATTGGAAGATCTGGGTATTGATTTTCTTCGCCAGAGATAAATCAACACATATGGGAAATTATTCTTGATGATTTTTCTAATTTCGTTATATAAATTTCACATCTTCTGATGGATGAATTCGATATGCTACGCATTATTTCAATTTTGAATATGGAACCTGGATTCAAATTGGATTTCTTCAAATTTCATCGATTGGATTTATCTTGGCATATCTAGATACTTGGAATATCCCCATAAAAGGCTACGGGCTCGACTCCTATTTTCGCTCTGCGGCCGCCCTGTCGGATGCCCCGCCTCCTCTTCCGGTCCATTTGGCTGCTTGTGAGGGCCTTGCAGGGGGATCCTGAAAATTCCGGGAATTTTAACCCTTTTTGTCTAAAAATCCTGGGAATTTTGGGAATGACCCGGAGCTGAAAATTCCGGGAATTTTAGGAATTGTCCGGATTGAGGTTTGGGCTTTCCGGGTTGGATTTTAAGGTTCCAACACAACAATGATGACATGGGTGCCCTTTGAAAATTCCGGGAATTTTCGGGACCCGGGGGTTTTTCGGTTAAGGTTTTGGGGTTTAATAGAAATGGTATAGGGTTTGTGTCCGGCGTTTTGTCGAGTTGTGGGGGTTTTTGTTTTTTGTTGTAATGGTTTGGGTTTTGTCGGGCGTGGTGGGGGATGGATGGTTTTGGGGGTGCTGAGGGGCTGGGGCTGAGGGGTTGCGGTTGAGGGGTTGGGGCTGAAAGGCTGGGGTTTTGGGGGGTTTTGTTTTTTGTTGTAATGGTTTGGGTTTTGTGGGGTGTGGTGGGGGGTGGGTGGCTTTGGGGGGCTGAGGGGCTGGGTTTGAGGGTCTGCGGTTGAGGGGCTTGAAAGGCTGGGGTTTTGGGGGGTTTGTTGTAATGGTTTGGATTTTGTCGGGCGTGGTGGGGGGTGGATGGTTTTGGGGTGTTGAGGGGTTGGGGTTGAGGGGCTGCGGTTGAGGGGCTGGGGCTGAAAGGTTGGGGTTTTGGGGGGTTTTGTTTGTTGTTGTAATGGTTTGGGTTTTGTCGGTCGTGGTGGGGGATGGTTTTGTCGGGTGCGGC
>CAJNDS010000494.1:65000-127132 GCA_905221605.1 Symbiodinium natans | reverse complement strand
AGCCCGCCCAGGAGACCTTGGAGGTGCTGTGGCCCTACGACCTGATCGTCGTCGAGGAAGTAGGCCAGCTCTCCCGCGCCATCTTTGAACGCATCGTGGAGCAGTGGCAGGCCGCGGAGCGCCTCCCGACGTTGGTCTTTGTTGGCGACTTCTACCAGCTGCCAGGCGTCGAGCCCTCCAGCTCGCTCGACTCCCCGCTCTGGCACAGCGTCCTGGTCAAGAAACGGGAGCTGCACGCCATGTTGCGGTGCAAGTGCCCGGAGCTGCGCAAGAAGCTGGAACTTCTCCGCGTGGGCAAGCCGACTGTCGAGCAGCTAAGGAAGATCCTGGCAGGCCACAAGGCTCCGTCGCGGCACCGGGCTGGGTACGGCATGAATCCAGAACCTTCCCAGGACGACGTGACCCACATCCTGGCAGAGACCCCGCAGACGCTCTTCCTCACCATCAGTCGCCGCGCCTGTGCTCAGCTCAACGACATGGCCGTCGCCGCCCTCTTCGCCGACGCGGCCCCCCTTGCGGTCGTTCCCGGCGACCCGGAGAGCAATGTCGACAACTACCAGGATGGCAAGATGGTGGCGCAGAACCCGGTCGAGGTGCCCATCTACCGCGGGGCGCGCGTCATCCTCACGAAGAACTTGAACAAGTCGGTGGGCTTCGTCAATGGGATGGGCGCGGTGGTGCTCGGCGTGGACGGAGGCAACGTCATCGTGAAGACCGACCAGGGCATCCGTCTCGCGGTACACCCGTGGACCTCCGAGGAGCGCATCGCCCACTTCCCCTTGCGCCTCGGCTACGCCAGCACGCTTCACAAGGTGCAGGGCGCCACCCTGCCCCACATCACCGTGTGGCTGGACGTGCCGAACATGCCGGCGGCCGCCTACGTGGCCCTGAGTCGGGTAGAATACGACGTGAACTGGCGCTTCGTGGGCAACCCGGGCGTCCATCACTTCACGCCAGCACGCTTCCGCTGAGCGGAGCATGCTCTTAGCGATCTCACTGACAGCCCCCGCAACGTGGCTCCTTGACTTGTTGTGTAGGTTTCAGCCACCGGAGTCAAAGGATTCTCTCAACTTGCGATCAAGCTTCGTGGCGGGGTGCATTTCAGAAAAGGAGGTGCCGCAGGCGGCGGCTCCAGCCGAGGGGTGCGGTTTGGGACGAGCGGGCGAAGGCCACAGGCGGCGGACGGTTCCGGCACAGGTCTGCCCCTGTAGCTTGCCTGTCCTCTGTCTCTTGTTCGATATACATTCAAGTACGCCGTCTCAGCTGTCAGAAAAAAGAGAAAGCTTCGTCTTCTGCTGCTCGACAGGGTTGCTACTCCGCGACTCAGCTGCGGGATGCTTGCGGGGACCTCGCGTTGAGTGGCCGCATCGTCTGCATGTTCACTGTGTTGGCTCGAAGCTCTTCCGTGCTTGGCCCCCCCCCGCCCACGCCCGGCGGCAAAAGCTGCATCGATGGTTGAGTGCGTTGCAGATCACTCTTTGCGGATGCACCTTCAAGCCTTGTCGTGCTTGATAGGCCGGAAAGGCGATCCATGTTCATGTTCTGCAATCTTTTGTCCCTGCAATTTCAAAAGCCCCACACGAGTTGTCTTGAAGCAAGTGAAAGATTTTTGGAAGAGGCCGCTTCGGCATGTTCCTCGGGGGCATGTTTGCCATTTGCGACTAAGCTCCTTTGTCTGCACAGATATTTCAATCGCTTTTCGAGGGGAGCCAAAAACCTTCCCCCTACCCCCTGGAACCTCCTCCTCTCAACCCCTGCCCTTCCCGGCCTTCCGAAGATCGATCAATATCTGACCCGGGAAAGGCAACAAGTGGGAGCATCAACTCTACGACCTCACCAAAAGCTCTATGAACGGGGAGTGAAGCGTGCCACTCATGGCCCCGGAAAGTTTGAAGCAATGGTGGTGCACCCCGGCCGCTCTGGCCCCCCCTTCGCCCCCTCTGCCCCCCCGCCTCTGCTGGCCCCTGGCCGCCCCGGCCCCCCACCTGGCCATGAGCTGGCTTCTCCCTCCCACCCCGCTGCCTTCACCGCCGAGCAAACAAGAAAAGTTTGAAGCAATGGTGGGAATTGAGGGCGACAGCCCTAAACCCTAAAAGGCAATGGTTTGGGCGGTGGCCTGTGAAAGCTCACAGCGGGTGGGGAGAAAGAACCAGCACCAATGAAATTGTTGGATTACATTGAAAACAGATGCCATCGCGTGACATGCCGCCCCCCCACACCCCCTGGGTGTGTAGGGGCGCCATTTACACATGGTACTTACTGCCGCTGCGCGGCGAGACGCCCTAAACCCTAAACCCTAAACCCTAAAACCCTAAACCCTAAACCCTGAACCCTAAACCCTAAACCCTGAACCCTAAAACCCTAAAACCCTAAACCCTAAACCCTAAACCCTAAACCCTAAACCCTAAACCCTAAACCCTAAACCCTAAACCCTAAACCCTAAACCCTAAACCCTAAACCCTAAACCCTAAAACCCTAAACCCTAAACCCTAAACCTAAAACCAAACCCTAAAACCCTAAACCCTAAACCCTAAACCCTAAAACCCTAAACCCTAAACCCTAAACCCTAAACCCTAAAACCCTAAACCCTAAACCCTAAACTTTAAACAGAGCTTCAGGCAAGACAAAAACAAAAGCATTAAACAATTCATTACTTTGGCTCTTTCCTGTTGGAATATTAGGGTTTAGGGTTTAGGGTTTAGGGTTTAGGGTTTAGGGTTTAGGGTTTTAGGGTTTTAGGGTTTAGGGTTTAGGGTTTAGGGTTTTAGGGTTTAGGGTTTAGGGTTTAGGGTTTAGGGTTTAGGTTTAGGGTTAGGGTTTAGGGTTTCTTAGGGCGTCGCGCTGGCAAGGCTTCTAGAATCGTTGATGGCCTCTCAATCTGTGAACTTAGCCGAACCAGCTGAGGATAACAGCGGGGTGCACTGCGCGCTCACCATGGCATCACGTGGACGAACATGGATTCAAGCGCTTTCTACAGCGAGGTAATGCGTACACACAAGTTGGCCCTACAACTCCCCTGCAATTCTTGCCCCGGCATCTCGCACTGCAAGGTCCTTTTGCTAGCTGAACTGCTCAAGAGTCTTCATTGCAAGTGCCACGAAGCCTGCTTTGAAGCCTGTGTGCATTGGACTCTGGGGTGCATGTTCCTCAGAGGCATGCTTCATTGCAAGCTGCAGCAATGGCGTGTTGTTGTTGCATTTTTGTTGGAGCCATTCTTCAAACATCTCCATAGTCTCCTCCACGGATCCACTCAGCCGAAAAGCCCTGTACAGCAGTAGTGAAAATTGCCATGCAGCGCAACCAAGAAGGTCGAATCTCTTGGCACCCATAGTGCAGTACTCAAGGCGCGTTGACTTCGTGTCTGGCAAGCTCCCGAAGATCAAAGATTCGAGGTCCAGCAAACTGCTCCTGCCATCGACAAGGACGACCACATTTGGGTAACGAATGTCAGCATGGGTCAGCCTGACCTGCAACAATGCCTCCACTTGCTCTGCGACCCCCGCCAGGATTTGTGGATTGACCCTCACATCAGCCGCAGTCAGCGGCCGACCGTTGACCGCTTTCATCATCGTCATTGTTGTTGTTTCGGTCGACGCACTGCACAGCAGGTATGGGAAGGTGGCAGCGACGCCTTTTTCCCATAGTACTTGGTGGGCACATTTGAACTCGCTGAGATTGATCATGTGTGGGTAGAAAAGCGACTGAGCTTTCAAGTACAAGGGCTCATCACCAGCACCTCCTGTTGTTGCATGGCCATGCACAACTGCCCGATCTTCCATGCTAGCAACGATGCAGTTCGCAACTGCCTTGGCCTGCCATAGGATGCCCTGGCTCAACACTTTGGGCAATTGGACTCCACCTAAAGGTGCTGCGAGTGGATTGCCAACAATGTTGCACTTCCAGGCAGGCGGAATGCGACCAACATATGATTGGTCGGTGCCTGGCACACCTGTCTGACTTACTGCTGCCATACCGAGTTCCATGCCTCCAGCAAGCACGCGCGCCACTATGGCAACAATCGTGTCAATCGATTCCGAATCCTGTGGGATTGAGCACGTCCATGGCTTGAAAACCTCAGGCTTTACAATCTCGACAAGGATTGCTCGGTGCTTGGTCGCAGTTACCCGTGTGCTCTTGGACGATACCACAGCTGTCAAGAGACCCTCAAAGTTCAAGCACAGTGCATCCAAGCACGGTGGAATCCAACTGAGTGCTGTCATCAAGGGTTGCGTCATCACCCCTGACACCTCCTTGTCAGGCCACTGGGCATCCGTTGCGGATCGGGGATCCGTTTTCAGCTCGAGGACGCAAAGCGGGTAACTCCGTTGGTTCATTTCAAGGGTCAAAGTCAAGTCTGCCTTGGCACCTTTGGCCAGGGCGATTGTACTTGGGATGCCATCCAATGCCAAGTCTTGAGTTTGAGTTTGACGCCTCAGCGTCAGAGACCAAGAGGGGCCGGTGTGAAGATGGACTTTGTTTCCAAGCGACTGGTTGCCCTTCAATCCAAATGCCTTGGCGATGGCTTGAAAAAGAGCTTTTTCGAAATTTTGCTCCTTGTCAAAGGCCTTCTCCAACGTGGTTCTGAGAACCTCTGTCGCAGATTGAATCTTCTGTGGAGATGCCGATAGTTTGACTGACTGAAGCAGCCCCTGCACCTCCTCATAAGCTGTGCGAAGTTCGGGTGCTCGAATACACGAACGAAACCGGGATGCCTTTTTGCACAAGTCGCCATAATGCCATGTGGATGTTCTGGCAAGACTGCTGGGGTTGATGCCGGTGGAGCTCTGCCAACGTCTCACAACTTGGGCAAAGGGACTGTCAAGCACCAAGCGACGAGCGGCTCCATGCCAACAGGCCATCAGCTAAGATACTCACTTAAGCTCTGTTTCGAATGGCTTTGAGACGCAAATTCACACCTGCACGAGGCCAATGAAGCACACATGCCACATGGGGAACTTCAGAAGAAGAGTCGTCACCATCATCAGCATCAGCATCAGCATCAGCATCAGCATCAGCATCATAAACACCTGAACACCCTTGACACCTTGAACCCTAAAACCCTAAAACCCTAAACCCAAAACCCTAAACCCTAAAACCCGAAGAAGGACGTAAATCTATCAGTGTTTGAGGGGTCTGTATAGTCTGTGGCTGTGGCTTCAGGCTTCAGGTTTAGGGCTTTACGGCGCAGATAAGAGGGTTGTGGATTCAACGTTTCAGGTATGATTTGCGACGGGCATGCGGCACAACAACACACCAAACAACACACAACAACACACCCAACAACACACCCAACAACACACCCAACCACACGCAACAACACCCAACAACACCCAACAACACACAACAACACACAACAACACACAACAACACACAACAACACACAACAACACACAACAACACACAACAACACACAACAACACACAACAACACACAACAAGACACAACACCACACAACAGCACACACAACACACAACAACACACAACAACACACAACAACACACAACAACACACAACAACACACAACAACACACAACAACACACAACAACACACAACAACACACAACAACACGCACCATCACACACCATCATCACACACCAACACACGCCGACGAACGCCAACACACAACAACACACAACAACACACCACAACACAAAACAACACACAACAACACACCACAACACAAAACAACAACAACACACAACAACATATTAAAAAACAAAAACAAAAACACAACACACAACAACACACAACAACACACAACAACACACAACAACACACAACAACACACAACAACACACAACAACACACAACAACACACAACAACACACAACAACACACACAACAACACACAACAACACACAACAACACACAACAACACACAACAACACACAACAACACACAACAACACACAACAACACACAACAACACACAACAACACACAACAACACACAACAACACACAACAACACACAACAACACACAACAACACACAACAACACACAACACACAACACACACAACACACACAACAACACACAACAACACACAACAACACACAACAACACACAACAACACACAACAACACACAACAACACACACACAACAACACACAACACACACACAACACACACACACACAACACACAACAACACACAACAACACACAACAACACACAACAACACACAACAACACACAACAACACACAACAACACACAACAACACACAACAACACACAACAACACACAACAACACACAACAACACACAACAACACACAACAACACGCAACCACAGACAGCAACACACAACAACACACAGCAACACACAGCAACACACAGCAACACACAACAATACACAACAACACACAACAACACACAACAACACACAACTACACACAGCAACACACAACAACACACAGCAACACACAGCAACACACAGCAACACACAACAATACACAACAACACACAACAACACACAACAACACACAACAACACACAACAACACACAACAACCAGAGCATACATGAATGAAAATCTGAAGGCCTGGAAGCAGAGAGTGGTGGCGGATCTACCCCTGAAAAGAAAAGCTCGGCCCACTCGCCCTGGGACTTAATCACCTTCACCGTTTCGGCGAGTATGGGCGGCCACGGAGGGCACTCTCGATCCTAGACGCGGCCATGAAATCCTCTCCCGATGGGCGCTCAGGCCATGAGAGGACTTCCCAAAGGGCACTGCTAGGAAAGAGGACCATACAAGCTTCCACGGATCATGCGGCTTCTCACCCAGTGACCAACTGCCAGTTTTCCCGAGTCATCCCGCATCGTCCCCAGTGCGCGCGAAGCTCACGGGGCTACCACCGCCTTTGGTGCCGAGGCACTAGCAGGATGACAAGTTAATCAGGAATAGCCCGCCGCCCACTTGCAACCATCTGCCTCTTTTCATTCAATGCTTTCGCAGAGCAAAATAAGGCAGGGACAGCAACGCGAAAGGTGAAGCACGAACAAACACAATGTGCCGCACGCCCGTCGCAGATCTTAATAACCCTCATATACCTGAAACGTTGAATCCACAGCCCGCGTAGCTGCATCTCACAAACATCCGAACTGAGTTCATGTTGAGAGTTACTCTCAATATGACGACAGTGCATCAATCGCTAAACCAACCAAACCCTCAACCGGACTCTCACGAATGCAGAACCCTAAAAGCTCAACATGGATGTATGTATGTGTGTCTATTGTCTTGGTTTGTGGGTTCATTTAGGAGAAAGTTGATTGTATGCACATATATATATATATATAGAGAGAGAGAGAGCAGTTTTTGAAAAGTCTGACGGCTTCACTCTGGCCTTTGTCCGCACAATATTTCTGATGTTCTTTCGGGCATTACACCCGAGTCCAGGGCTTTGTCTGGGTTGAGGAACAGTCGGGTAAGGGCGGAACAAGCAATCTTAACGTCATGACCGTCGGCAGCATCTCGTGACAAGTCTCATTTCGTTAGGCGGAGCCTCCGCTTCCTTGAGTTGTCCAGTGATGTTGCTGGCCAGCATCATGCGGGTCAGGACTTTCATGGTTGTTGAACTCACCATTCGGGTTCCGGTTAAGTGCGAAGCCCTGGAGGGAAAGGTTCAACTACTTGTAGGGGAAGGCAGGAACGAAAGCTACTGAAGAAGATCCGAGGCGCGTGCGACGCCGACAGTGGGCCAAACACCACCAAAAGATCTTCTCAGTTGGGGATCACTTCATAGTGATGCCATGAGTTGAAACAGTTAGCTGCTCGGGCATATGGTTCAAACCAGTGTGCTCCGCTCACAATCAGTCACAAAAGACCTCTGCTTCCAGTGAGCAGCCCTGAGCCAGAGCAGTCATGACAGACTCAGTCTGGATGCGCAGCTATCTGCACAGGTTCAGTAGGCCACAGAGTCTTCTAACACCCTGTGGCCCTTATGGGACCGCTCCCTGGCCGCCCTGTGGATGCATCTTTCGCATGCGCACAGACATGCACCGATTTTGATGCAATTGAGGACCGTAGCAGCTCGGACCAGTGCCAGACAGGGCAACAAGCAACGTTGAGAACGCATGAGCCGAGACTCCTAGACTTTCTGAATACCACGAGTTTGTGGGTGTCCGGCTTTTCCTATTCAGAGCAGATCTTACCACAGGCAGGTCTCTCTTTCCCTGCGTAAATAAACTACTAATATTGCGCGGGGTTCGTTATAATATGGTTCTATTACGGGGGCAAAGTGCCATGTTGTTTGCACCCGTTGTTTTTTGCGAGTGCATGTATAAGGAATAAAATGATGCGTGAAATGCACATTACGTTCTTACATTATTGTTTACGGGCCTTATTAATATTTCTCTTTGTGGCCGTTTAATATAATTCTAATGGACTTTCAAGGAGCACACATATTGTTCGTTCACAGGTTAATTTACGCTATTATATGCATGCTGGCGAGTGCATTTTCAATCGCAGGCTTGCATCATCTTGCATCCTTGTCTACCAGGCTACCAGCGACATTGCCACAATGCCAACACGTGGCGGCACATGTGCAGAGAGGATGACCGGCAAGATTCGGCTAGATGACATTCACTCTGGCACCTGCGGTTTGACTAAGCACCTGAGCCCTGCAAAGATGTCGTAAAGCTGCGCTTTCTATCTTCCGGATCCTGGGCGAGAAAGCGGGGGGTGGGGGGGGGGGGGGTCGGGGGGCATGCCTTTCAGGCTTGAAAGTGCTACAAGGCGACTTGGCGGTAAGGCCGGACAAAGACAAACCATCTACAGCCCGCATATCGTACACATCGATTACTAGCAGTTGCTGATGTCAGCGGCATTGTGGTAGTTTGTATATGATTGAATCGCCGACTGAACTATACAATCAAATGGTCCTGCGGTTGAAAAGCATCAGGTGTAGGAGTTGCTCATGGTTTCTGAACCGCTGGTGTACAGCTCGAATTGCTTAAGGTAACTTTGAGGCAGAAATCCACACCAGAAGCATCAGGGTTTTGGAGATTGAGTTTGGCATGCTTGACGCAAGCAGTAGCCAGCTGAGACAATCTGGATGTTCTGTTTGCAACCCTGACTCTTCCGTAAAAATGCGGGTTGCGGCAAGTGCTACAATTCTTAACTAAGCAACGGGACACGTTGCAAAACAGTCGTTGCGCAGCAACAGCTTCCGACAAGCCAAAATCCCGCTTCAAGAGCCGAGGACCACCCCAGTGGCTGCCGAAGGTGTCAAGTTTGCGAATTGGCGGCGAGATCATCGGGGAGGAGTGGGGGGTGGCACGACAGCGTGCACGACAGTGGAAAAACTAACTTCACTCACAGCCACAGACAATAGTACTTGTGCGATATTGAACAAGCGTTCTCACACGTAAAGTGTACATGTATGCATTGAGGGTTTGTGGGGTCTTGCGGTCCGGGCAGTTGTCAATCAAATCCATCATAAAGTCACCGCGCTACACTTTCGAGGGGCTTGTACGGACTGGACAGCGCAAAAACAAAGTACGGCATCACTTCGCGCAGCGATTGTATGCAGACCTTGGCTAAATATTCCCGCTCCTGCTCAGCGTACTCCTTCTCTGCATTGGCATGTTCCGTCTTTAGCTCCCCCAGTTCCTTGCGGATGAAAAGAAGCTCAGTACTGGTCGGGTCTGGCTGTAGCGACATGCTTGCACCCACACACCAGCATTGTGCAGACAAGGGCTTCAAGTCTGAAAATGCTAGGAGTACATACGGCGCAGGGTGGTTGGCAATTGCTGGACGTGCCTTGTAAGTTTGATGAATCTTTGAATGGGTCTCCGCTTCATCTTTGATGTAGCTCTCCAAGGATGCCTGCAGAAGTCCATCTCCAACTGCGGATAGCGGAAGGCACAGCAACCCAGATTCATCTCGCCTGTGTGTCAGCCAGAGCTTTTTCGGCTTTATCGAAGGCAGCCTTCGCCTGCAACTGCTGTATGGACCAAAAAGCATTCCCTCTCCATGCACTGAACTGCGACGCGTAGATTTCTCACATTGAGCATGGGGCTGAGAAGTAGAAGCGTGATACTGACAACTGCAGCCGCAACTCTTGCAACTGTGCATGCAAATAGGTGTCACAAGGCTGGTCGCACAAGGCGAAAAGGCATTTGCGCGCCTCCCAATACTCAAGAGGGCGAAGCACCCACAATGTTTTGTGCAGCGAGGTCGTGTCGTCTAAAAAATGAAAGAAAAGGAGTAACAAGGTTATTCTAAGGCAAATGAAAGAAAAGGAGTGACAAGGTTATTCGCCTCGGCTTCCTGCCGAGAAGCGTCAAGCAGACACGGATCCGGTCTCCTTCCTAACCCAACCCCCGCCCTGTGTGGGACCCCCCCCCCCCCATCGCTTGGAGGGTCCCGCCTGTCGGCGGCTCCGACAAGCGTTTACAATTACCCCTGCAGAATTTGCAAAGAATCCCGAGAGGCCTGGTCCCCCAGATCCAAAAACACATGGTGGAAAACGCCCAGAGCCCGGTCTCTCTTCACACACAAGCACCCGGCGAAGTCTCCCTTCACTGCAATGTACCTGGGTGTACCTTCAGACCTTCACCTTGACTTTAGCATACTTTAGCCACAGGTGCACAGACCCAGGCTTCACATATGCACGAGGTGCATGCGGGCGCATTCGACGGGGTGTGTTTTCAGTTGAACAGACAAACCAAAACCAACGTCGGCAGCGACCCTGCGCCTCAGCTCTTGATTGGTCCTTCTGTGGGAGCTCTACCTCGCATCGCTACGCATGAACATTCCTGGCTAATGGGCCTTCTCGGCAGCTCCTGCAGGGTGCCTGGAGGTCACAGAGCGCAAGGTGCCTCTTGTGTGTGTCCAACAAGGATCGCATCCGCGCTTCGCGTTGTCGGGCTTTGGCCTGGCTCAGACGGCACACAACATGTGCCATTTTTTGCCTCGCGCTGATGTGGAGACACACTCTCACATCTTGCAAAGCACTGCAGAGCACGAAGCAAAGCACGCTGCAGAGCACTGACCTCTTCACTCTGGCGTTGGCGCTTTTCTTCCTGAGCCTCGTCCCGGACCTCTTCCTTCCTTCGAGCACTTGCGAATCAAGCGTTCATCTTGTGATTGTAAAGGCTGTGGCCCGTCGCTCTGCGTGCCTTGCAATCTTTAATGATGCATTGAAGTTTGCTTGCCACACCTGAGCTGCTTCCGGTCCCGCTCCGACTCATGAAGCACAGCACGTACACAAGTCATACAGCACGAATTCAAGCTGGCACCTTCGTCTTTTCCACCGACTTCTTGGCTTCTGCCTCTGCCTCCACTGACCTCGTCAAGTCCTGGCCGTGCTGCTTGCTATCACACTGCCTTGCGCACTGCCCGCGCTGCTTTAAAGTCAGCAAGAACAACATGATCAGTAACCCGGTAGCAAATTCGACAGAACCACAATTTTAGATCACCTCGTGAATAAGCCCGAGGATTCACTGGTTTGAAGCCAGACGGCAGGAAATCTCAGAATCTAGCTATATTATGAGAAGACACCGTTCAGCATGTCAGCATGCCTCAACGACACCGCAAGATTCATGGTCGGGGTAAGGCTTCCGAGGTCCACGCTGCAGCTGCTTGCGCTGATGCATTCCTGGCAGCCTCCAGCTCTCTTCTCCTTGCAAGAAGAGCGGCTCAAACGAAAAAAACTGCAAACCTTACTGGACAAGGAAAAGACATGAAGGAATCTCCTTCGGACCATGTTCTCCTCGGCCGATATTCTTTTCGAAGAAGCAGCCATGTAAGCAGCTGCGGAGCTCTGCGAAAGTGCATCAGCCTGCGAGCTTCATAGGAAACATCTTACTATGCTCGCTCTTGGCCGGGTGCCTTGCTACAGAAGTGCCCCATTCCGTAAGTTAGAGCTACGTCGCCACATTGCGTCAGCCAGGCCTCGTGACGCGTGTGCAATATCGCGCTCACTTCTGCCTTCCACCGGGCTGATATGGGTGATACTTCATGCAAGAAGGATGCCAGGTTACGTAGCTGCCGCATGCTGAGGAGATGCACGCTGTGTAGAGCTAGGAGAGACACACTGAACTGCACACACATTGGTATCTGCCGCGCCTGAGCCCGACTGAAATTATCGTTGCATTCACCAAATATGGCCGTCGACGCATTTACTTCTGCCTGATGCTGCATCAATCAAGGATGCTTGCACTGCGCTTAGCAGGATTTCGTGTCTCTCTCCTGCAGCATGAGCAAGTCTGCATCGGCAGCCGCATTGGAAAGGACATGCTCCGCTTCTCCAGAAACAGCGTCTAAGAGATCATCGAGCAGAGCTTCATGGACAGCCTGCAGGTGCAGACACAGAAAAGGTCTGCAGTGAAATGCATTCGTTCCGTCAGCTTTGCTTCCTGCATCTTGTTCGCATGCAACTCGAGCTGATGTTGTCACTTCTTTCAGGTGGGCGTGCGATAGCAAGACGGCATAGGTTTTACCCACGTTTGATCTGAGGGTTGCGATGTGTTTCGTCGTGCAGTTTCAAGCCGCAAGCTATGCAGCTGTCGGAACAAAAACATTAACGAGGGCGACTTCAACTTCTTCACTCTAGGACATTCCTGATGCAAAGGCCATACCACTCTGCCTTCTACGCCGTTGCGCTAACTGCAAAGGCTGTGTGTCTCCTTATCATGTTGATGGTTTCCGCGTGGGATTGAGATTGAGGGCATTTGAGGACTTCCTGTGTCCATTATTTCACGAGCTTTCAACTTTCAAACCCCCCGGGTCACATTTCAAGCCGAGCTCCGGACATCCTCCGCATGCTATACTCGAACAGCAACTCAAAGCCCAAAAGTGACGACAGTGCACAGTCGTTCGTCGCATGCTTGTCCTACCACACATAAACCGTGCTACATCACCACACGCACACGCACACGCACGCGCACGCGCACGCGCACACGCACACGCACACGCACACGCACACGCACACGCACACGCACACGCACACGCACACGCACACGCACACGCACACGCACACGCACACGCACACGCACACGCACACGCACACGCACACGCACACGCACACGCACACACACGCACACACGCACACACACACACACACACACACACACACACACACACACACACACACAACACACACACACACACACACACACACACACACACACACACACACACACACACACACACACACACACACACACACACACACACACACACACACACACACACACACACACACACACACACAACACACACCACACACACAACACACACACACACACACACACACACACACACAACACACACACACACACACACACACACAACACACACACACACACACACACACACACACACACACACACACACACACACACACACACACACACACACACACAACACACACAACACACACACACACACACACACACACAACACACACACAACACACACACACACACACACACACACACACACACCACACACACACACACACACACACACACACACACACACACACAACACACACAACACACACAACACACACAACACACACAACACACACAACACAAAGTATTACAAATATTACAATAATAATAATAGCTACCCCCCCCCCCCCCAAAGATCTAGGTATTTTCATGATTTAGCGATATCAAGTTGAATACTTGCATGGGCCCGGAGGCGATGTGAAGTTGAAGATTTAACCGCCATTTAAACCTGAACCCTTAACCGTAAAACCCTTTTGGGTTAAGGCTTAAAAGGTTTAGGCCTTAAGATTTAGGCATTTAAACCTAAGCCCATCGAGTGTAAATCTTAGCGTACAGGGCCTAAACACTTAACCTTTAAGCCCTATAGGCTATAGGGCTAAGGTTTAATGGTTTAGGGTTTAAGTTCAATAGCAGGCCCATAGAGTTAAAGCCTTAAGGGGCCTAAACGCTTAACCTTTAGACCCTATAGGCTATAGGGTCAAGGTTTAAGGGTTTAGGTTTTAAAAGTAAGCCTATAGAGTTCAGACCCTAAGGGGCCTAAACGCTTAACCTTCAAACCCTATAGGCTATAGGGTTAAGGTTTAAAGGTTTAGGATTCAAGATTTAGGCATTTAAACCCAAGCCCACCTTAAGGGTTTAGGGTTTTAAACCCTCAGGGCTTAAGAAATACCCTAAGCCTTTGGACCCCCCTTAAGGTTTAAGCTCTATGGGCTTGTGTTTTAATGCCAAAATCTTAAACCCTAAGCCTTTCAACCTTAACCCTATGGCCTATAGGGTTTAAAGGTTGAGCGTTTAGGACCCTTAACCTTAAGGGGCCTAAACGCTTAACCTTTAGACCCTATAGGCTATAGGGTCAAGGTTTAAGGGTTTAGGTTTTAAAAGTAAGCCTATAGAGTTCAGACCCTAAGGGGCCTAAACGCTTAACCTTTAAACCCTATAGGCTATAGGGTTAAGGTTTAAAGGTTTAGGATTCAAGATTTAGGCATTTAAACCCAAGCCCACCTTGAGGGCTTAAGGTTTTAAACCCTCAGGGCTTAAGAAATACCCTAAGCCTTTAGACCCTATAGGGCTGAAAGGTTAAAGAGAGCGTAATGTCTGGGCATTTATACATTCAACGCCTATAGGGTTAAACCCTGTTAACGTTTTAGAGCCCTACAGGGCTTCAAGGTTCTGACCCTAAAGGGCTTAGGGTTATCGCTTCAATGCTGAAACCTTAAACCCTTAAGGCTTAAGCTCTATGGGCTTGTGTTTTAATGCCAAAATCTTAAACCCTAAGCCTTTCAACCTTAACCCTATGGCCTATAGGGTTTAAAGGTTAAGCGTTTAGGGCCCTTAAGGTTTAAACTCTATGGGCTGACTGTTGAACTTTTCAACCCTAAACCTTTAAACCTAACCGTATAGCCTACAGGGCTTAAAGGTTTAGCCCACGATCCCGAAACACCGCAAAAACCAATAAGAAACATAAAAACTATGGTTTCTGAAACTACTCGGCCGGCCACCCCAGCCACTAGTTTCGAAAATCATGGTTTTTGACATGTTTGTTTTTATTGTTTTTTTTGCGATGTTTTGGGAGCATGGGCTCACGAAACATCGGTTTTACTGATGTTTTTTAGAGGTAGGCCTTCAATAACATTGGTTTTACCTATGTTTTTTGAAGGTAGGCTTTCAAAAACATTGGTTTTACCGATGTTATTTTGAAGGTAGGCTTTCAAAAACATCGGTAAAACCGATTTTTAGCGTGGGACCCACGCTCCCGAAACACCGCAAAAACCAATAAAAACCATAAGACTGAGCCAGCCACTGGGATGCGAGCCATTGCGAGTATTACAAACACAAATGGTCAAGTATATTTCGAGTGGAATGTCTGCGAAGACACGTGATCTTGAGCGACGTCACGAAAGCTAATTCTGACACTTTACAAGACGTGAACCCGATTGAAAAACGATTGAAACGATTGAAATTCAATCGGGGGCCCTCGGGGGCCCGATTGAAAAACGATTGAAACGATTGAAATTCAATCGGGGGCCGGATTGAAGATTGAAGATTGAAGATTCCCAGAAAAAAGCTTTCCGGGAATCTTCAATCTTCAATCTTCAATCCGGTCTCCGATTGAATTTCAATCGTTTCAATCGTTTTTCAATCGGGGGCCCGATTGAAAAACGATTGAAACGATTGAAATTCAATCGGGGGCAGGATTGAAGATTGAAGATTGAAGATTCCCAGAAAAAAAGGTTTCCGGGAATCTTCAATCTTCAATCTTCAATCCGGTCTCCGATTGAATTTCAATCGTTTCAATCGTTTTCAATCGGGCTCACAATTTGAAAAGACGACCACGCACATATGAAGACTCGCACATATCAAGATTCACATGTCCATATTGAGTTTTACATGTTTAGCTAGCCCCCCACCCCCAACCCTTAAACCCTAAAACAGATCCCAAAACCATGAAAATACCTAGATCTTTGGGGGGGGGGGTACCTAATAATAATAATAATAACAATAACAATAACAATAATAACAACAATAATCATAATCATAGTAACACACACACACACACACACACAGTCTCGGCTTGCCAGGCGGAGCCGTGCAGGATTGCCGCGGCCACATATAGAAAGGTTACTCAAACTAAGAAGAGCTGAACAACAGACAAGGAAAAAAGCCCCACAGAGCACTCCTAAAAGGGCTCAACACCTAGCTTCCTGTCTCTCTTGTGGTATTCTTATTCAGAAAGCTTTGCGCCAGCAAGTAAGCAGAACAGCTACGAGTCAGATTTCCTGTAGCATTTCTCGCTTCCCGGAAGCTTTCGGAGCCCCCACCTGTCCGTTTGACAAATTCAGGGCCCTCTGGAAGTTATAAGTTGGCGCTCTGGCACGCCAAGCAAGGAGTACGCCTGCACAGTTCGAGGGGCTCTCTGCTCTAAAAAGACCGTCTTTGCAACTTGTTAATTAACGAAAGCTCTCCCCTCAAATTTCAGGGAGAGCCTCCGTTTAAGACTCTGGTAAGCTGATCATTAAGAGGAGGGAGCCCCAATTTTTGGGGCTAAATCCGGTCTGGTTTTTGATGCTACTCCTTCTAGAATTTGGGGCAGACGGGGCGCCGTCCACCCGGATCCGTTTTGAGCAGGTGCCACCGAGGGCTCGGAAGATGGATTTGGGGATAAACCGGGACCCCTGATGCTCATGATGCTGGGTTGTCGCAGAGAATGTATAACCATAACCATGTTCCAAGCGGTGCCTGCTTTTGCCTGGACAGGCCCTGAACCAAAAAGTAAACGTTGCCGAAATAGTAAGAGGAGATGCTGGCTGGCCTCGAACCACAGAACGGTTGTCTGCCGGCAGCCCTGAACCCTAAAGGAGGTGTTGGCAAGCTCGGCAATGCCTACTCGGCAATGCCTCTCCGTGGGATTCTCTGTGGATTTTGTGTGGGATTCTCTGCGATATTCTGTAGGGACCTAGGGACCGGCTCCGAGATGTGCTGCGGGATTCTCTGCTGCCGGAGTTGTGCAGAATTTTCAAGGAGTGGGCGCTGCAGGGATATCTGTCGCATTCTCTCGAGGTGGGGCGCCAGGAGATTTGGTGAGGTGAACAGGTGGCTTTGGAGGTTTTCGTCAAATGTGCGCTATCCACTTATGTTCACAAGGCGTGCATTCGACGCGTTGCAACTTCGCGCAGCGAAAAGTGCTGCGATAACAACGACTTCTTCCGATACGTTGTTGCTTCAGAGCGCCACACAAGTTTTTATGGGGCCTTGTGGATGGGTGGTACAGAGCAGCACAGATTAGTTACGGCGTTACCAACACCAGGCTGCCATGGCGAGGCTCATTGGCTCATGATGCCTGCGCATCTTGGAGGACCATCAGCTTCTCCTGAAGCAGGCCCTCAGAAATCTGCCAAAGCTGCAGGCGTTGCACCTCGATGGCAGACGTGCACATGTGTCATATAAATGACTGCAGGACCATGTTGGCTTCAGCACTGTTGCGAGCAAAGCGCCGAAGCTAATTCTAGAAGACTTGCTCGTGAATGATGACAAAATAAAATACATGCTACTGGCACATTCTGGGGGAATACGACAACAGGATGCTGGCGGTTGCCATCAGAACTTCTACAAGATTCTGAACCGGGCATTCAGGCATGAAGGATAAGGTACGGGCAACCACATGTTTGGCGAGACTGAGTTGTTCTCGGAAGTGCAAAAAGACCTGGCACAAGCATGCTACGCTTCAATCGGCCGGCTTCAACGAAGCAACGGAAAGCTCAAAGCCCAGACAGACAGACAGCAACTTGGTTCATGCGCCTCAAACTCCGTCTCGGTGGGTTGACACTCACGCTTCGCTGTTGCCAGACTGCCTGAAAGACCACTCACTGACATTCTTTGGCTCTGCATTGGATGATATGGGACGCACGTCCACTCTCGCAACATAGCACAAACATAGCACAGTAGAGGGCCATGATGGGCCATGGCCCTAAGCTTTTTAATCGATGTCGAGCGGCTACCAAGAAGCGCTGCCTTGGCGGTTGCAACGTTTGCTGCAGCCGTTGCCTCGCTTGCGACAGCCTCCGTGAACGACAACAAATTCGATGGTCTGATGACTCTCTGCACTTAGATAGAACTGCTGCTGTCCCAAAACACTCTGGCCACCTTGGCTACCTCAGCATCAGCTACCTCGGCATCTTGTGAGCTGGTCCTGACAGCCCAACTGGGTTCAAGCTGCTCCGTCCTACCGCCAGTCCCAGTAGCCTATATGTAGTGCACCGTAGCGCTCGAAAGAGTGCAAAGTAACATAAGATAACGAGCGCAAAGCAAAATGACGAATTCATAATTGTTCAAAGCTTGCAAGACCTTGCTTGGCCTTGCGCTCGCACGCCAGGCGTGAAGCAACCCATTAGGCGTTGGGATCTGTTGGGCACCACTTCTCGTTATTCTTGCTAGAGCGGCTAGCGGTTGCCACTGCACTTTACAAGTTGTACAACAAAACTGTCTAACTCAAGTCTGTCAACAATTGCAGGACCTGCTCTATCACAGCCTGCGTCAGTCTAACGATGACCTGTCCTGACATGGTCTGCCTGCTTCTCCAGTGCAGCAGCCGCACTATCAAGCTCCGCTGCTGAAGCTGTGACCTCTGCCTGTCCGACGTCTTCCAACTTGCAACAAGTACAAACTGCACAAACATAGAGCAGCCGCAGCGTGCAGCTATCCAGCTGCAGTTGACAAAATCATCGGACTCCACTTGTGCGCATCAGTGCCCCGTGCAAAGGCCTGTGCTTGAGCAACTGAAGACTGCAAATCATGTAGACGTTGCTTGAAGCTCTCGACCGTCTTCCTGACAGAGTCAACTTAGCCTGACAAACTAACCCTACAAGCCAACAAGATGAACGAACTGCTGCACGACTTTCTTGGCAGTGTTGGCGACAAGTAAGAGGCTTCCCACAGCAGTAGGGAAAAAACGATGAATCATCGAATTGGCCCTGCATAGTCTGAAGGTGCATGGCTGAAAGCAATCTTCGATCGAGCCGCTGGAGGCCTTGTCTGGTCCACGAAGGTCTCCGCAGACATGACCGCCTCCTTCGTGCAGGCTTGCGGCAGTAAGAAGTTGGGGGAGTGTGACACTTCTGCACATGTAGTTCACCATGCGAGATCAGGAGCCAGGATACATGGCCCGACAAGGAAGCGTTTCACCTTTCACGCGGACGCTAATATGTGTCTCCATTGCCAGCGGTTGGGTGGTGCCGCTGCTGGCACTGATGCAACCAACTATGCCTTTGCAGTGGATATTAGAGAAGCCCTCTATACTTCCTGCTGTGACATGCAGTGCTGCCACTGTTGGTGCTTTGGCTGTTGGCACCTGAGGTTGGTTGACCATGCTGACTCACCTTCTGGCGGCCCACCAAGCAACTTGGCGATTGTGCAACGCTCACTTCATGGAGAGATTCGAAAGTCCTGGGCATCTGCGAGGTTGCTGGTCGCATTGAGGGCTTTCTCTTCTGCAACTGCCCTCGCAGCCTACCAGCACAAGCTTGCACTGTTGGCTGACCGCCTTGGCTGTCTGAAACCTGCTGAGGCTGTCTAAGACTCTCTAGCTCTGGGTCTGGGTGCATAGGGCCTCCGCTTCTGTCGCCCTTTCTTCGGCCTGTCTGACCTTTCAAACATCTTGATCTGCAATGCGCCAACTGCACCACTTATTGATGTGGAGCAGCAACGACTGGCGAGTTCAATTCTGCCTGTTGCGCAGCGTCCTCTGCGTTCTTCTCGGCTTCGAGACAAGTGAGCTCGACAGCCTGTGTTATGAAAAAAGCAACAACGTCTTCATCTCAGAACCTCAAGTTGATGCCAAGATAGCACAACCAAAGCCTTAAGGTTCTCCATTGCACGCATAACCTGCATTGCTGCGTCCTTACGCAAACATCACATGATATCAGCAATTCTCTTACCAGCTCGTTACAACTTCAATTTCTGCATCTCGCATGTATCGCCCACTCCTTGTCTGAGATGCTGATAACGTAATTCTCCAGAAAACTCTCAAACGATCCGACCTCGTCTGTGGCAAGCTGACCGCGACCGCTGGTCAAATGATGCATTGTACATGTACATATGTACATGGTTTCGCGATGGCAGGCATGTCACGCTATTGCAGGTGATCATCCCTCAACGACTGCTCCTTTCTGGATGGGATGTTTTCGCTTCACGCTCGTGGAGCGTGCGCCCCGCGTGCCACAAGGTACTCGGTCCCGATTTGGGTTGTCTCGACTGTGGTCGACACCTCGTGCCGTCGTTGCACCGCGTATTTCGGGAGTGTGAGGCCATTGCTCATCTTCGCTCCTGCATTCGTTCTGGTCCCTGGGTGGGGTCAGACCCGTTCTTCCTACACTGGCACATCGCATCTCATGAAGACTGCGCGTACATGCCGCAGAGCGTACAGACATCAACGCACCCAAGCCTGAAGCAACATAAACTTGCAAAGAGTCAAGCATCTATCTGACTTTCCCGGGGCGGTTGCCATGTTGACCAGGACGGCTTTAGCAGCCGCAAGAAGTCGCTCACTCCACCGTGTGGAGTGGGATGCCTGCGACTGGTTGCACAGTGCTGTCGCTGCCACTTCCAAGCGATGTGCTTAAGCCTTACGCGAGCTTGCCAGAATGCAGAATCTATTTGAATCATTTTGAAGGGCACAAACGAGACTGTGAAGCTGAGACTGACCACAGGATCTGTGATAAACTGGCCACCCCTCCAGTACGACCGTAACTTCAGCTCAAGGCATGCGGCTTCACCCACGCTCAGCCACACTTCACATGTCAGCTCTTGACCAACAAAGACTCACCGTCGGACTACAAAAGATCAATCAGTTTCTGCAGCTGGGGCCATCTTAATGAACACCGCCAGCAGTCTCTCTCCACAGTGTTCGCAGATGGTCATTGTGCTCTCTTATAAATTTATAAAGCAAAGCTCGAAGGCTCGAATACAGCAACAAAGACTCACGGGACTCTCAAGGCCTCGCTGGCTTGCTCTTGCTGCCGGAGCCAAGCTGAGACGAGAACTGTCAGGTTGTCGGCAAGAGTCTCATTTAACGCCTGGACGTGCTCACTAGCTTGCGCTCTTCGCTGCAGCTCTTGCTCTTGCACCTTCTTCTTCTGCTCAGCTAGCTGTGCCAGATCTGTGTACAGCATCTTGCTTTTTGCTTGCTGGTTGATGGCTGCTTCCACTGTAGCTCCAGCATCTTCGGCCGTTCGATTCACCCTGACCAGGTGCTGCATTCTCTGTTGGAGAGCTGTTTCGTTTCTCTGGAGGTGTTCTCTTGAAGACATCAGATGGACAGACGTCTCCTCCGTCTGCGCCTGTCTTTCCACCACCTTCTTCTGGGCAGCGGCGTGTCTTTCTTTACATGCTTCGTGGTGTGCCTTTGCCTTTTCGAAGGAAATTTGGGCCTCCCTTGAAGCCTTCGCAGTTAGCATCTGCCTGTCTCTGGCCTGAGACGTCTGTCTAGCGCACTCTTCAACGGCACTCAGCAAAGCAGCCGGAACATAAATATCCTCATCCAAATCAAGCTTGTTTTCAGTTCGGGAGCGTGCCAAGGCCTCATTTGCAAGGCGTTTGCTCTCCAGGAGCCTTTGCGTCAAGGTATTCAGCTCCAGTTCGTTGGCTTGTTTGCAGTCCGTGCAACCTCCAATCGCCTCACAAGTCCAACCACTGCAGAGCTCCTTCTGCCATTGCGATTGCACGGCAGGCTTTGCTGATTTGTTGGCAGGTGTGCTTGCGATCAGGCACTCCATGGATGTAGATGTTTCAACAGCACAGCTCGAACCTCGACGAGAACAGTTTGACATCGCCTGTTGCACAAGCTCCTCGTCCTTGCCAGCCGCTTTAAATTCATCAGCGCTGCGTGTTCTTGATGCCTGGGCCTCATTGACTGACTGCTGGGCAGAGCGGATCCGAGCTCTGGCAGACTCCGGGTCGACCACGCTTGGATCTGGTCGGCAAACTCGACCCGCTTGTGCACGTGACAACTCCGACAGAACTTTGGCTGCATTGTCGACCAGCAAGCTTGTCCACGCCTGCTCTCGGACTGCATCTCTCAGAGCAGTTGCTTCTTCCAGGCTGTGACTGGTGTTGTGATAGATGGCCTCCCGGGACTTATTCACCGAGAGGGAAATGTCCAAAGCTTGATCAGCTGCTGTGGTCGCTGACTGCAGATTTGCTTCTGCTTCAGCGGCTTCTCGCTCTGACGCTTGCTGCTTCTCGTTCGCGACGGCCAGGGCTTTCTCGCTCGCAGCATGACGACTTTTTGCCATCTCGTAGGCGGACTCATTGCTTGCCAGTAGTTGGCGTCCAAGTTGCTCTTGCTTCCTGGCATCTGAGACGACAGCCTCCGCAGAGGCTAGCACACTCTGAGCAGAGCGCAACGTTTCTTCTGCCTGCTGCCATGCCATCTTGGAGTTGTTCCATGACTCTTCCTGCTGCTTAAGCCGCGCGACAGACACAAGTCGCGAGGCGTTGTTGAAAGCGAAATGCCATGTTTGTAGCTTGGTATTCAAGTCCGCAAGAAGTTGCCGGTACAACTCATCTTTGCTGAGCAAATCTTTCTTCGTGGTCTCGATGTCAGATGCGAGGGTGGTCGCCTTCTGCTGAAGGCTGTTGAAGAGATCGACCTTGGCATTGTAATTGTTCTGAGCATCTTGCAAGCGCTTCTCGGGCGGCGTCATGCACACATAGGTAACAGATTTTTTGCAATCCACGCATCCACCTTCCTCACCCTTGCGCCTGACTTCGCATACCAAATCCTTGTAGTCCTGCTGGCAACATCTCTCATACGTCCACTCATCATCCCAACACCAGCTGGCTCCACGCCCTGTCTTGTGCTCGAATGGGTTGCAGCAATACTCGCAGGTCTCCATGAGCAACAAGGACTTGCGTTTCCAGCAAGCAGGATCCTTGAAAGGGACGCACACGCGCCGATCCGGCAAGGCCGACGCGCGGCTTTCACTCGTGTGGTGCATCGGCTGTGTGAAGAGCATTTGCCAGGGATCCACTTTCCCGTTGAAGAAAGCAGCTTGAGGACTTGTTCCCTCCGACTCTCTGCCGATCCACCTGGTCGTATACTTGTGGAATGCCCCCACATCCAATGACCAACCTTGTTGACCCATGCATTGTCGAATTTGGTAGGCCTGGCCCAAGTTGCGAATCGCGACCATGTGACCGTATGATGCTTCTAACCACTTCATATGATCTGGATCACCAGCATCCTGTGCTCGGGCAGACTTCACGAGGAAGTGCTGTGAACAAATTGCCATCAATGCCAGATGCCCAGCAATGCAAACTTGTTTGAACCTGTCTCTGGCTCCTGGCATCCACAGATCACCCATTGAGCCTTCAATGAGCCCGCGTGTGATCCCGTATTGTGGCCATGCTTTCCAAAACACAGTTGGAGAAACCGGGCAGTTTAGGTCGCTGGGAGGCGACTGAAGGTATCTCCCTTGGAAAGTGCTGTTGTCTCTGGCTTTTCGAACAAAATCTGGCCCGTCCCACAGCAAGTGCACGTCATTGAGGATGCTGTTCCAGAAGTTGTCACGAAAGTCACAGTCGCAAAAAGACCAGTCCGGAGGCAAGCATCCCTGCAAAACGCACGATGCCACAGCTGCCAAAGCCACCAGGACGGGAACCCCTCGCATGGCCTGGTGCTTTTTGAACTCAGCCTGAAGCTCCACTTTACCAGCTTTGGCAGCTTGAACAGGCCGCCCCTTCAGGCTCATTCTCGCACCCCTAACCTGGCGCCCCCCCCTCTGCACGCCAGAAATCGGTCCATGACCCGTCTTTTGTATGGCCTTACCGCAAAGGCCGCAACAGCGCCCTTCACATGAGGAAAGCTACTGAAACAGTCCTGCGCCCGCGGTCTCACATTTTTGCTGGGTTCGTTGCATGTCTTTGTTCGCAGCCTTGACATTATCTGGCACGTTTTGTTTCGTACTTGCTTGAGATCTTGAACTTAAGATGTTGCTAGCTTGTTCTCAATGGGTATCTGAAAAGACCTCAACGAACAAACAACTTTGATAGATCTGAATTAGGGTCCCAACCTACTCAATATGAGATCCTATCAATGTTCTGTGCTCCAACATCAACCAAGGTGGGAAACGGTCCGAAATCGCCACGCTCAAAGAACCATTTGCTGTCACATGCAAATCGCTTCATGCAGCACATGAAGCCCATCATGAGTAGGAGAACAACAGTAGGCACATGGAAGATAAAACCTACACATACGAATATATAGTACCTACAATGCGTACTGTGTACACTATACGTTCACTTACGTCATTCCGCTTCCGCTCACTCGTACATTTTGCTCGGCTATGATCAAGCAAGTGATCTTTGGCAAAGGTCTGCCACGCTGCTGGCTACTCCTGCGTTTGAGGCAAACGAATCTGCTGAACGAATGCTCACGCATCCACTCACACTGAAGAATTGGTGATTCAAACAATCATGACCTGCCACACACCTGCCGGGCTTCTCCAAACTCAGACGGGTTATAGACATTTCTCAGAGTTGCGAGATGACTCGGCTTGCTCCAGCTTACGGCACGACTTGCTAGGTGATTTCATGTGATTTCAACTGCTTCAACCTCAGCGCTCCTGGATCTCGGCATCTGACTTTGATGTCAAGCCGGGGGGGAGCTAGTTTTCCTGAGGTTCGATGTCGGCATATCTCGAACATTCTAGACGGGACAAGAACTTCACAACATGTGCTTTTGGTAAGTCGCGCACCATGCAAAAAGCACGGATCGTTTCCGGGTAGTACGCGGCCAGCAGCAATGCCCTCCATGCCTGCAGAGATTTCGCTGCACTCAATCATTCAACATGTGCACATGTTTCGATGTTTCGCTTCATTTGCTGCGCAGTTGAGCACTTTGAGTCTTGTGGCGAAGCGGGCAGACTGCGATTGGCCCAATATTGTAGGACTTGCCACGCCCCCATTCTATCCGTTACAGTGGATGCCAAGCCAGAACCTCAAGAAGCCTCCGGAACTCAGTTTTACATTGTCCACGACAGCCAAACACAGACAGCAACTTACAACACATTCGCAATAACTTGTGATGTACAAGCTTTTGCTCTGTGATTGTGTCGTGGTTCCCAGGTTTGTTTGCGCAGAGAGCAAGCGGCGAGAACTGATGTGACAAGATTCCCGCCGCATGGGCAGTTGGAGAAAGCTATGGGCAACTAATGCAGTGTTGCCATGTTGGTGGCTGGCACCATTGATTGGAACACAGATATCGACCGAATGTTTGGTGGCACATGAACTCGTAGAATTGGAAAATGGTCTTTTGAACTTTCCTGTTTGTTGTCCAAACGCACGTCGCACACGAGTGGCCTCTATGAATTTGTGTGACCCAGCTTCCCAGTTTCTCCGTACCTCCTTTAATGCCGGACCACTGAGGAGGAAACTTGTTTCCTTGCGGTCTTTTTCGGGGTTCTCAAGCACTTGCGGACAGCAGTTGTGTACATAACCATTGTGTTGCTGTTTGCACAGGCCCCTCACTTAAGGGAATGCCGCTTTGGCTTATTCTGCTTGATCCGTAGACGACATTGCCTCACTCGAGTTGATCGGCTCTGGACAAGACATTGATTTTTGACATTTTTTGACCCTCTTCGTGAAGAGCACTTCTCGGCAGGCATCACCACAGCACTGGCGACATCAATGAAAGCCCAGATCTCCCACTAGCTCCAAGGGTGCAAGGCCGCGACCCACGATCTCCACAGGGCTGACGTTCACCACGGTTTGCAATCTCAGCATCATCTCCTGACAGCTTCCTGGCAAGTTCTCGTAAGGGTGAAGAGCTCGGTCAGATGGAAGAATGAGAGAGCGAGAGAAGAGAGAGAAGAGAGAGAAGGGAGAGAAGAGGGAGAAGAGGGAGAAAAGAGAGAGGAGTCGCCTTTGAAACAAGAGCCCAGGGGCCCAGGAGTGAAGCAAATGAACGCCGGCAAAATTTTGCACAGCTTCAATATCTTCAATGGTCTAGTTGCCGCACGTCGGCACAGGAGCAGCACACCACTGTTAGCCATGAAATTCGTCATGCTGAATCAAGCGTGCCGGCGAGGCCTAGGGAAGTCTGCATTTGCACCAGACGCTCGCAGGCCAGTTGTGGCCAGGTGGCTCCTACTTGGGCCGTTGTCACCTTGACACGTAAAAAGGCTTGGCCGCTAGCCCCGATTGGCACCTGAAACAGTTAAACAAATGTTAAACAATGTAGTTGCCATCTCCGTGGCCTGAAGTGGCCCGAGCAAAGGAGGCTGCTGCTGCGGCACCTGCGGAGCTGCCTTCAGGGCATGCAGCACTTGCCTTCACAGACCTATGCGACTCTGCACCGTGACATCTCAATCTGAGGTCTGAGCAGCAGTGCTCGGAGGTGCGTCGTCCTGAAGAAACATCTTGCTGCAAACCCCAAAAGCCGTGGCCGTCACATGTGTGGCAATGCGGAAATCACATACTCTGCATACGTGTTGCTAGAATGTGGGCAAGGCCTGGACAACGCGCAGCAATTACATGGGAACAACGACCGCAAGGGACTCTTCATGATTTGTTTAACGGCTCGAGTTGTCGCATTTCGTCGTGGATTCCTTTACTCACAATCACTCGGAACTGAAAAAACTTCCTCGTTCTCATAGACAAGGGCCAGCTCAGCAGAGTTTCACTTACAAGTAAGACTACGCGCCGGACAGGAAGGTCCAAGTACTAATACATGTCTCTGCCTCCACGTCCCTTTCTCTCTGGCATCTTGTTGTGGGCTCGTCGGCGAACCCGCAGCGAAGAGGCAGCTTCCACCAATTGCTGGCACTGGCAAACTGTCATGTTTTAAGCCTTTCTTGCCACAGCATTGACGTCATTCATTGCCAGTGCGTTGAGAGAAGGCGCCTCTGGAGAACGCCGAAGAGCGGAATGAAAGAAATGTTGCTTGGCGCGTAAATGCTTTACCAGAACCAATCCGCCGAGGCCTTGGGCCGTAACACCCCGTGGACAGGTTTGCGCCCCGTTATTTGCACTTTTTGGCCTGAAATGGGTACCCACCCCCCCCCCGACAAGGGTCCGGGAGCAAACAGTGCGTGACCAGGGGGCACTTCAGCCTGCCATAGGGGGCCCCCACCCAGTCCCCACCCCCCCCCTCCGGGCCCACCCCCACCCCACCTGCCCCGCCTGGTTTGTTGCAGAAGCTCAGGCCGAGGCAGGTCGCGTAGCGTAAAAAATAAGAGACCAACTAGTCGACTCCAGCATGCGAGAAGGATGCTGCCTGTCGCAGGCGACATACGAGGTCCATAAGTAGTGGACAGTGAAGGGCAATGCGTTAGTTAGTGCCATGATCTTACGAGAGAAAAGCTACAGCGTGGCCACCTTCGTGACCGAAATCGTACTCGTGAGAAAGCGGTCCAATTTTTGGTGGCTATGTTCACGGACGAAATTCACAGCATTTCATCTTTTAAGAGCCAGGATGAGCCAAGCATACCTGGTAACGAGGCCAACTCGAAGTCGACTGAAGCATCTTCCACCCTCGAATTCGCCTTCATATACCGGTACTAGCACACCGGAACTAGCACCTAGACGCAGCACTCGCACTACATACCGGCATTTGCAGGCCTACAAGTATGCACATTGGCGAACGCGTAAGCATGCACACCTGGAAGCAGTAAGTTTTTGAGTTTAAGTCTTGAGTTGTGACTAGTGCCATGGAAATGTCGTGAATATTCGCAGCTGTATTCATCACCCCGAGTATGCAAGTTGTGACACTTGTGTTGGCAGGTTGGCAATCTGCGCGAAGGATCCCCTTCACACACTGAAGTTGCCCTGGGGACTTAGGGGAGGGGCTGGCCTACGAATCACACTGTCAAACAACCTTCGTCAGTTTCGCACAAAGCCGCGCCACGTGCTCTGTTCGATTATTCGGCTCAACTTCACAAGCTCAGCCCATCTCCCCATCTCAGCCCCAGGCCATATCCAAGAGCAGCATATCCCCGTCAGCTTGCGGCTGCGATGCAGAAGGTGCAGAAGGTGCAGAAGGTGCCGGCGGCGCATCATCTAAATCCAGCAAATCCACGGCAGCTGATACAGGCGACGGCTCCACTGCCTTCGACACTGAATGCACTCAGGATGCACACTTGGATGCACACTTGGCTGCACACTTAGCTACAACATCGCTACGACGTTGCGAGCTGCCAACAAGTCACGGCCTTCTCGACTTGCGGCTCGCGAACACGGGCCTTGCTTGCACGCCACTGTGTCTCACAGTCAGCAACTGTCAAGAAGAGTCATCAACACATCGTGTATCACATAGATGGTGTGGTTCTGTTGCCCGTAAGGCTAGGCAGGCCAAGCAAGGGCATCCAAACTCGGAAGGTAGATGACGATGGGTGCTGAGCCCTCATAAGGCGAGATAGTGCCTCTCTGACTCTCTGATTCAAAGCCAATCCTGAAGGAATTGGCAACAATGGTGCCATCAGAAAGACCACCCGATTCGCAACTGAAAACTGCGCATGTCACAGGAAAGGTTTGCATTCCGGATCTGATTGCTAATCAAGCTGCCTGCCCTACCTTGCTGAAACATCGAGCATCTGACGTCAGTACTCACGAATCTGGTAGTGAAACGTTCTGTGCAACTGTGTTCAGTCCCACGGAGTCCCACGGAGTCCCACGGAGTCCCACGGAGTCCCACGTGTCCCACTGAAGGTCCGGGCCGGCGCTGGTGCCGGCGCTGGCGCGGCTGGTTTGGGTGGCGGCGCTGAAGAGCCTCCAAGACCACTGAACAATGCCGCGGCCATCTTCTGCTTCTCGCTGACTACCTGGGGGACTGCCATGTGTCTTATAGATTCTTATAGTCTTATAATGTCTCCAGGCACATGATGGTTGGCTTCAGCTGATTTCATGCACAGGCCAGGCTTGGCATCCAGCTGGCTCGGGTGCTTTTGGGACTGGCTTCGGCGCGGCAGGCTGCGCCTTTCAAGTCTTGAGGGGGGCTGGTAGGACACGCTCAAGCATGATGCAGCAAATCTGGCCATGCAAGACTGAAGAGATCGACGTCCAAAGGTCATGAGATGTTTGAAACATTTGCAACTTGCAAACCTTGAAATCTTTCCTGCATTCTGCGGGATAGCCTGGATGCTGGGCTCCGGCGGCTGAGGCTTGTCATGACTTGCAGCCTCAAGCAGCTTCAGCAAACAGAGAAAACAGAGCAAAACACCTGCAAGGTGTCAACAAAGATCCAACGCTGGAGCCTGAGGGATATCCGGCTTGCCACCAGGCTGATTGTAGCCACTTGGACCCCACTTCCTGGGTCCAGAGACCTGCTCACACAGAGAACCGTCCCCCACGTCATCCTGCGTCACTCCAGCAGACTGCAGAAGTTTCGTGGAACCCTGGCTAAGCTCGATGCATTTAGCCCCTTCGGGACAGCCGCCTCTGTGCTGTATGTGCTACCTCGGGGGATCCCCAACTTCAGACATGCAGAAGAAGCGCAGGTCGCGACCTGCGTCGCCAACAGCGTCTTGCACAGGAGATGGCTGCGGTTTGGTGGGAGCCTCTCAGTGCAATCAGCGTCGCCTTGCTAGGAGCAGCGCAGCAAGTCACTGCACAACTATGGCCTCATACGGCATGAAGTTAAGCGATGGCTTGAGCTCAGCTTCAACCTGACGAGCTCCATGTCCCTCTGATGCAAAAGCCCGACAGGCAGATGAAATCTAATGTAGTACTAACAAAGTATGGCGATGATGCTGACGGTGACGCTGAAGGTGGTGCTGGTGCTGGTGTCGATCTGGTATCGTGCTCTATGTGGCACGAGCCTTCGGAGCAAGGCCCTCCTGCTCTCGCGCTCGCTCAACCGCGCTCTGGTACGGCTTCGCACCTGGCATTGGCCAGGAGCAGATATTTCAGTAGCAGAGTAGAGCTTCAAAGTAAAGCTTCAGCATACTCGATGTGGATTTTGTGAATATGCAGCATATGTGAGAATATGCGGAATGCGGGAACGAAATGGAATGAGAATGCAGCAGAGACGGAAGAGCGGGAAGAAAATGGAAAGCCTTCGTCCAGCTTTCGTCGGACGAAGGAGTCGAGGAAACTTAAGTCCTGGCCAGGCTCATGATGGCTCACAGCTCCACCGCGTTTAAGAGCACTGTGAGCACTTTGGCGAATGTCTGCTCCTTGTTCACAACGATGTCTTCACAAGAGGCATCATATGGCAAAACCTTGACGCAACACAGCTCATAATGTACCGGAACATCCGGCTGGAGTGCCTACAGAAAATGTGTGCATGCACTGGCCTTTCGCATCACTGCGGGTGATTGACGCAGCTGCTCAAACCTGGGCTCGGCTGCTACAGCGTATAACATTGTAAATCACAACATAGTAGAACAACTCGAGCCCAGGGTCGCCAATTTTCTTTTTGGTATTGCCGGTATTGCCGGGGAGCTCGTAGCAGCGCTGCTGCAGGTCCGTCATTCGCGAAGAGCGGTAACTTCGAACGATGCTTGCAGAAGTTTACCGGGGCAGACTGGCAGACTCGATACGGTCCCGTCCGCCTTCGAATGATGTCCTCCGCGGTCGTGCTCTTGACCCCATGTTGGCCAATCAGCTTCATGAGAGCTGTGACCTCGTGGCTCACGATGCGACATGGCTGCGATAGGCTGCAACAACCAACATCAATCAACTCATCTGAATGCGGGTGCGCTTTGCAGCTGAGGCCCCGGGCAAGGAAACCTCTAGTGGCTGGATCTTCGAACCTTCATGTGAGCTGACGTAAGCTTTCTCCAACGCTTTCCAACCCACGTTGTTCTGCAAACGGATAACATTTAAGTAATTTAGGTACCTGAAAATGTGCGGCCGGCTTGCGGTCGCTCGATGCATTCAGAAAGCAGGTCAGCGATATCTTCTATGGTGTAGCCGTCCACACTTGCAAGTCGGGCATATTCACCGAGTACCCAAGCAATCACCTTCGCATCCGATGCTGCAGGCAGCAAGTATCCGCAGGTGCAACAACAGTGTGGCCGAGAGAATCTCTGCAAAGCTGTGTATGCAAAGCGCCCCTTGCCTGCACGAGAATGTCTGACAACGTGGACTTCTCCAGCAGCTGCGCACAGAAGCTAGAATCAGCTAGAACTATCACAGGAAACACACCTTCACGACCCTCCCAAAGACAAGAGAATCTACGTGTATGTGCCACTCATTGCCACTCTGTCCCAGCCTTTAAGTATGTGTTCACTGCGAAAACACGGAAGGCTTGGTCAGCTGACTCATCCTCCCCGGCTCCCTCTGCCACCAAACGCCTCACAAGCTGGTCACCAACGCTACAACTAGCTGCATTGTCACTGAAAAAGCCGGGTTCCAAAGGGGAGCAAGAACCAGACAGTGCCCCACGTTGACCACGTTCGGGTGGGCAAACTTGCAGCTACTTAGCAGCTAAGGTACTTGGCTGCCCCCTTTCCAATGAAGGTTGAGTCTTCTACATGCTTGGCTGGGAAATTTGTTCACGCCCTACGTCCTTAACTCTGAGACGTCGTTCTGAAACAAATCTGCATCAAGGGTACATTGTACATCGTTGATCTGTTGTTGTAAGCATTCTAACTGTAGCCTGTCAGTCGAATTCACAAGCCGTCGTTCCACCGCAATGAGGTTCTTTCTTCCAGATATCTGAAGCTGAGACGGTGTCTGAAGCTGAGAAGGTGGCATCAGGTTGTAGGCTGTCTCTGCAGGGACCAGCTCTCCGCTCAACTCAAACACAGTGTTCATTGTGTTGACGTACCTCTCGCTTGCCAAAGCACTTGCTGCGATCCGTGGTATGACTCAGACTGATCCAACCGTGGGCAAGATAACCAAGTTCCACTTGTAAGCGGAACTAGTCGTCTAGCAGCCATAGCAGCTTTCATTACTCGCAAGCTCTACTGGAACCTCCTCGTGCAATCTGTTTCGGCTTTATGCTCAGGACATGTGTTTGTGACCTTCACTTCGTGAGCTTGAGATGTGGATGGTTGAAAGTTGCTGCCAATGACAGCTGGTCCTTTCGCCCAGAACAATCACCTGAGAAAGCCTGCAGCATCCTGCAGCAATCTATGACTTCACACATCTGCGCCTCGCTGTCAGGTCACATCATGTCATATCATACGAGATCGGACAGATCGGAGAGCAAGTAGGAAGTGGCGGATGCCGATAAACTTGTACTCGCAACCATACTGATGGCGCACCACTCATTGTCCGGCGCAAACCGCTCGGCCAGCGAAGTTATTTTCTGCACCAGGTCCCTGCGAAGATGAGCGTCCTAAGTTGTCTCAGCTGCAGGACGGCAGGTCTCCTACCTGTGGATCTGAGGCAAGATCCACACTGGTCCGAAGGTGGAAGTTCAGTTTGTCCACCTGACGCACAGATGTTGTGCAGAGCACAAACAGATCTGCTCTTGCGAAACTCTCACGTGCCCGCCACTACGACCACATTCTGGGGGTTTGTCATCCTGAACAACCTGGTGAGGCTGGTGTCATGCAACAGCACCACCCACATGAAGCAATCCAAGCACGGCGTTAACACACAAACGCCCAGCACATCGCCGTGTCAAACATGGTGGCGCCACAAGTCCAAGGTCTTTCTTTTCAACGTCTCGTCTGGGTCCTCAGGACAGTGAGCAATGCAGATTCTCCTTCGAGGCGAAGAACCACACCATCCTCTAAACAGTCCACGACAACCATCTGGTGCTCGGCAGCATACGCCCTGGCAGTGAAAGCAGCGCGGAAGCACAAACACAAAGCCCCACGAACTTCTCCCGTACTCCACAATGAGCTAGCAGCACGGATTGACTTGCACGATCTGGGCAAGTCCGGTCACACCCAAATATCGCAGGTTGTGGTTCTCACTCGAGATGAACCTGTCAAAGTTCCAGTCAGAGCAAGCGCCGAACATGATTTGGACCGAGTTGGATTTGCCTTGATATGTTCGAAGCTGCGAGTTCAAGGAGGCCATGATCTGGAAAGATCTTGGTGATGCACCTTAGAATATGTCACAGAAACAGGACCGGCTTCTGCAGAGCTCTGAGACTTCTACAGCATGCACTCGCTGCAGAGTCAAAGACGCCTCTCTTTGGCGGTTTGCAGCGCAAAGGGCATCTACCCTCCATACATCTCCATACCCTCCCCTCTTCCGCAATGTCTTTTTTGGCCAGAGGCCGCACATTGAATCAGTAAATCCCACCGCCTGCAGCGCCTGCCCATTCCCTCCTTCCTTTGGCGGGGGGTCGGCGGCAACGCAACATAGCACAACCAACGCTCGACTCTTTAACATTTCTTAAGAGCACGAAGCCTGCACACAGTCACGGGTGTGCAAAGCAGGCAACCCACACCAGGGCAGGCAGGATATATATGTATAATATATAGTATATAATATATATGTATATATATATATATGTATATATATCCGCCGACCCCTTTGTCGGCGTCAAGAAGCTGGACTCTTACTTTTCTCGCTGGACCCGCAGTTACCTCTCCCCACGGCACTGCGCGGCCTGCCCCTTCCCTGTCCTAGTTGTTTTTGGAAGGCGGCCACACGGATGGAACTGCGCGTTTTTTGTTGGCACCCTTCCCCCCCCGACCCCCCGAACCCCCCCCCTGCCCCCCCTCCCCCCCGACCCCCCTGCCCCCCCCTGCCCCCCCCCCCCCCTACCCCCCCTGCCTAGCCCCCCCCCCCCACCAACCGAATTTTGTTGTTTTTGGGAAGGCCAAACAGGATCACGCACTTGGTGTTCACCCTCCCCCCGCCCCTACCGACCCCCCCCTTACCCCCCCACTTACCCCCCCCCCTCCCCCCCCACCCCTACCCCCCCCCCTTACCTACCCCCTACCCCTTCTGCCCAGCCACCCCCCCACAACAAAAAGACCACAAACAACCAAATCTGTTGTTTTGGAAGGCGCCCGCCTAGCCGCCCCCCCCACAGGAAAAGGACCAAAAACAACCGAATTTGTTGTTTTTGGAAGGCCGCCAAGCGCGGGGAACCACGCGTTTTGTGTTGGTTGCACCTTACCCCGCCCCCACACCCACAGGAGAAGGACCAAAAATTTTTGGGTGATCATCCAGAAGATGCCCGGCGGTGCCCGGACGTCCTTATCCTGGATGCCCCCGGTGAACGGTTGTTTTTCGTGGTTTTTTGCGTCGCCACGGGAGCATCAGCGGCTCCCGGGGCGGGACCCGGGGGCGCATCAGGAGCATGATGCCCCCCAAAGGGCGGGCATAAGCGACGTGTCTAAGCCCGGGGCTAGGAAAAAGGGAGCTTAGGGGCCTTACAAAGTGCTTAGAAACTTTAAGGGAGTCTAGGAGCCTCAAACGCTTAGAGATTTGAAGGGAGTTTAGGGGCCTGAAGATGCTTAGAAACTTTAAGGGAGTTCAGGAGCCTCAAACGCTCAGAGATTTTAAGGGAGTTTAGGGGCCTCAAAATGCTTAGAAACTTCAAGGGAAGCCTCAAACTTAAACGCAAAGAGAAACCCCAACCCTGTGACGGATCTGCTCGCCCCGCGCTTCTGCCTGCGCTGCCCGCCCATGGGCGCAGCCCCTTAAAATCGGGCAGCGCGAGGTCCCCAAGGACCGAGCATTGGCGGACCTTTTAGGCCGGGTCGTCCCGGCAATAGCCTTGCTGGCCTTCGGCCTTCTGCGAAGCAGAATTAGGCCGGACGCCCGTGCCGCCGACCCCGCGTGCCCCCGGTGAACGGTTTATTTTCGCGTTATTTGCGTCGCCACGGAGGCCCCCAGAGGGCGCGCATCATGAGCATCAGCGGGTCCAGCCCGGGACCCCCAGGGAGCATCAGCGGCTCCCGGGGCGGGACCCCGGGGGCGCATCAGGAGCATGATGACGGGCATAAGCGACGTATCTAAGCCCGGGGCTAGGAAAAAGGGAGCTTAGGGGCCTTACAAAGTGCTTAGAAACTTTAAGGGAGTCTAGGAGCCTCAAACGCTTAGAGATTTGAAGGGAGTTTAGGGGCCTGAAAATGCTTAGAAACTTCAAGGGAGTTCAGGAGCCTCAAACGCTCAGAGATTTTAAAGGAGTTTAGGGGCCTCAAAATGCTTAGAAACTTCAAGGGAGTTTAGGAGCCTCAAACTTAAACGCAAAGAGAAACCCCAACCCTGTGACGCCCGCGCTTCTGCCTGCGCTGCCCGCCCATGGGCGCAGCCCCTTAAAATATATATATATATATATATATATATATATATATTCATCCTGTGAATGTCGCTCCACTGCGACGGCCAGGCAAACACAAGCCAACAAGTCGCAAGACTGAACACTGCACGGTAGCAAAACATGCACGCAGATTGCGAAGCCTGAACACACTACAGCAACAATCGGACTGACAAGCACGTTGCAACCACGTAGGACAGGCATGTAGCAACCCGGTAGTGTTCGGAGCATGCACTGGCCGTATCCCAACCCACCCCAGTACAAGCAAACATAAGCAAACCCACCACAAAACATCACAAAGCACAAGCATTGGTGGCGCTACGTGAACGTTCGCAGCATGCATTGGCCGAATCCCAACCACCCCAATACAAGCAAGCCATGTCATGGCGAACTTACATTCGGTGCCTGACTCCTTCAACAGTTGCCAAAACCTGAGCGAAGCCACTTCACGCATTCGTAGATGATGGCATAACCAACATTGACCCCGCTGTCAGCACGTCGCATGCATTCCTGCCAATGAGAGTAGCTAAATGCAGGGATGTCGGCTCTCTCAGGTTCAGCAAACTAAGCATCCACAAGAATCTGCAACCTGCAGGATCTCGTACATGTGTTCGGAGTTGGCTTTGTCAGCTGTGCCGAGAATGCTCAGAATGGACAGAAGCTTGACCTGCCACACTGGCTCTGAGAGCCCTGACTTGCAAGCGGCTCGATGCTCAGGCCGTGCCTGCAGCCATGGCGCTGGCATCCGATGGTAGTCGAAATCTCGGGGAAGCCGATGTTCAGTGATTTGCCTTGCAATTCAAGAACAACTTGAAGTAATCAAGGTGGAGTCAATGCGGCACAATGTGGCATATTCATCGCACCCATAGCTCAGAACTCGACTTCAGGATGCTGACGAATGAGGGCACCAAGTCTTTACATGAAGCTGGATGCGCTTTTGCAACCTGTCCGAGGCATCCAAAGCCCGCTGCATTCCAGATCTCAGCATTGAGCGGCAACAAGCCCCTTAACTACAATCACTCGCAAAATTCTGCCTATCCGAATGTAGGCCAATGCAGGCAAGTCCAGCAAAACAGAAGCCGCAGAAGCTGACAGAAGCTGGACACCCTTGACCCCCTTGACCGGCCTCACAAAGAACATGGAGAGATGCCCCCATGACTGAAGGATCGGGATCACACAGCACTTTGCGTATCTGATCCTGCCGAATTGGACTTCTAGAACAGGCCAACAATCCACTACGGACCGACCAACACTGGTCAACTGGCACAGTTCCGGTCCTTCTGGTCTAAGACAGTTTCTGGAACAATCTTGAAGAACTTGTGCACTGCTACGACCGCCTTTTTCCTCACAGCCTGCCCGGCTTACACACAGGTGGACGTACAGGTATGGATGCTCACGTTTGTGCAACAGAACTCATCAAGTTGGAGCTGAGCTAGCCGCGAGCCTCTTGAGGGTGAGAAAGCAACTTGAAGACAAGCGGAGAGATTGCGGGGATCATCTCCAAGTTTACCTTTTGCTCTGCCAACATGGAGCGTTGATGTACACGAGGCATCACGAGGATGCACGCTGCCCAGCAAAAAGTGCAACGAAGGAGCAAGCCGGCAGACTGAAGTCAAGGCGGAACACACCTCAGAGGCCATGAACACCGTGAACACCGAAAGGACCTAGCAATTTCAAGTGCTCACAGACAAAAGGAGATCCCGAGCTGAGAGCCTCAATGTGGTTTGCGCTTCCCAGGTCTCGCTGCATCGTATTGATGAGCAGCAACATGAGCTCGTGATCTCTGTGAAGAAAAAGATTGCACGTCAAGTAGCCTATCCTGGCCGCTGCGAGAGCGACAATCACACCATCTGCATCTCAGATGCAATCAATGCTACTGCTGATACCCGGTCCTTTTGGCAAAGAGGTTCTTCTCGTGGGTCAGCTTCACAGCATGAATGTAGGCGAAGGACGCATCATGCCCGAGCATTTCTGCATACACTGCCCGAATCATGTACTCCTTCGACACGGCCGTTTCGACACCAATACTTGGGTTGAGGAGAAGAAAACCCTGCAAACATTAACCACTGCGCACGTCAAGCCACAAGGAAACAACCCAAGGTTGCCTTCGTTCAATCGCTGCTCGGCTCACGGGTCCTTCATTTTCTTCGCTGTTATGTTCGGCGCACTGAGGTGCTGCTTCAAGATAGCGATCTCGCCCACGATGATTTTGTCTTCCTCTTGTTTCGATCTGGACTCGCCAATGCTCTTCACGAGCTCAAAGAACTCCTTGCATTTTGTTGAGTCTCGCACGTGAACACTTTGCACCTTCCACCTTCCCTTGCACTCCAACCTGCCTTGCTCAAATGGCCTCCGCTCATGGCGACCTGCCCGTGCACAAAAACACTTTGTTGACTTGTGATTGCCTGCTGTCGATGCTGCGAGCAATACCTTCTAAAAGTTTGGTTGGCTCAGGCAGAATCATGTGGGTAGCCATGGCATTCAATCGAAACATCATTCTTGCCACCGTGACCCTGGCCAGGCCTGAGATGAGTCTCAAAGGCGGCGTCAGGGGTGGCGTCAATGCGAACCGTCAGTGCATCTGAAGGAGACTCGTTGAATTGACTTGACCCAAGAATGGAATTCGTCTCGTGCAACTGGAATATGCTTGTAGGAAGCCCTTTGTACTCCGGACCGCCAAGCCAACACATTGCAGCATATTGCAGCATATTGCAGCTAGCAATTTCTGAGCAACACAATCATTGGTGGTTGAGCCGAAGTATAACGGTTATAACGCAAGCCGCATGGTGACACACTAGACATGAAGAACATGGTAGATTCCGCAGCACTTTGCGCGGCAAACAACCCAAGAGGACCTCTACATGAACTTTGATTGGAATTCCTACACGATATGACACACTAGACTTTTCGTCAAACCCAGTGATACGTTCGCCAACACCATGGCAGATTTTCTAAATACATGCAGCAGGGGTCGAAGACTTGAGAACATCGAAGAAGATTCATGTCTATTCGTAACGGGTAACTCATAACAGAGCTGGTGGCCACAGAGTGTATTGGGCATTGAACCTGGAACCCTGCCAAGCTCTCGGAGCTATGAACTATGCAACAGCTCTCCCAGTAGTCTCTCGTCGGTCCTGTCTCATTTCAGAAAAGTTGAGGTACAAAAAACAAATAATCATACGGCGAGCGCGAACAGCAGAAACACTTATCCAAGCATCGGCCGAATGCATGGCAATCATCACTCTGCCAAAAACACAACGATAATACATGTCCTAAGTCCTAGCCAACCAACACCTTCTCAAATTGCCAGCAACGAGTTTCCGGAAACAACGCACCCAAAACAAGCACCGCGATCAATCACCCGACCCGACTTGGGTAGTCTTCCTGCCCGCTTGGTAGCGCAACCTCATGACTCCCGGCATGTGTTCTTTGGACTCGTTGCAGAGAGCCCTTCGATTGATGGCCTCATTAGCATTGAGGATCTTAGGGCTCAACATGGTTCAAAATCAAAAGACGTGTGGGGGCTCTTGATTTTGAATCATGACAACGCATCAAATGCTAGCCCTTGGCAAAATGCACGAAAAACCATCCGATGCCAAGCGCGAAACCTGGAGCGCATCCGCGCGGCTGGAAATAACCAGTTGCACTGCTCCCCAAGTTTTTGAGTCTTGAACATGCAAGAAAACTTCCAAAACAAACTCGGCACTCGGGTCTGGAAGCGGCCGCTTATCCAGGCCAGAGGTCTGAGCATCATGTTGTTGCGCTGCTATGTGACAAGTCTCACCCTCCAAGCCGAAGCCTCAAGTTTCTTGACATAGCCTGATTATCTAGCAGCATATGTTGGCGTAGATCTCATAGCGCCACCTTCACAGCAAGCTTTGCCACTCAGCCTGACCATGGTGCTAGAAAAACACGACGGCTAGCCTTGAAAGAGGCGGACTTTCAAGCCTGCTGAATTCAGCAGGGAAGGGGGTTGGGGATGGTGAAGTTGACATGTCTTTTTGATTTTCGTTGGCGAGAAGCCACGGTGCTTCAGTTTTCATTCAATCATGGCTCCGGCTACGAGGAATGATTGGTAAGGATTCTGAGACCTGAGTTTAGGGCAGAGCTTCAGGCTTTTCGAACACACCCTTCGAAAGCACAAGTCTCACTTCCCTCGAACTCAAGCGGCAAAAAAAAAGACGGTCCGATCGTACGGCAGGAACCCACCCACATTGCATCCCTGGAGGATTTTATGTCCTTATGTGCCGGATTTTGCCGACGAGCCCATCAAGCACAGAAGCTATGTTTTATTTTGCATGATGTTGTCATGAATCGAATGGCCAGGCCCTTGCTTGGACTGTTACCGTACTTTGGTGAAGTTGTCGCTTTTCTTCGTAAAGTTGCTGAGGCTAAAGGGAAGCCGGGAAATGGAGCCGTGTGGGTGCGAGCATGGCCTTGCAAAGACTGCACAGGCTGCGCAAGCCTTGCACCAAACAAATCTCATGCGGTTTCTGCTGGAGCTGCCTGCATTTTCCATCAAGGCAGTATGCTATGCACATGCAGATAGTCGGACAGGGCATCTTGTCTGCAGTGACTTCATCAAGTTAATGCTTCTTGTCGATTAGTAGAATGATGTAGAATGTGCAAGCAATGCAGCAGTCTTATCGAAGCAGCACGCTTCTCCGTTTTTTCTCCTATCGCAAACTCAGACAGCGGTTCGAGGCTGATCTGGATCTGCGAAGACACCGAAGCCGACCTGCGGCTTTACGACCTGAAAAATAGGACAATGAAACGGACACAAAAAGGGAAAGCATATGAAAGAATAAGGAAAGAAGCAATGTCAATGCTACCAGAGTCTGGCGATTGTAACAACTCCTATGCCTTGCCTGGCCGCTCCACGGATCACGAGTGCCCTGCCAGATTCAACGTTCACAGAGGTCACCACATGCAACAAGCATCAACAACATTCCACAACCATCCACAACCATCCACAACCATCCACAACCATCCACAACCATCCACAACCATCCACAACCATCTACCACAACAACCATCAACAACCTTCGTGTCACAGGTCCGACACCGAAGGTGGCACAGTCACAGTTTGTCCGCACGGCGGATCTGCTAATCTGTGGTATGGTTGGTGAGCTGGGCCTGTCGACTATGGGACAGTAAGGATGCTGAGCAGACTGTTGAAGGTCCGGGTCCTCACTGAGGAGCATTCAAGAAGCTATCTTGGAGACGAGGATTTGTGCTCCGCCATCTGGCGGTATGCTATTTGGTCGATGACTTTGTGCAGTTCGCGCAGCTGCGCAAAGGGGCACCCTGCCCCTGCCTGGTCGAGCTTGGAGCCTTTGTCGTCCTGCGGCACCAAGACCTTGTCTATCAGACCATACCTTGACAGCCATCTGGAAGAAAGCTGAAACTTGCAAGTCTCCAACGGAGCCAGTGAAGCAATACATCTCGGCTGCGAACTCTACAGCCTCTGCTGCGGTCAAGTAGAAGTTCCGTCGCAAATCCTGCAATCCACTCTGGCTATGGCAAGTACAGTACAGATTTGTACAGATGGCAGTCAGGCATTGTCACACCCAGCAAAAAGAAAAACTGCGTCTCCTTTCGGATCTGCTCAAGAGATCTGCCAGTGATACTGGTCAGCTCTTCCTCGATGCCTGAAAGAGACGTAACGTGGCGTACGAACCTACTAAGGCATTCAGAACACTTGGTCTGGTGCGTTCACTTTCCCGCAGCATCTGCTTTGCCTCCGTCGGATGCGCCGAAGCAAATCCATGCTGTGGGCATATGGCAACTATTGGCAAACTCATGCCTCTAATTCGATCTCGGTCGCCTGACCTTGGACTGGACTTTCCAGTCCTCTTGTTCAGATATGGTCAGACCATACTCTCGGTACTCTGTTGTTGAATCTGTCATACACCACGCCCCAGCCAAGTCCTGTTTTGGAAAGCAGAAACAATGAGTTTGGAGTCGCAAAGCGTCGCCCAGGCCTAGCGCAGCGTTGAGGACACGACGTCCCAAGCAAGGGATTGCAAATTTCTGTAAGGTGCGCACGAGCCAGAAGCTGCCAAGAAGGCACCCATCCCGGCACAAAGAGAGTAGCTGACCGTGGTAACCTGGAAATGCCAGGCCAAAGAACAGAAGAACACAGAAGAACTGCCTTTGCAGTGCCTTTGCCATTGTTTTGCAATGCCTTTGCTGCTCTGGGTTTCTCGGCCTTACAGCCTTTGGCCTTCAGCTGGCCAATGGTGTCATACAAGGCCAGAGCCTGACCCGCTATGAACTCGGTACGACACCAACAAGCGTGGACAGCGTCTGAATCGAAATGAGGTGCCTGTACCGGGGCATCGACTTGGCAGAATGCACTTCAAGCGTACAGGACCGAACCACAATCTCAGATCCCTGCCGGCTTCAGAGCGGCACCCGGGCTGGAGAAGTAGATCTGCACCTGATCTCCAACGATCCATCCCTGAAACTTGGCTGACAATCCTACGCTTGAGAATTCAATTCAGTGCAGTGCTGGCTTTTTGGCATCTTCAGACTGAAGGTACAACAGCATGGCCAAATATGCATTGGCCATGTTGTCATCAATGTACCTTTCGATGCAGGTCTCCCTACCAAGCTGCGGTGACCTGCCGTCCCTTCTGACGGGTCGGAGATGCTCGGGTACGGGAGGGCGTAGAGGGTGGAAGCTCGTGGAACTGCTAAAAGAGTCAAAACATGGAGGGCACTCCGCCACCATCAGGATTCGCTCTCGCAGCAGAAGCTCCCGCACGGACAGCCACTGAAAGCTCTGAGTGTTCGGAATCCTGGCATCGGTAGCAGGGCTGACGCCTGTCTTGTCACCAGCACCTTTGCCCCTCGGCTCCTTTGACACTGCCAGCCTATTGTATAGGTAACCGGTGTTCCTGATATCCTAGAAATATCTGTCAAAGCCAGTGCATTTGGACCTCCACGGCATAAGGGGCTCTGCTTGCCGGGCGACTTGCATTCGCCTTCGAGTCTTTACAGTAAAGGCGACACCGGCAAGAAGACAAGGCATGTTCGCGAATTCGGCTTGATGGCCTTTGCCCCGCAGCTTGCCCCACAGCTTGCCCTGCAGCGCCGGTGAGCTTTCCGAGGGCCTAGCTTCACCGAGAAATGTAGTGCCTAGTCTCAAGCCTCAGACACATCCATGACGTTACACTGTGCTGCATCCAACTCTGGAGGGAACCGTTTCTGCACCGTGAAGGGCGTGCCTTGGCAAAAGAAGATCAACTCACTATCAGATTGTGGCGCTGGCGTTTTTGCACATGCAGCGGCGCGTGTTCCAGTTTTTGGTGGGGCGGGGGGGCCGAGGGGGCCGGCGCTTCCTATAGAGCTTGAAAGTTGCTGGATCACGCGTGGGCGCTTCCACAGGAGGGGGGTCTAGGGTTTGGGGCTTAGGGTTTCAGTCTGGTTAGGGAGCCTTCAGGTTGGTGGCTCGATCATTTAGGGGGGCCTTGCCGCCCGTTGCCCATTAGTTAACTGTCTACTTGATTTTCGTGTCATCTTGCAAAAGGGAGAGAGAGGGAGGAGATAGAGAGCGAGAGAGAAGCAACGAGAGAATGATTGGTAAACGACAACTCCGGCACGCTCCAAGGAGCAGCTTTCGTGACAATGAATGGACAACGATGTTGCTGACTGCGATTCTTTGTCTCGGTGTCGATGTCGGTGTCGGTGTCTGTGTCTGTGTCTGTGTCTGTGTGTGTGTGTGTGTCTCTGTCTGTGCGTGTGTGCGTGTGTGCGTCTGCGCGTGTGCGTCTGCGCCTGTGCGTGTGCGCCTGTGCGTGTGCGCGTGTGCGTGCGCGCGTGTCTGCGCGTCTGCGTGTCTGCAGGTCTGCGTGTCTGCGCATCCTGTTTGCCTGTGCGCTTCTGTGCTTCTGTGCTTTTGTGCTTCTGTGCTTTTGTGCTTCTGTGCTTCTGTGCTTTTGTGCTTCTGTGCTTCTGTGCTCCTGTGTTTCCCTGTGTTTCCCTGTGTTTCCCTGTGTTTCCCTGTGTTTCCCTGTGTTTCCCTGTGTTTCCCTGTGTTTCCCTGTGTCTCCCTGTGTTTCCTTGTGTTTCCCTGTGTTTCCCTGTGTTTCTGTGTTTCTGTGTTTCTGTGTTTCTGTGTTTCTGTGTTTCTGTGTTTCTGTGTTTCTGTGAATTCTGTGCTCCTGTGCTTCTGTGCTCCTGTGTTCCTGTGTTCCTCCTGTGCTTCTGTGTTCCTCCTGTGCTTCTGTGTTCCTTCTGTGCTCTTTCTGTGTTTCTTCTGTGCTTCTTCTGTTCTTCTTCCGTGCTTCTTCTGTGCTGCTTCCGTGCTCCTTCTGTGCTTCTTCTCTGCTTCTTCTGTGCTTCTTCTGTGCTTCTTCTGTGCTGCTTCTGTGCTGCTTCTGTGCTGCTTCTGTGCTTCTTCTGTGCTTCTTCTGTGCTTCTTCTGTGCTTGTTCTGTGCTTGTTCTGCGCTTCTTCTGTGCTTCTTCTGTGCTTCTTCTGTGCTTCTTCTCTGCTTCTTCTGTGGTGCTTCTGTGGTGCTTCTGTGCTTCTGTGCTTCTGCGCTTCTGTGCGTCTGTGCTTCCGTGCTTCCGTGCTTCTGTGTTTCTGTGTGTGTGTGGCACACCGCTGTACATGCGGGATCGCCAACAAGCACTGCAGAATGAGTTGAAAAATGCGCAAAACCTGGCAGTCTAACGGAAGCACGTCTTCATGTTTCAATAACAGCAGGGGGCAGGAGTGTGCTTGAAAGTCTCCTGCCAACGAAAACGCTCTCACTGCACAGTGATATGGAGATGGGACGCCATTTCCACGTACCTGCAGTGATAGTTATAGATGTCTTGTAACACAAGCTGTGTATGGTGCATCCTCGCTGTTGCTTCAACCACTTCTACAAGAACGTGATTTTCGTTTTGAGCATTTGGTATTTGAACATGGGTGAATGCTTTGAGCCGTGAACATGTCATGAGACCTCGAGCCCATCAAGCCTGGATGTCTTGTGGTGCAGTCTGTTGAGCAGTGACAATATGGTAGCAGAGCATACTTGCATGAGCATGTTGATGGATCACGCATGAGCACGGACGAGAACATCAAGCAGGTTCGGGAAGGTTCGGAGCATGTGTTGCGAACATGTGGAGGGGATGTGCTAACATGAGTGACAGAGCATGATCAGCGTGTGAGCATGTGTCTGCAATGTGCAAACATGAGCGGTGGAGCGTGATCGTGAGTGAGCATGTTTTCCATGTTGGAGTGTCATGCGTGAGCATACCGAAATGACCATGTCCACATGTAATAGGACATGACATTTTGAGTGAGTACATCATATACAACTCCATTCGTGCTCTCCTACTTCCTCTTGCTTGCGTCCATATACGGCTTCTTTGCAGAGCATGTCATCCTCTGGGACATGTGTGTCTGTGTGTCTGTGTGTCTGTGTGTCTGTGTGTCTGCGTGTCTGTGTGTCTGCGTGTCTGCGTGTCTGCGTGTCTGCGTGTCTGCGTGTCTGCGTGTCTGCGTGTCTGCGTGTCTGCGTGTCTGCGTGTCTGCGTGTCTGTGTGTCGTGTCTGCGTGTCTGCGTGCGTGTCTGCGTGTCTGCTGTCTGCGTGTCTGCGTGTCTGCGTGTCTGCGTGTCTGCTTGTCTGCGTGCCTGCCGTGTCTGCGTCTGCGTGTCCTGCGTGTCTAACGTGTCTACGTGTCTGGTGTCTTCGTGTCTGCGTGTCTGCGTTTCTGCGTGTCTGCTTGTCTGCGTGTCTGCGTGTCTGCGTGTCTGCGTGTCTGCGTGTCTGCGTGTCTGCGTGTCTGCGTGTCTGCGTGTCTGCGTGTCTGCGTGTCTGCGTGTCTGCGTGTCTGCGTGTGTGCGCGTGTCTGCGTGTGCGCGTGTGCGCGTGTGCGGGTGTGTGCGCGTGCGCGCGTGTGCGCGCGTGTGCGCGCGCTTGCGCGTGTGCGCGCGTGTGCTTGCGCGTGTGCTTGCGCGTGTGCGTGCGCGTGTGCGTGCGCATGCGCGTGCGCGTGCGCGGCGCGGGCTCGTGCGCGTGCGCGGCGCTTGCCGCGTGCGCGTGCGGCGCGCGCGTGCGCGTGCGCGTTGCGCGTGCGCGCGCGCGAGTGCTCGCGCGAAGCGCGTGCGCGAGTGCGAGCGCGAGCGCGAGCGCGTGCCCTTGCGCTTTCGCGTGCCGCGGCGCGCGCAGTGCGCGTTCCCGTGCGCGTGCTCGGGCGCGTGCGCGTTGCCGCCCCGTGCGGCGTGCGCGTGCGGGTGCGGTTGGGGCGGTTGCGCGCGCGCGCGCGCGTGCGCGTGCGCGCGTGCGCGCGTGCGCGTGCGTGCGTGTCTCTGTGTGTCTCTGTGTGTCTCTGTGTGTGTGTGTGTGTGTGTGTGTGTGTGTGTGTGTGTGTGTGTGTGTGTGTGTGTGTGTGTGTGTGTGTGTGTGCGTGTGCGTGCGCGTGTGCGTGCGCGTGCGCGTGTGCGTGCGCGTGTGCGCGTGCGCGTGTGCGCGTGCGCGTGTGCGTGTGCGGGTGTGCGTGTGCGCGCGGCGCGCGCCGCGCGTACGCGCGCGCGCGCTCAGCGTGCGCGTGCGCGTGCGCGTGGCGCGTTGCGCTTGCGCGGGCGGTGCGCGTGCGCGTGCGCGTTGCGCGTGGGGCGCGTGCGCGTTGGCGTGTGTGTGGTGTGGTGTGTGTGTGTGTGTGGGTTGTGTGTGTGGTTGTGTGTGTGTGTTGGTGTTGTGTGTGTGTTTGTGTGTGTGTGGATGTGTGTGTGTGTGTGTGTTGGTGTTGTGTGTGTTTTGTCTGTGTTGTGTGTGTTGTGTGTGTTGTGTGTGTTTTGTCTGTGTTGTGTGTGTTGTGTGTGTTGTGTGTGTTGTGTGTGTGTTGTATGTGTTGTGTGTGTTGTGTGTGTTGTGTGTGTTGTGTGTGTTGTGTGTGTGTTGTGTGTGTTGTGTGTGTTGTGTGTGTTGTGTGTGTGTTGTGTGTGTTTTGTGTGTTGTGTGTGTGTGTTGTGTGTGTGTGTTGTGTGTGTGTGTTGTGTGTGTTGTGTGTGTTGTGTGTGTTTGTGTGTGTTGTGTGTGTTGTGTGTGTTTTGTGTGTGTGTGTGTGTTGTGTGTGTTGTGTGTGTTGTGTGTGTTGTGTGTGTGTGTGGTGTGTGTGTGTGTGTGGGTGGTGGTGGGTGTGTGTGGGTGGTGTGTGGTGGGTGCGTGCGTGCGTGAGTGCGTGCGTGCGTGCGTGCGTGCGTGCGTGCGTGCGTGCGTGCGTGCGTGCGTGCGTGCGTGCGTGCGTGCGTGCGTGCGTGCGTGTGTGTGTGTGTGTGTGGGTGGGTGGGTGGGTGGGTGTGTGTTTGTTTGTTTGTTGGTGGATTTGTCTGTTTGTTTGTTTGCTTGGCTGTTTGTTTGTTTGTTTGCTTGATTGTTTTCTTTGCTGTGGTTTGGCTTTGTTTAGCTTTGTTTGGTTTGTTTGGTTTCTTTTGCTATGGTTTAGTGTTGCTTTGTTTTGTTTGGTTTTGTTTGGTTTTGTTTGGTTTTGTTTGGTTTTGTTTGGTTTTGTTTGGTCTTGTTTGGTCTTGTGTGGTTTTGTTTAGTTTTGTTTGGTTTTGCTTCGATGTGTTTGGTTTTGTTTGCTTTTTGTACTTGGTTTGTTGGTTGATTGGTAGGTTGGTTGGTTGGTTGGTTGGTTTGTTTGTGTGTGTGTGTGTGTGTTTGTGTGTGTGGATGTGGGTGTGTTTTCGAAGTGCTTGTGCATGGCTTGGGTGTCGCGGGTGGTGCGGTCTGGGTTCGGCGGGCGTGGCAAGTGGAAACAGTGCACTGAGTGGTGCAGGGAGGGGAGGGGCCGTTGGGGTCCGTTGGCGTACAAAAGATACCTTTCGGCAACTAAAGGGCGGCGAGGGGTCGCAAACTTCAAGCAAACAAGACGCAGTTCAGAACCGAATCGAGAAAATAGCTGCATGCTCCAGCATGGAGCCAAATCTGGAACAAGCTCTTTTGCAAATCACAAGCGTGTTGCAACAGGTCTGTCTAGCAAGTCAATGTGCCACGGTGCCGCAATCTTCCCCAGCACATCCCAGGGCAACAACTTGTAGAACGAAGATAGGAAATTAAAAGGAACACGCAGTGCGGGCTGCCGGGCACTAACTGTGGTGCTGTCGTAGTTGCTGTTGACTTTGGCAGCCTTGCTGCCTCCATGGACAAGCCTCAGTAGCGGTCAGCAAGGCTACAGCAGAATCATGCAGGCTGCAGCTGCTGCAGCTTGACTGGGTCAACTGGGTCAGCGGCAAAACTTGCCAAATCATTTGTAATGATGACGGCGATCACTAGACCTTGCTTGCTTGCTACTCAAGACTCGTCTTGGGATGCTTGCCTTTGCATGCGTGAGGTCAGTGCATAGAAGCAGTCCTCTTCGCAGCATGTGCTCTGCCTGCATTCGCTCAGTTATACAGATGCGGTGGAGGCTGACCAGTAATGGCTCTGTGCCTGCCACCTGAACGCTTACATGCACAGGAGTCTCTCTACAAATTGTATCCAGATCCTGCATTGCTGCGGTTAAAGCGAAGACATGACACAAGAAGTTGATCCTCCTGATGTGATGCATGCTCAAACATGGCAGCATTGTGCAGCATTTGCAAAAGCGTTTGGGGCGGGGGGGAGGGGGGGGGGGGTGTGCCACTTGCAAGCACAATGCTCGCCTGGAGGGTCTGGCGAAGGTCCTCTTATGGTACGATTTCGTTGTACAGCAAGCTTGCAAGGTTTCAAAAGAAACAAATGTGGGAAGGGGGCATTTGCAAACACAATGCTCGCATGAGGTCTTGCAAACACAGTGCTAGCATGAGGGGAATGAAACAAGATATGCATGTTCTGAGAAAGCCCTCTGTTCTGGCATATAGCTCTTCTAAAGCAAGCGTGCAAGGCTTCAAAAGAAAATGTAGGGGGTTGGGCGGGCGCAGCCTCCCCCCCCCATCTGCAAATGCAATACTCGCATGATGGGTTTGGAAAAGGATTCGCATGATTTCTTAACGCGAGCCCTCTTTATGGCATAAACTTTTTGTAGGCAAGCACGCAAGGCTTCAAAAGAGATGCGGTTTCGGGCTTAGGGTTCAGGGACCTCTATTTACTGTGCGTCTTGATAGGACTTTCCTCTATTCCTTGCAGGAAACCCTAGACCACACAAATACAGAACGCCAAAGAACAGTACAAACACGAAGGCAAAATAGTTAGGAAGCCGTTACTGCCCCCTAGCGCGGGCAAGGCTGGCAATCCTTTTTGGGCACAGGCATTGTGTCCGTACAAATCTGTGCACCCACGTGGCAGCCACCAGGCAGCGCATGGGAGCCGAGCCACGGGTCATGTGCAATGGGTGCAGGCCCGCGCAGGCACAGTGAAACCCTTCATTTGAATTCGCACAGCCTCACATTAGTGATGGGCTAGTGCCACGTAATCAGCAAGGCAACTACACCTTGGCAGTCAGGTGCTATTGAAGTTTTTGGAAGTCAAGACTGCCTTGTGCCTTCTGACCCTTGGCCAGCTTGAGCATGTTCTCCAAACGCTGCCTGACAGAGCACTCAGCGTCTTCCTTGACAGCCTTTCTGTGCTCCCTTTCTCACGGAGGCCTGGTTGTCTGTTCAGTCTGAAGCTTTTCTTTCAGGGGCTGCATGATCTTCGCCACCTGACTTCTGCTTCCTACCTCAAATTTACTGGCACGTTCCGTGCAACCTCGGCTGCCACTGCATCCTGTACCTGCCAAGCATTGCCAAGCATTGCCAAGCATTGCCAAGCATTGCCAAGCATTGCCAAGCATTGCCAAGCAGCTTGTCTCAACTATTGATGCAAAGCACACGGCTTCATCTGGGCCTCCTTGCGAAGCGAAGCTGTGGTCGAACCGAGCGAACTCCTGGGAGCTGACTTGAGCAAAGGTTTTGCAAGGGTGCGACTGCTGCTTCAAGCTCCTCGAAGCTAATTGGCTGCGTCTTTGCTGGGCCTTCGAGAGCAAGGACTGAAAGTTACTCCGAAAGATACTCCGAAAGAGACCGAAAAATCTAACCGCAACTTTCGCCGGGCAGGCGCTTCGAAGTGATGCAACGCTAGCCTTACCAGCTTGAGCAGAACAGTCATAAAACATACCTGATGTCTATCTACATACAGAATCCTGCGTATGTATTATATATGTAGTGCTTGCCAGGAACAATTACTTCAAGACCCCTTGTCAAACTCCGGCACAGTTGGGCAGGAAAGGCCAGCAGGTTACCAGGCGTCCATGAAAACCCCCGGCCGTGCGTGCTTGCACAAAAGCAAGCATGACATAGCACGATCCCAAATGCTTTGCCACGCTGGGCCCCTGCGGCTGAACCTTTAAAGCCATGCTGCACCAGCATGCTCCAGCACGAAAAGAAAGCGTCCTCTACAACACCCTCCAAATCTGCCCTGATAATCCAGCGAAGCCACGTGCCCCCTCTTGTCTTCAGGTCAAGGTGCAAGCAGTCTCAGATGTGAGTGCACATAGTGCATGCACCGGAAGCTTGGAGAATAGCCCATACGATCAGAGACCAGAGAAGTGACAAAAATGCACCCCTGGAAGGACTGCATCGGCGCACTTGCTTGGGTCATCTCCAGCGGGAACCGGCCGTACGCGTGCGCATGCCCCGGGAGCGAGTGTCAGAAGGGGCGAGTCCCAGAAGGTTCAAGAGCGCAAACTGAAGTATGGAGCACCTGTGTGGTACAACAGTGGAAGTAGTGGCTCAGACTCGAGAGGGTCGGCTAAGACTCGGGACTCACACGTCACGGTCCCAGGGAACATGCAGCCGCGCAACTGCCTACTCGGCCAATCTCAATGCTGTGATGGAGAAGTACCGCGCGCGTTCCTTGAACCCTCGGCCCCTGCAGCCATAGATGCCTTCTTCTCCTCGGGCGAGAGGCGGTCCGAGTCGTTCACCAGCTACGTCACGGCAAAGGAACTCTTGAAGGGCAAGAAGCTGAGAACTTCTCTGGGGAACATATTCCTGACAAGGTCGCTTTTGAGGAGGGCTCCCTCATCGAGTGCTTGGTAGAGTGTTTCCGCCCCAAAAAGGCAGAGTGCGAGTCTCTCTCGTAACATCGGAGTGCAGGAGGTTATTGCACAGAGTCATCTGAAACGTTACAACTGGTTTACACCTGGCGGCTCGGTCCACTGTCCACTTGCTGCGTCGTGGCACAGCCTCCTGATGGAGGATCATGGAGGTACGGTACGGTCGGATGCTGTCTTGCCCAGGACGGTACAAAAGCTTGAGCAGGGTCGTTAACACAGGCTGGCCCATTGGCCATACGATGAATGGTTCAATACACGTCCTCCATCCACAGTTGCTCTTCGAAAAAGGGAGGTCTTGGTAGCAGGCTGTGCTGCCAGTTCGCCCTCTCGTCATCCTGGAGAAGGGAAGAGCCGAACAACAGCAGAGGCATGTCCTTCTTGTCCGCTGAGGCTGTCACCCTGAAGTCTCGATCTGCCAACATGCGACAAAAGCAATGCAATTTCGCATTTTTGGCTTTATCAGCTTTGTCCAGGACAAGTGCCGCAACTTGGTGCCGCAACTTGGTGCCGCAACTTGGTGCCTTCGGAAGCATGGGCGTGATGCCAGATCTGCCTGCAAAGACTGGCGGCACACTCAGACACCAAAGCCTCGAATACGGATAGATCCACCTAGTCCCAGAGCAGGAACGGACCTTTGATGCTGACTGCAAGCGTAGCGTGTGTGTGTGTGTGTGTGTACGTATGAGCGATCCGGCAACGCTTTCACTCCTCGGTACTCTGTCTGTGTGTCTGCGCGTGCGACAGCGTTCATGGACCAGCAGCGAAATGGGGCCCAGACATGCACTGGTGCAAATCGTGTAGAGGTCTCAGTCCAGTCTCATACTTGTTGAGGCCACGTCAAAAAGCACACCACGCTGCTGGAAGAGGGCTCAGGGTCAGCACGGTGCTTCGGGCCCCGCGTCCTTCTCCTCACCTGCATGACGGAAGCTGGACTATTTCAAGTTTCAACTAGAAGCACACAATGTCGCACGATCAGCTTCCAGCCATCGAGGACAAGCTGCTTCATGATCTGCCTCTTGGGCCGCTGCAAGAGGCTTAGAGGACGCCAACTTCTGGGGAACGAAAGCTAGTTCGGTTGCTGGAGGAGCAAGCATTGACCGAGCAGATCGTCAGGGGAGCTTAGGCTAAGCGCCCCTTAAGTGAAAGGCAAGCCTTGGGTACGAGTACCGTTTCGGACCTCAAAAACCATGCGGTGAGACGCCCAAGCCAGGTCAGGATTAGGCCCCAATTTGACCACCTCTGGATGGACACCCACCCCCCCCCCCCACACAGCCCTGTAGTTCAACCTGCGGTTGGTAACTCCGCTAGCTCCACGGGGGTTTTCGTGACTTTCAATCTCTGCCTCTTGGCCAGTTTCCTCTCCTTGTCCACGCGCTCTTGCCTGGAGCACCAGCATGCTCATCACATACTGCACTGCGCGGCGTCTGCATCACTAAACAAAGCGACAGAAGACATCAAGCGGCCACAGGAGATGGGCCGGATTGGCATTGGCAGACCTCGGTTGACGCTTTTTCGCCACCGCAAAGATTCACGGGAACAGCAAGCCTGCAACTGCCGCAAGCAGAGGCCACCGCATTCAGTCAGGAGAAGTCAACGGTCAAAGAACTGAAGGGCGTTGAAGATGTTGAAGCATGCCCAGGATTGGCGTTAGGGTTCAAGGTCGTCCAGATCAGTGACAAGACTCTGCGTGGCAGTTCCAATCAGGGCAAATGCTGCTACAGGATGTTTGAAATATTCGGGTCTCATGTCAACATGCTGAGCAAGATGCTTCGACTGGTCTCACTCAACACAGCTCGCAGTCAGTAAGCAACGCTCTCCTAATTAAGGACAATTAAAGTCCAAGAAGTCAAAGGCAATGACAACATCCCAGTTTCCCTTCATCACAGGCACAGTGTTCTGTACAGTAGAGGCCAACTGTGAGAGTGATGCGTCCCTGTTGGAATGGAATGCTTTGGATCGTTCGCTTCGCCCCGAGCACGGCGGCTTCAGCTCAGCCTTTGAACTCCTGCCACACAAGCGAAGCCACCACACTGAATTCACACATCACCTTTCAATGCCGGAGCGTTCCAGAAATCTCCAAACACTTCTTCAAACAGCCGTGAATGTTCAATGCACCTTTGGGGTTTTTTTTCTTAAGGAGCCTCAGACAATCTCACCGGGCCTTGACTGTTTCGCTCAAGGATAGGGACCTGAAGAAAAGTCGCGTATAGAACTCCGAAACTGCTTTTCGTTGCCTCTCTACTACAAGGTAGCCTCTTTTCCACATTTGCCCAAGGCTCAGGCTTTGCCATTTGATCCAAAGGACGAAGGACCCTTGATCGCGGAGCTTTTCGGCGCTTCTTACCCGCATACATCCTCGGAAACTCGCTCTGCATTGCCAAAAAATTAACCTCTGACAATTGTGCAAGTTCTCGGCCCTTCCAGAGTGGAGCGAATTCCCTGCAATTGCTGCAAACGAGTGCACAAATGGGTATGATGTGACAATGTTTGACAATGTGGCATGGCACTTGGCCTGGAAGAAAGTGTGCCAGTAGCCGAAGAACTCATCCGGAGGTCTGGGCCTCGACAACGCAGGACGACCACGCGTTCATCTACACAACCGGCAGCTCAGGCATCTGCTTCTTGCCGGAGCCTTCATGAAACCAAGCCTAACACAAAAAGAACGAATCTGCATCGATGCTGCATATCCTGCATCATGACTGAGGCCAAATCGCATACGCTGTTGAAGTCTTCCTCTGCTTCTACAAACAACCGCTGAAGCGTTTCCTCAAACAGTGGTCGGGACAGCTGCAATAGGGCTTTTGTTGGCTGATGTGTTGTTGGCCAAGCTTTCCGCCAAGTCCTTCAAGTGAGCCTGCAAGGGGCAAAGCTTCTGGAAAATACCGGTCAGATCAAGCACACATCGACTCCATCGACCATTCCCTTATGCCAATCAAACATCACCAAACCTTTTGGCCTCCACCTTTCCTGCTCGAGCTTTGAGCACATCGTCTCCATTGGCAGATTGCCTGCACAAAGCGTCAGACACATCGGCAATTCGCGATTCGCGGACCGTGGATACCCGTGGATTCATTGCAGATTGCTTCAACGTATCGAAAGACAAGGACCGTGATTTTTTTCAAGTTTCGTGCGTGAACTTGCAAATGCACTATATTGTGTAGGTGTCTTTATCCGTGAGTCAGATTTTTTGGTTACATCTTCAGGTTTACTCTTACATAGTGTGCGCCAAGCTTTTAGATGATCATGCAGAGCCTGAAGTTTGAATTACAATCCTTCACGTCTCTCACTCATTCTCTCCGTGCATCTCCATGCAAGATTCGCTCAAGTTTTCCTTCATTTCCTGAGCCCGCGTACTTGAGGCCATGGCCCACAAGTCGCGATTCCACCATGCACTTCGGTGTGTCATACCATGTCATACCCAAGAAGCCGGCCTGTTTCTGGACGATGAAACAAGCTGAGGTCTATCTCGGCCACTTAAATGATCTGCTCTGGCAATTCTGCGGACGAGGCTTATGCCTTTCGCAGTGGGCTACTAGTTCAGACATGTTTGGACATTGTTCCGTGCAGCTGCCATGGCTCGGCAGGGCACTTACATTAGGCATGCCGCCGCACATGCAGTCTGGTCCAGGCTGGTCAGATGCACAGTTCACATCCATTTCATTGGGCCAAGGAATTGATTTCGCATGTGCCCTGCAGAGGTTCACCAGCCAACGCGGCAGTATCCAAAACACTGACAGGGCTCGAAATTCCGCTTTCCGCTGACGGGCGCACAGGGCGAGCACGGCGGGAGGCAGTGAGGCACACCGGGTGGGGCACGCGGGGTTGGAGAAGGCGGCTCGGGAGGTACTCCGCTAGCTGGCCCGTGCATAAATATTCATAAATGACCCTGCAGAATACCCAGCCCAAGCTGCGCCTTGCCAGGCCTCGTGCCTGACAGCACACTTTTCTGACAGTGTGTGAGAAGACAAAGACTCAAGCTTCGCAGTGCCCGACCGGCCTGAACGCAGTAGGCTGTTAACTCCAAGGACAGCTCCTTGAGGTTGTGACGGAACGCTCTCTGCACCAAAGTTGCCTGACAGGCATGAAACTGCCCTGATCAATCTTATTTGAGTCTCACCAGCCTCACCAACGTCACCAAAGAGCTGCAGGAGCTCTCCCGGTTTGCTTCGCTCCGCTTGGCGTACCTGTTTTCCATTGTGTTCCATCGGTGTTCGCTGAAAGGTTCCTCCCAACAGGTTTGTGCTGGGCATGTTGAAATCTCGAATGTCATGTAACCAGATTGGCACTTTTAGCATAAGCAAATCTAGCGTAGCCCACACAACGAATTTCCTCTGTGACAACAGCATTTGGAAGTCGACCCGAATTCTTGATTCATCTTGGTGGCCGAGAAAGCAAGGCATTCTGAAGAACAGTACATCGTCGACGGTCAGCCAAGATGGTACCAAAACTGCGGTGCTACCTCCTATGAGCAGGTCACAAGACATCGGCAATTGAAGACCTTCGCCAGCCTAAATCTGAATACTCTGAACACTCGTTGCCATTCCTAGACCCGAGTAGTGGGCACCACAAAATCCAGAAGCGTGCCCGAAGAGGTGGACGACGTGGCCTGACGAGCCACGTATGGCAGACGTATGGATGCCAATACCCCGTTTAAAGCATGCCAATGCGGGGTTGTGTCAACCCATGTTGAGTCATTGGAACAATGAAAAAGCCTCTATGACTCAGTGCCAGCGTGTGGTCGCCCCGAAACCAGGCCTGTCCCTTCAGAGCTCGCATCTGAGAAAGAACCTGTGGCCATTTTTGTCCAGACAAGTTCTTTGTTGAGCTGCGATGGCTGTCGATGGCGGCTAGTATGCAGATGCCACAGAGAAGAACCCTCATGAACTTCACGCTACTGAAGATGTGCCTCAACAGAGAATCCATCCGCTCTACCTCGGGAAGTTCCAGCCTCAGCCCGAGTTGTGCAACAAAGAATCAGCCTGCTGAACTTCCAGGCACTTGGCGTTCAAGTAATTGCCCACATGCAGCGTGATGCCCAACAACCTGCTCAAACATCCGCAAGCCTTGCACTCAGCAATGCCATGATCTGACGTTTCAACAGCCGTGGCCTTGGAATTCTCAAGGAATCCCGCAACGCGTGACATGCCTGAGGCCAGACTCACTGTCTTGGACCGATACTCGGATCGTGATAGCCTAACAGCCCTTGGGAATTGATGCTGCTCACGATACGGTAGTCAAAGAAATCGCAGGGAATGCCAGAGCAGTAGCATGAGAAGACCACACAAGGTGCCGAGACCAGAAAACGGCACACACCTTTTCAACACTCCAAATACCTCCAAATCCACGCTCTCACTGCTCTCTCACAGCAAGTTCACACTCCAGGGATCACTTCAAGGATCTTCAAGGTGCATCCTTGACTTCCGTGACAGCGGAGTGGAATATGTGGAATCGCTCTTCGAAGGCATTCCTGCCATAGCACTGCCACGCCATTGACCGTAAAGGAATCCGAGGTTTTGAGAGAAAGCATTTCTTAGGCCAGTGCTCGAAGGACCAAGTCTGCAGCCTCACCAGGAAATGCCCGACCTCTCGCTGCTCGCAGGCAACACAACACACGGCAACAGTCACAACAACCAGAGCGATAGTGGATAACTTTGACAAGTTGATAACATTTGATAGCGGTACGAACGTGGCCTCAGAAAGCTTCCACACAAAATCCTCGGCATCATCCCATGGGAGAGAAGCCTGGCACCAGCGACTGTCAGCGCCAGCCGCTCAAACTTCTTGACAACCCTCCTTCTCAGGCATCTCTTTCGCGGCTGCATGAAGCATGGCAAGTTCCTGGCATCGGCACTGTGACGCACGGCGGCACACCATCCAACCTACACATTTTGCCAAGCTCCGAACGTCTGAAGTCGGTGCCGTCGCCAAGAGAAGCTCCACCTAAGGACTGGATCGAAGAAGGCCTGTCAACTTGAAGCGTGAAACTTCAAGATGCCAGCCTGGTCTTTGTCCAAGCAATCATCATCCATGTCATGGATGGCTTTAACCTAGTCCCAAAACAAGTTGTTCAACTCAGCATGCCTGCGCTTGCATTAACCAGCTCCACTTGTTCGGATAGCCTGGAGTAGTCTGAGTGGCCTGCAGTTGTCTCCACTGGCGGCAGCCGAGCAAGCATTATGCAAACCTTCTCAAACTAGAGTCAGCGGATGTCAGCCGTGTGGGTGCGTGTGTCGCGGATGCATAGAATGCAACACAGAAACAGCGTACAATTGTGTGTAAAATTGCCCCACCGCCTGCTTCCGGCGAGACTCCTCGAAGACCCTTGCTCTCAGTCGGGTCCGTCGGACGGCGGAGCTGCCTCCTCGAGCACAAACCATAGAAAACTAAGGGGCCGGATAACCCCACATGTCTACTCTTTTCTTCTCTTGGCTGCACCCATGGAGGGGGAAAGGAAGAGAGCGGGAAGTATAGATGTGCATGGTGCGTGGTGACGGGCGGCGGCGGTACGGCCGCGAAAGGAGCTCGACTGTCCGTAACAGGTCGTCGGCCAACCGCGATGTCATAGATGTTTCCTCAAATATTATATCTATATCTCACATGTCGCATATGTGCTCGTGTCTTCGTGTGTCCGTGTGTTGCAGTGTACCATGTACCCGACCCTGCACCTGTGCTAACTCGAGCCGAGAAAGAAGTACATGATCCAAACGTAGAAGAGCAATCACGGCATTGTTGACCCCAAACGCGCAGAAGAGCAGCCAGCCAGCTAAGAGACGAAAACCTCGAGCACGGAGACATCCCCCTCAGAGGTTTCAAAAGAATACCAGCCCCCTAAGAGGCCAAAACCTCGAGAACAGCGAGGTTTCAGGGGCGTTGACCCCAAACACGCCGGAGAGCAGCCAGCCCCCGAAGAGACGAAACTCTCGAGCACAGCGATGTGCTAAACGCGCAGAAGGGCAGCCAGCCCGCTAAGAGCCCAAGACCTCGAGCACAGCGAGGTTTCCGGGGCGTTGACCCAAACGAGCAAAAGAACAGCTAGCCCCTAAGAGACCAAAACTTTGAGCACAGCGAGGTTTCAGGGGCGTTGACCCCCAAACGCGCAGCAGCCAGCCCCCAAAGAGCCCAAACCCCGAGCACAGCGAAGTCAGCATTAGTGTCATTAGTGTCATGTGCGTTTGCTTTGCATGGGTGTTACTGCCGTGTGCATATGTGTGTAGTGTCGTGCGGCGGTGCATGTGTGTCGTGCGGCGGTGCATGTGTGTCGGGTGGCGGTGCATGTGGTTTCGGGCGCAGGTTGGCGGGCCGTCGATGCCAAAGAACACAAGAACCCCACAGAATGATGTACCTCACAACACTCTCTCAGATCTCAGCAAGACTACCGCATGCGCTCCATGCGATGCTGGACTTTGCACACCAGAGCGGATCGACCTGAGAGCCATGCAGTGCTCATGACTTCCATGTTCTTAGCAGTCGCGAGCTTTTGCAGGTGCCCATAAGCACAGCCATAAGCAGGGAGCGTTTCCGAGAAGAGTTGCTCCAGCTCCTATCAGCATGCGGCACAGTGCTGCACTCAAGCGGCAACGGGGAAAATATTCGCCTCGGCTTCCTGCCGAGAAGCGTTTGGAACAAGCAGACACGAATCCGGTCTCCTTCCCCCTAACCCAACCTTTCCCCCCACACCAAATGTTGTGACGCACCCCCCCCCCCCCGCTCTGTGGGACGCCCCTCGCTTGGGGGAGCTGCAAACCGATGCCGTGGGGGGTCCCGCCTGTCGACGGCGAACTGAATTTGGCATTTGAGTTTTGTGGGACCGCCCCTGAAAAACCCTGGACCCCTGCTGGGACCCCCCCTCAAAACGCCACAAAACCCTTTCCTGGCTGCCGAGGCGGCGCACGCAAGCGCTTACAATTTCGCGATACACTGAGCCGTCCTGCATGTCAAAGTTGTAGGCATCAGAGTTCTCGCTCTCTATTGCTGCCCAAACCTAGAATCAACACAAGGTGCCGTCCTGTTGAATTCCGGTGGAGAGCACACGAAAGAAACTTGCACGTGTGACCATTCTTCCAAGCCTGGCCTGCAACTTGCTCTGCAATAGCCGAGGCTGAAGGATCTGTGCTCGGTGCAGGCTGGACACGTTTGCTGGGCCCCTGGCATTTTCAGATTTAAGATGCTCATCGTCCAGCCTTTGCAACTTGCAACGCATTGCGATGAGGGTTTTCCAAGATTTGCGAGAATGCTTTTGCAGCTTCACAGGCTGTACTCTGGGAAGACCCACACGAAGGAATTCCAGAAGAGCTTCTTCATCGGCAATTTGGGCTGAATTTCTGCCTAAAGAAATCGGAGAGGGAAAGAGAAAAGTCTGCCAGGCGCCGTGATGTGAGTTTGGCGAACTCTCTCGCACCTTCCTAGGATGGTGACTGTCTTTGGCGAATCCAGCCTGCACAAGTCGTTGCGACAAGGTGCATATCATTGCATCACGCCTCAAAAAACATCGAAGCAGCTTGAGCATCCCCCCTGAGCGTGCAGCGCAACACGTGCAAACGTGCATTGGCCCACCTTTGCAGCTCCTCGGGGTGGAGCCTTTGAATGTAAAACGGCCATGATATGCCACATATGATGCCCTCGGAAGTGTATATCTGCTTGTTCGCTTTTGTAAAATGTGACAGATTCTCCCCCTCCCCGCCCCCCGCCTTTGGAGGGGTGGACTTACTCTTTCCCTTACCTTTACCAGGAGCTGCCTCTGGACAGGAACCTTTTGCACCTCTCAAGAGCTCTCCTTTCGCAAGTGGGTGCATGTGCCGCAGGTTTCCACAGTGCCACAGGTTTCTTGGCCTATTTGGCCTCCTTTTGGAGGTGGTGGCCCTTTGCTGCCTTTGCCTTTCTGCGCAGCCTTTGGACTGGCTCCTCCGCACCAAAACAGACCGACTCAGCCCTCGAGAGATCCCCCGAGCACATTCAGCCAACAAGCCAACGCAAAGGAAGGAGATTTCCATGCCGGGAGCATTGCTTCAACGGCACCATGTGCCTGGTGCCGCTTCCGACTTCAGAGCCGTCTCGCCTCCGACATGTACTATGAAAGATACATATCGTATTATGCTCTCAGAACTTACACTGGGAAGACCAGACGCAAATCCATACCGGCAACTGTTTCGAAGACAGTGCCTGATGTGCGAGATGTGGGAGACGTGCCTCACAAGACACAATGATCAAGGACGAGAACAAACAAGACGCACAGATGTCTACTGTCTGATTTGCTTGGCCTTCAGCATTGTCTGACGTCCCTTCCGATTCTGCCTGCGGCAGCGCTCAGCAATGCTCAGGAGTCGCAAATTCGACCAGCTGTGGAGGCTAAAAGCATCTGAAAACCATGCAGAGTTCCACCCAAGTTACCAACATGGCATACATGCAGTGCTTCGGCGTGGTCGCCATGATGATCATGCAAAACTTGTGGCCGATGCGCCACCAAACAGCTTGAAAAAGCTTCGGACGAAAGACGTGCAACACTGCGTCGGTAACTCGAGGTAGGTTGTGCTAAGCACCCATGCCCGCACGAGCGGTCTTCTGGGACGTTCATGCTCTTAGACTTGCGTGGATGTGTATCATATGGATGTGTACTGTAGGAACATGCATAAGCTTGAGAACCTGCCTTTCCGGACGGCTCCGAGCTGACTCTGAACGAGGCTGATTCCTTCAGTTGCAATGCGCTAGCACACGTTGCCATGCACACGTTGCCATGCACGTTGCAAAAAAGCACAGAGGCCAAGGCTTGGTGGTGCGAGCTTCGTGGGCTCAGAAAACCGCTTTTTCCAGAGTCGAAAGAAGTCTGCTTGGAGATGCGGACGCTTCGGCTGCGCTGCCTTCCCACTGGAGCAGTGCGTGCCGCTACTGAGTCCTGCAGGTCACGGAGCAACGGTCAAAGAGATCACTTCCATAATCTTTTAGATAACTGGCTTGCAAACAGGCTGAGCTGATGTCCTCACTCAGCGTGCGTGATGATGATTCCTGGGGCATCGATATGTTTACAAAGTCTGGTCATGGCGCACCGCACTGCGTCTCAGCTGTGCAGGCGTTTCTCAGTCTCGTGTCATACAAGGCTTGGTGCCATGATGTGCCATGGAGAACTTGCCTTGTCATCCCTGTCTAGCGCATCGCTGTCAGCGTCAAGAACCAATTCTGCGCCGCCCACGCCACCCACGCCGCCCGAGGCAGATGATCGCTTTTGGCAAATGCTGATAACTTAAGCTGCCGTGTGCGGTCAATGGAAAAGGGTCAAAACCGAAATTCCTGCTAAAAGTCCATGGCGGAGACAATCGGAGAAACCAAGTCACTTCCCCGCTCTGGGTGCCCGCTTCGAGACCTCGCGGCTGTCTTGGCAACGGCTGCGGCTTTCACGGCCACTGCATTGCGACGGACATTGCTTGGGACTTGGCACGGACATGTTTTCCGACACATGTTGGGTGGACAAAAGCACGACAAGTACTAGGAAAGCTACGACCATCCGGGCCGAGCGCTTGGAATTATGCACGCCGGTGTAAGCGATGGGTTGTGGATGATCCATACATCTGGCAGCTCATTGTTGAGCTAGCACCGGGAGTCGATTGCGGGTCTTGTCGCAAGAAATAGTTTAAAAGGACGAGAAAGGATTAATTATGATGCTCAAGACTTGGCAAGATCGTCTAGTTCGAGGAATAGGTTACAGAAGCAACCTTCTGCGTCCAGTCCACGAACTGCAAACTCCTCGAGGCTGACCTGCGGGGCAATGTCACGCGGTCATCCAGTGTTCCTAGTGCCTTCGACGTGGGCTCGCACCACCCCAAGGCGGCTAGGGACTCGAACCGCTAACAGCTATCATTGGCTTCGCTGGTTCCGCTGCTTTCGAGGCTCTCTCTCTTGATCGCTTTCATCCACCCATCGGTGCACTCTCGTCTCGTCGACAAGCTGGTGCCATCGGTTGCCACCTGCCCTGTCCGGATCTGCAGTGCGGGCTGTCGGGACAGACCAGGGGACCAGATCAGCGAACAAAGTGCAATAACTCCCGGCTGGCCCACCGAACCACTTGCAGTAGCCGCATGCCTGGAACACTGCCTGGGACTCTTCTGGGACCACCATAAACCTCCTGAACCTGACCTCATGACGCGTGTGGCGCTGCACCAAGCGACATATGACTTTGGCTTTCCTTCATCTGCGATGAGCACGCTACACCCTGTGTTGGGCCGGCCCGGCTGCCGAGGCGGCAACAACAAAACAGCCCTCCATTGTATTGCACCGGTGCGCTCTTCCCAGCCAGAACGATGCCATTTCATGCACTTCATAGAGATTGACTTCATTATCTTGGTGTACTGACGCCGTTCAGCACGTCCTCGTCATGTCTTGCAGCAGCTGCATGCGGCGGACCCTGCGCAACCTGCGCAAAGCACTGATGGCATCTGAATGCTTTCGACAACCTCTTGGCATCTCTTGGCCTTCAACGGCGACCCCTTTGCCAATAGAGTCTCCAGCATTGCCTGAGCTCTGAACCACAATGACGGAACTGGCTCTGCAATGCTCTGCACACGCAGGTTGTCACACATGTTTGCTGTTCTGCCCAAGCCTTCAAGCCAGGTCCTATGCACAGGTCAAAGTTCCCGGCCACGCGCTCCCGCAGAGCCTCGGTCACCTGACGCAGAATTTTCAGGCGGCTGAGGCGGCTGAGGGTCTTTGAGGCATCTATTTTTAGCATCCAGGCTGGAAAAAGGCAGAACACATTGCCTCTGGCGAGTGCGACTGGTGAGCGTCTGTCTGAATCCGCACCTCATCTTAAACATCTTAACACGTTAAACTTAAGGGAAAGAGAAACAGCCATCCCTCGCGCCTGACGAGGTGTCACTGGACAAGGCAACTTGCCGCCCTGGTAGAGTTGCTGTTAGTGGTTTCCAAGTGGTTTCCACTGTTTGCTCTCTTCCTGCTCAGCTGCAGCCTGCAGACATCTGCAGAACCGTCGCCTCCTGTGCGCTCT
>CAJNDS010000494.1:0-57500 GCA_905221605.1 Symbiodinium natans | reverse complement strand
CAAAAGACAAGGGAAGAATCGAGAAACCTCTTTCACTACTACACTGCGCTACAATGTGCCACAGCCCTCGTCAGCCCAAGTCAGCCCAAGAACAGCAACCGCCTTCCGGATGCATCTTTGACGATCTTGTGACCGAGCACACGCTGCCCCACGCCACGCTCGCCCAACACCCTTGACCTGGAGCGAGCGCTGTAGGGCTTTACAACTGCTTTTTACAAGTGCCCTACAGCTGCTTCACCTCTGCTTTACGTCCCGGTCTGCAACGAAGACCAATCCAGTGCAACCAGCCGAGCAGCTTCACATCAGGGGCTGATCGTACAAGCGCACGTTCTTTCACCAAAAACCTCCCATTGCTTAACGATGCTTAAAGCAGCTATCTGAAAAGCTAAGGCAAGTCGCTTGGGAGCTGAGGTCATGACCAGCTTTTTGTGCTTGCAAGCATGACCTGCAGCTCATCCTCCTGTCACCGCGTCCACCAAGCAGCAGGAGTATCGCAGCGCACAAAGACATACAAAGATGCAAGAGCTGACACGACTCTGTCCTCCTCCACGAGAAACTCATGCGCCTCATCAAGGTCCTCGTCCTTTGTGACATCGGATCGCATGCTCATTCCGTTGTTTCTGGCAGCTGCTTTCCAAGGCTGTAAGAACCTCCACAACGTGCAGGGTGAAGGCCGGAGTGCCTCCGTCGCCTCCTTGCAGCACCATGGGGCAAGTCATGAACAACAGCAGTAACTAGCAGGCACGCTCAGGCACCGGCCAGGGCAGTAGACAAAGAGATCCTCTGCAGGCACATCAACTAGCAGGCTAGAACATTCGCATGAATCTGAGTTCGGGAAGGATGTTCTTTTTCCGCCGTGAAGAATCACGTGTTGAGACGGCACGTAAAGCACGTATGGTGAAGCATGCCGATTCTTCAATTTCCATAAACTGCATTTTGCGCTTTTGGTTGTCAGAACCTCATTTTGAGCTTCCGGAATTGCGTCTTCCAGTTTACCGGATCACATTCTCCCAGTTTCCCAATGCGTTCTTTTGCAGTTTGATCAACACTCGGGCAGTTTCCTGAATCGGGAAGTTGTCTGAATCAAGCAAAGGCCTGCGCGATTCCTGTTTTCGAATCGGCCAGCTTCCAGCACGCAGTTTCCTGAACCGCCTAGTTTCTTGAGTTTTGCGTTTCAGAATCGCAGCAGTTTCATAAACTTAGGCTTGCTTGTCCTGATTTTCTGAACTGCGACTGCTTTCTGAATCGTGGCATGTTCATGTTTGGCAGTCATCGCTGCTTGTCCCAGAATCTAGTATGATCGTTTCCGATGGCGCTTTCAACAGGTACTGTCAGACATGCTTGCCATATGTGACGCGGCAATTGCCGCTGAGAGGCATTGACATCGTACATTGGCTTTGGGTTTGTGGAGCTTCTGCGCACCCTTGTGCGAGTCGCAAGAGAGTTTCAAGAGAAAGTCTGGAAGTTGGATCTCAAGACAGCATCTCTGGAAGCAAAGTCGACCAAGCGCCCTTTTTGACTTGGACTTCATGGTGAGCTTGTGGGTTCCACTTTTCCACTCCACTTCAAGAACAAGGCCGCAAGGCCTGCACGCGTCCCGCAAAGGCTCACGCAACAACGAAACAACTGCCGAAGCCATGGCTGCGCCAGGTGGTGTGAATGAACTGAAGGGAAGAGTGCGCAGCAAAGCAGAGCACCATGGCCGTTAGAAAGAGCAGGCAGCGCTGTGCAAGTTCCACAATGTGCACGAGTGCGCTGCCCACACTTTTGCAAATCCTGACCTAGCCGCAAGTACTTTACATCATACATTATTAGTCTACATCATTCTACATCCCACCCATCTGCTGCTGTTTTAACACTGTCTTGCCTGTCGTCGAGAAGGAGCAAGTTTTGCATCACGTGGCCTTTGCAAGAGCACGCGACATGCTGGATAAAGCTCCACTGAAACGATGTACTAAAGTCACCGACAGCCCAAGAAGAGTGTTGATCTCCTCATGCTGCTTCTTGACCTCCGGCAGTCAACTGCTTTGCAACACTTAGCACCAAGTTCCAAGCAGCTTCAAGCAGCTACAAACGGCTACAAGCGGCTACAAGCGGCTACAAGCGGCTACAAGCTACAAGCGGCTACAAGCGGCTGCAACGAGCACCTTCGTATTCTTCATGGCAGACATGATGCGGGTGAACATTTCTCCCACCTTCAAGTGTGACTGCGCAGTGCAATATGCCAAAGCAGTCTTGAACAACTACTCCTTCGCAACTGAAAACAACGGGGGTTGGGCGGGGGGGGGGAGGCAGGAACCCCCACATTCTCAAACACAATGCTCGCATGACTGTCAAGATTTTGGGGGGGCAGGCCAGCTATTTTGCAAACACAATGCTCGTACGACTATTTCATGATGCAAAAAAACAGGGTGGGTTCTGTCAAAGTTGGGCGAGGGGGTCGTAGCCACCGCATTTGAAAACGCAATGCTCGTATGATGGGCTTGGACGATTTCATGTTTTCAAGCAGCCCCTTTCGCTGGGGGTTTGCACAATCTTATGGAGTGTATCTATATTATTGTAACATATTGTTTGGTACTTTCGTATCTTCTCTCCTTCCTCCCTCCCCTTCCTTCCCTTCCTTCCCTTCCTTCCCTTCCTTCCCTTCCTTCCCTTCCCTCCCTTCCCTCCCTTCCCTCCCTTCCCTCCCTTCCCTCCCTTCCCTCCCTTCCCTTCCTTCCCTTCCTCCCCTTCTTTCCCTTCCTTCCCTTCCTTAAGTTCCCTTCCTTCCCTCCCTTCCCTCCCTTCCTTCCCTTCCCTGCCTTCCCTGCCTTCCCTGCCTTCCCTGCCTTTCCTGCCTTCCCTGCCTTCCCTGCCTTCCCTTCCTTCCCTTCCTTCCCTTCCTTCCCTTCCTTCCCTTCCTTCCCTTCCTTCCCTTCCTTCCCTTCCTTCCCTTCCTTGCCTTCCTTCCCTTCCCTCCCTTCCTTCCCATCTTCCTAACTACCTTCCTACCCTCCTACCCTCCTACCCTCCTACCTTCCGACCCTCCTACCTTCCTACCTTCCTACCTTCCCACCTTCCCACCTTCCTACCTTCCTACCTTCCTTCCTTTCCTTCCTTCCTTCCTTCCTTCTTTTGCTTCTTGCTTTCCTTCCTTCCTGACTGCCTTCCTTCCTTTCCTCTTCTCTGCTTAGTAAACGTAAGACAACATCAAAAACCCACAAACATTCTACCTCGAACATCCCCACATTCATCCTCGTTAAAGAGAAAGAACGCACATATGATGCTCTAGCAAAAGAAACATTGGTTCAAACGCGCCTTCTTAGTTTTTGCTTGCAACTGGGGTTGGGCACTCCAAGGACACTCTGGGGTTGGGGACCCCAATGATGAGCGAGGAGTAGACCGGGCGAGGAGAAGAGTTGAGTTTAACATCTAACAACCCCACACGGAAGGTGGGGAAAAACCACATAAACATCCTTTGAAAATAGAATTCCATTACCAATGCAGTTCCAGCAGCTTCAACATGCCAGCTCCCATACTGACTCAGAATGAAGAGTATGTTTCCATCCTCCCCGGGAGCATCTTCATTGTCTGGAGACTGTCTGGAGATCCCTGGGAAGGGTTCGGGTCTCAGGCCTCTGGTGTTGGGCGGAGCAGTGGCTGATGGCCATATTTTTTGTTTTGTCCAGCTGAATTCCTGTTGCTTCTGCAGAAAGGCTGCCTGGCTAGGTCTCCCGACACCTGTCAGCAAAGTGTGCCGAGTGCTCGACATACCCCAAAGGTGCTTTTTGTTTGGGTTGACGGGGCCTTTGAAACGCCGCGGGACGCCTTCTACGGTGATTGAAGAGTGGCTCTGGTAGGCACACAAAATCAACACGCGCACTTCGCCCGACCATCAACAAAAAGGACTGACACGTCATAACCATGACAGCCACTCATCAAGCCCCACGAACGGTTCCCAAGCACGGATGGCCAACGGCTCATTTGCGCCTCTAACTGCAATGGAAGCCACTCACAGCTGAGGTGTCAACTCCATCCCAGTCGCCTCTCAATCCATGTGCTGGCAGTACTCGCTGATATCTTGGCAGTGCGGCAGCTGGTCCGCACTGAAACCCAAGCTCGTTAAACAAAAAAACTCAACACACACGGTGACTCGGGAAGCAGGCACTGTCATCACAAGCACCTCTCCATGTTGCGATTTGTTCTGCTTGGACGCCGTCTTTAAAAGAAGACAGGCCAGGCAGGCCTCAAAAGCCTCGAAGTATGCCTTGCCATCCTCAGATCATCCGTACTCAAACCTAGCAGATCTAGCAATCCGCAACATTCACCACGCACGAACCGGCACAGCCTGCTCTAATAATGAGATTAAGGAACGAACGTTGTGTCCTCTCTGCTTTCGCCTCGCTGCTCGGTAGCTCTTTGAGATTCTTTGAAGCAACGCTTGTGTGGTGAATTGTTTTATCCCTGGCTTGCGGAATGTCTGGCGCTCTCTCCTCTGCAACAGAGGCAGGCATAGGTGCCGACCATCACTGCGCATGCCAGCCGAGCAGTTCACGTGGGCAGAAGGTAAGCAATTGGCTTGAGAATGCTTGAGAGAGCCGACTTTGCAATGCGTATGGATGAGGGTAAGGCATGATCCAAATGTCTGGAAAGAAGGAAGCTCAGGCAAGGCAGAGTTGAGCATACTGCTCTCGAAACCAGTGAATGCAGAGGTTGCCCCAGTCATCCCCAGTCGGCATTCTAAAGAAAACCTTCTGAGCAGTTGGCTGAGGGTACTGTTTCTGCAAGCGCAGTAGCCTCCAAGTTGCATCCGTCACATGCGTGTTGAGTTATGCCAGGAGTTGCCTCCTTGGCTTCTTTCCTTCTGGCAGCCAAGAAGCTTCTGCTGAAAGTCCGCACTCTTGAACGCACCCAGCAGCCTTTCCTGCTCTGAACTGTAGTGGAACTGATCAGATGTTCATCGTGCAATCAGGCAAGTCAAGGCCTGCAGCTGGAGAGCTTCAGGGACGGTCAACTGAACTCCAACATCTACCGGAACCGGGCCTGGCAGCGAACGCACACATTCTGTGTCGAGATGTGTCGAGCGCATACCGAGTGAAGAGCCGATCAGAGTCTTGAGATGCGTATGACTTGACACAGCTCAGAGACTGGCCTGGAGATGGCGATGCTCCAGTTGAAACTCCATCTGGACCTCCACCCTGGACCAAGACTACAAGCTTGCAGATGCAAGGAACTCTGCGGCAAAATTGAGGTTCTCGCTGAAGGCACAGGGCGTGGCTTGATGAAGCCACTGCTCTCGAAGAAGTTCCGCAGCTCGGTGTCCTGAGCTGCATACTAATGCGAATTGAGTTTTTTTACGACTGCTTGCTCATGGCACTGGGATCTGGGCCGACCAATTTTCGGCTTCGGCTGGGATCTCGAGGTTTGCACCTTGCCAAAGGGCGACAACCTGAGACAGCCTGCAAACGGACCTCTCAGGGTCTGCGAACCTTTGTGATCCGTTGTGATCCTCCGTGAGCCTGTGGGCCATCCCGGGCCACCCTGGGTCTCGCACAGCCCGGAAATTCATTTCGAAGTTCCTCACGGTGCAAAGCCGGGGGTAGACAAAGTGCCGGCTCGATGGAAGAAGGGGTGCTCTACCAAGACACCGCATGTGCCTGTAGATGAGCAGCTCGAGATGACGGAGCTGCCTTGCATCTGGGCTGACATCTGGTTGCTTCTTCTGGCACGGTTCCCATGCTGAGCACCTCATTCACTGGCTCCAGCAACACCTGCGCTGTGAATGCAGCCCTGTGTATCCTGTTGGACAGCAAGTCTTCATCTTCTTTCTCCTTCTCCTTCAACCGCACGCTGACCCATCCCTCCTTGCAGGTACTGCTCACGGCTATCAAATCGTCAGTGCAGTGATCTGCGTGTCTCCTCAGGTCCGTTGCCCTTCAACAACCTGTATTTGAGACGATCGCCGGCTCGTGCCACTTCCTCGGGCTCGGGGAGACCAGAGCCACGCTGTCAGAACAACACAAACCCTAGTTGCAGTTAATCGATGTGGGTACTCCGCCATTGATTGCACCACACCAGGGACACTCAGCGGTACACTCTGGGGTGGGACATGCAGGACAGGAGACCGGGCGAGGCGCGCGGACGAGGAGAACGGCTGACGAAAAATCGAACAACCCCACACCGGGGGGGAAACAAACGACAAGCGAAAGCAGCACAAGATCGTCACGCTGCCTGTACTGCTCGTTCTCCAGTCTTACTTCTGCCAATGTTGACATCCGTGCTTCGGATGCACTACGCGTTGGTGGCTTGTATGAATGAGGTCCAAGGAGGCGCTTGGGTTCACTTCACGAGCAAATAGCCGTTAGAACATTAGAGACAAGAAAGCCCCGGCACGGTCCTCCACCAGCGAGTTTTTCTCCAGCTTCGAAGGATGCTCTGCAGAGCTCAAATGACGGCCAACCTGCTGCACCCCAAACGACCCAAATGAACTTCAAATCATATCAAATCATCTACAAATCTACAGCTAGTAGGCTAGGGCCTTCTTGCTAAGGCCCATGCGCGAACAACAATTCCCCCCTTGTCTCCGCCACCCACAACTTCCCACTTCTGGCCTCACTTGCAGCGCGCCCAGAAATTGTGGGCAGTGCACTTGTCTCTCTGTATTGTGAGTGCAACTGAGGCTCCTACCACCCATTGCTAGCACAAGCTTCGATCATGCTACTTCCAACGACTACCTAAGTAGCTAGTAGCTAGCGGTATGGCAGTATGCCTGGATGCACGCATTCATGGTTCTGTCGAGATATGTTTGCCAGACTATCTGACCTTGAGCTGAATAGAGCACGACAAAGCTGTGGGTGAAGGCCGCTAAACCGACACCTTTTGCCATGTCCAGAAAGGAGGAAATTGTTAGATTTGTTTTGGTCCGGCTCCGCTCTTGCTTCCTCCATGAGCACACTGACCTTTGCCATTAGCTCCTGCGACATGACAGCCGAGCCACAACCATGACAACTGCGACTGCAACTCAGCTGAACAGAAGCCTCCACCGGCCAAACTCCAACAGGAAGGACAAGATCGGCCTCAACACAATGACAACGCCGTGACTACGTCGTCATGCCTAGTTTTATGCTCAAGCATCCTCCATCAGCGGTGCCAGCAACTGATTGGCCAAGCCCACCAGCCAAGTGACCTGCCATCGAATCTGCTGAGCACACACAGAACAGAAGCAGACGAAGGTGACGAAGCATCAGAACAGTGCTCTCCAGAAAGCCAAGGACCTTGGTGGCCACATTGTCGTGCCGCAGCTCTTGGCTCGCCTTACAGCAGATCTCAAGTAAACGAGGCCCGATTGGGCTTCCGGCGAAAGGAACCTGTATTTTCTTAGGACAGAAGCCCATTGCAAGCATGCAAGCATCCCGGGGGGTCAATGGGGTCAGTTGCCAACGCATTCAGGGCAAACTGGCTGGACCACTCTGACCAAGATGGGTCTTTTCATGGAAGAACAAGCCGACCCCAAACAAATTTCAGTGATGTTCAGTGTTCCAACATCGGTTCTTCCAACACGCGAGGCCCAAAGAAGCTGAGATAAAACATTGAAGACTCGGAACATGTGGAAAACGTATATCTCTAACTCTCATTCAATGCACGCACAAAAATAATCCAATTTTAGTGCAAATTAATTCTTGCATGGTTAGGATAAGAATTGGTACGGGAACAAAAGCCCATGTTAACAGATTTCTGCTTATGTTTCACTTGCAGCATAATATTGGGGATGCTCATTCACTCGCTATTGATACTGAATCTGAACAAGTAAAGGAAATGAACATGTGGACCTTTTGAAAAAGCAAAAATGGTTTTTTGCTCACCTCGTTCGCACAATTACCAGCGAAGACCGCAAACAGCCAAAGAGATTGAGCGAAACCGAGTGCGATTTTGGAAGCAGGTTTAAAACCAAGCTGTGCAGCCATGATCATCGGGCACGCTTCTTCTGCGAACACTTACGGCACGGCATCGTGAATCCATGACCACTCGCCTGTTGCAGGCATTTTGCTGCCCCATGGCGGGAAAAGCAAAAAGCCCAGAACTTGGCATTGGGGGATTGGGATTTGGCACTCGAGGCTGAAGGATATCCCCACTTTTGGGCCGCAAAGAAAGCTAGGTAATCCCTGTCCGATGCACTGGAATCTCATCTGACCGGCCCGCGCGTTCCCTGATCCGTCTCCAAGCAAGCTGGCCAGAAACAACAAACACAACTGCAGCAACACTCAACAACGGACCTGCAACAGCAGCGCGCAAGCCTCATGCTGTCAGCAGCGATTCAGGTTTGCTTGTGGAACTCCACAGGTCTTTGAGAGTCAAGCCAGACCCAAGTGGCAATAACCGTCCAAGCCTCCGCTTTCTTCAGAAGGGTGCACAACGCGAGCAATGTGAGCATCGTGCCTCGAATGTCGGCCTGCTACAGAGTGCAAGTGCAATCTCATGTGAAATGAGTGAAATCGGAGAAGACACCTTGCCATGCAGAGTTAGGTTGGTCAGGAAGTGCTTCAATGGCTGGGTGATCGCGTCAAGAACCTGCACGGTTTTCAGGCGCGTTTAAGGAAGTTTGGGCGCGTACGGTACGAGTACCCGGTTCATGCCTGAACATCTGCAAAGCAAAGTACATCCCACTGCTTGCCACCCAATACCCTTGCCAGCTCTTTTACCAGCCTCGATGTTACGAATATCTCTAAAGCAGCAGGTTTTCTCGGGCTCGCGCTGTGTTTCGAAGGCTTTTTTCTGTGGTTTCCGCCTGGTTTTCTTCTAGCCACTCTTTCATGGTTGCTTTGTAGACACGTGCGCACTTGGAGTCAGTGTCTAGAACCAGTAAGACATCACCTGATTCGCGAAAGCTGGAGACGTCTATGTTTTGCAAGGATCCTATAGTCCTCGTGACCTGATGCTGCGCAAGCTCGTTTATGATGAAAGGAGATGCAAGATGGCACGATATAAAGGCTCAAAGAATGCACTTCACACCACTGCGCTGGTTGCTGGCAGTGTTGTTCATGATGCAATATTTTCGGTCATGAAAAAAAGAACGTGCCGGCAACTAGTGCGCCCGGTCCACCCCACAACACGGCAACGTTTGTGCTGGGAACGACTGGTCCGCCAGAGATGCTGTTCTGCCTCTGCTCAATGTGCGAAATTCGGACCGTAAGGATCAGGCACTGGAACTCCTCGCGTTCCTGTCAGCCTCGAAAGCCTGCCAAGTGTTCGCCAACGCATAGCAGCACCGTGACAGCCTGCCAGCCTCGGTCCGGCTACGCAGCGACTATGACTGTAAGGTTCGAACCTTTTGCAGGGTAGAGATGGCAATCTCACTGAAGGCAGCAGTCTCTCCGGTCGTGGAACCTGAAACCTTGCACATACAAATTCAACCCTAATGCGCCAAAAGTGTACTTCTGGCCGGATCTTGGTAAGCCGTTGGCTGCATCTGTCTCGAGAGCAGCTCGGAAGGCGGGCCATCCGAATTTGTCGAATGTTTCCTAATGCAATATCAATACTGCCAGTACTCTGTAAAGGACTTCCTTCTGAGGCTCCAACGTGCTCACAGGCCAGCGCAGCATAAAGCACATCTTCCCTCAGTGCACAAATTGACAAAGGTGCAAGCACTGTGCAAGCCGAGGTCAGAATGTTCAGAATCGATGGATCGAGGCCTGCTCACATCCTTCACGGCGATCTCTTCTGACCTTCAGGGTAATTGGCAGGTATCCCGCAGACCCTCAGGAGCATGGAGGAACTCCCAGAACTATTCCGCAACCGACGATGAAGCCGAACAAAAACTCAGCAAGCAACAGAAATAACACATCGGCAAACCACCTGCGAAGTAAAGGTAAAATACAACTTTGATTGCTTCGACCCTGCGGCCACCCAACGTGGAAGCCGTCCTGCCGTTTTCGGACGGGTAATTGCGGATACTGCGCCACGGGCTTCTGTCACGGGACTCTCCGCGAAATTCTCTGGGGGAGGGGGGGCGTGGGCACTTCAGGGAAGCCCTGAGACCCTTGAAAGCCTACACCCTCAACTCTTAAGGCATAACACTGGGGCTAAACAAAAGCCCTAAACTGTGCCAACAACTTTCACCCTAAACCCCGAAAGCCTCAAAAACGAAATGTCCCCGCAGGAGCAGCCTCAAAGCACCAGACCCCCACCAGCAGCAGCACGACAGAAGAACTACATAGAATTGCACTCCACTGCTTTCTAAGTTGGTTTGGGCTGTGTTGGGCTGTGCTGGGGCCTGCTTAAACGGTAAATCTGCTCCCAGTAAATCAGAGCTGAGTCTTTAAACAGCCTCGGCTCGGAGTCAGACCAGGTGCCGCCCTGCATGCCTCAGGCAGTGTGTCTTTAGTCAAGTCAAGTCATCAAGTGAATCAAGTGGCAACAAAGGAGAAAGGACTGACCGCAGCTTCGAGCACAGAGGAGCGAGAGAGAGAGAGAGACAAGAGAAAAAATAAAGAGGGTTCGCTTACGCTCCCTTCTTTTTGGCGCCTGCCAGTAGGGCGGACCACCGGCGCAAGCCCTGCGAATCGAAAACATCGCACCGAACAAAAAGAGCAAGGGGAACAGCTGCGAGATCAAGCAGGCAAATGCGCCAACAAAGCACTCTTAGAAGCAGGGCTTTCGAAATAGTGCCGTCTGCAAACTGACGCGACTCGACTTCGGACAACTGGACGCCTCCTAGACCTGCCGAATTTGGCACACAAAGCACACCCGGCGGCGACTCTAACGGAGTACAGGGGGATGCGCATTCTTTTGTCTGGCAATAGCAACTGGGTTGTTTGAATGTTTTCCATGTGTTCTTTGGTTTCCTCAGCCGTCTTCTCAACACCTTCTTTTTCTCGAGACACGTTGTTCTCTTGCCTCGTCCTTGTTGGCGGAGGACCAGCGAAGCATCTCCTGGCTGACCGATCTGAAGTCTGCCGAGACCAAACCTCGCAAGCAGAAATACCACTAAAGCAATGCCTCTGAATGCCTCATTGCCGAGTCCTTGTGCCAACGTTCCAGCCTTCAAGAAGATCTGGTATGGAGCGGAATCGGAGTGTGGAAGGCCAAGTAGAGAAGTCAGACAACCTGGACAACTGTTTTTGAAGCCCATGTCTCGAAAAAAACGCCGCTCCCATTCCACTGCCTCAACCAGCTCATGACGGCTATCAAGGACTGAGCTTTTTCACACCATACAGGTGGCAACGGGCTGCCTCAACAACCCAATTTCACAAACATGTCGCAAGCAATCTTTCAGGACGCTGGATGCCAAGCCGTCAACCGTGAAGGTGCCCAAGTTGAGTGCCAAATAGAGCAGCGCCGTGGACCATAAAGCCGTAAGGCACAGATTTCTGCAACCTCGAAGTATCGAGATTCTGCGCAAAGAATGTTCGCAAGACCCGTCCTGTCCTGTAGAGCCATTCATCCGCTGGGAGAAACAAAGGCAGACCCATCGTGAATGCCTTGAGTCCCGTCGCAGCATGAGCTGTGGCTTCTCATTCTCTGCACGAGCCTCTGCAAAGGCAGCCATCGTCAAGTCGTTTGGGACAAGAATGGCACAGCGGTGAAGAGCAATGTCCTTATCTTGCACAGGGCCCCGTGGTCTTGGAACCAAAAGCGGATCTTTCCATCTGGGCCCAAATTCGAAGAGGAGCCCAGGGGGATGGAACCCCAGTCCCTGGTGGTCTGTGGGAAATCTGCACTGCTCTGTACTGCTCGCTTGTCACATTCTTGTTGGCATTGTCAGCGCTTCTGTTGTGTCTTGGCCACAAGATGGCAAAAGCTTCTGCAACTCAGAAACCATGTATGGTCAATCTAACCATCTGTATGCCAACAAGATGCAGAATAAGGAACAAACCCCACTTCGTTTGCAAAGCGAAAGTTCAGCGGGACAACGTGGGCATTCCTTGGCAAACATCACTTGCAGGCAGCAGGGCGCCCTGCTGAGGCCATGACTCTCGAAGGAAGGCCTGGACGTGCCAGCAAAACGCGCGCTCTCTTTGCTAACTTTTCTGCCTCTTGATCCATCTTCAGCAAGCATTCTTGAACAACGCAGTCTGAAAGTCTTGAAATATTGTTGATGCAGTCGCCTGCAGCACCGCCCGAAAGTACATTCCAGGGACGCGTGACCACAACATCGAGCGCATTACGAACCTGGGGATGCTGTGGCGATCTGCGGCGGCAATGCTTCAATGCTTCCACTTGGCACACTCAGGTACCAGCACATCCGTCGACCTGACATGCAAAGGAGTGCTAAAGTCGCACAAAGGTTTGGCAGCACGAGCGGACTGGAGCGAAGCCAAGCAGCAAAGCAAGCGCACGAAAGGCTCCGCAAATAATTTGGGAATTCTTCCTTCGTTTTTGGATACTTTTTTGCTTGGGGGAAGGCAATCGGCGAGCAGGACCAGGGGCAGAGGACCAAAAGACCAAAACACCATGAGATCAGAGGACCAGGGAACCGAAAAAACACAAACACAAAACAACAAAAACTTCCAGCACGAAATGCAACAAAAAAATCGCATGCTCATCATGCTCATCATGCTCATGGTCATTGTTTGACTCTTCTTCATGTCGATGCTGCCAAGATCTGCCAAGGGCAGTCCAGATTGCAGACGACGGTACTACATGCTGCTGACTCCGCTCACGCGAAGACTGTCAACGGCAGGGCCCCAAACCAACACAAAGCATGCCGCAAAACTTAGAAGGTCACTGACTCTCATTCTTGGAACTATCCGTTTTCTGGGATAGAACACGCTGGTGGGACTGAACTGCTACAAAGCGGAATGGCTCCATGGCACTCATGTTGGGTGTGTTATTTACTGTCATCTGGCTGTGGCCCATGCCCCGCTCAAAGGAAACTTGAAGAGTGAGGAAGGGCAGGAGGAACACAACATCTTGGCAATCCCTGTCCAAGCCAGTTCACGGCAACTCTCTCTAGCTCTTTCTCTCGTACGGCCGGGCTGGTGCCACTGAGCAAGGTGTGTTTGGACTTGTCTTGCAATGGACTTTCAATGTCGTTGCTTACCGAATGAAGGCCAACCTCGGAAGTACTCCGATACTATTTCTTCTGTTCTTGCCTGCTTGCTTTCTCACTCGCTGAACCCATTCTCGCGTCATCTTCGCGGTTTCCTTCAAGTCGTTACCAAGACAACAGAAGTGTTTGGAGTTTGGAAGAAGTGCCGTTTGCTCCGCCTTGCATTCAGCCCATGCCACTTGTATGGCTCGACATACAGCGCCAAGCGTTTCTGGACCTTGAACCACAGGAAATCTCAGAACTCGGCACGAGGTTCACAGCACGCTGCCAAGCACCTGCGGTTCAGGCATGGCGAGCTGCCAAGCTGCCTGCTTGGCAGCAAAGGCCTCTCAGACTCTTTATACTCTTCAAATGACAATTCTTAGGGCGAGTGCAATATGTGCACACAACCAGATTGCAGCAGATTGCAGCAGATTGCAGCTCTCAGGCTCGCACTTCGCAGGACACAAAGTAGCATCGTGGCCTGGTCCAGGTGGAGGCTCTCAATCACTGGCACAGCTGCACTGTCTCAGTGAGTCCGTTCTGCGTGGCCACATGACACTTGAAACGCATGTTTGTTGTTTCTGCTGTTCTTCAATGCTCATCTGGGAGCAACCGGCCACGTAACGATGTAAGCTGTTGGGTGAACTGGGAGCCTACAGACAAGACTCGAAAACTTTCTGAGATTCACGCAGAGGTGCAGGGAGGGAGCATGCCAGTGAATGAACACGTATGAACACTGGGCTGTCATCATGAGCTATCCTGAAGTAATTCGACAGGAGCAGACTCTTTTCTGGTCCATTTGGCACGCGAGAACTGATGACGTGAAAGTACCTGCTGTCCGAGCAACGACCCAGGAGCAGACAAGGCAGGTATGTGTGCCTTGCCTGGGACGAGTGGGACACCCCTTGACTGGACGAAACAGCCGAGGAAGCCCGAATGCAAGCGCTTACAAGGACTGCCCTATGTCTAGACTCAGGACTGTGATGAGACATGATGAAACGCTTGCAACTGCGGTGCCTTGCGCTGATGGCTTTCATTTCGCATTGCGGCATTTCCCTGCCTTGAAAAGGCCATGGTCCGCAAGAGCCCAAGGAGCGCAGTGGAAGTACCGTTTGTCTGGGCCCGCATTCCATCAAGGAGATGGCGACCTTCACACACATTGCAAAATACTGCCAATTGCACATCATCACTGAAATCATTGCCACACTGAAGCCACAAGATCCTGCAAGCTCCATGTCGTGTTGTGGTGCTGGCACATGCTACCATGAGCTGGTGACGCTTATGCTTCTTGGGCTGCGACAATGCCAAACTAGCATCTGCCGGGCCGGCTCAATGATGTGCAACATGGCCTTGGCCAAACGCTGCTGTACCCAGGTTAACCATTTGTAGGCTCGTCGAGTCCATGCACTCTTTCAGGTAGGGAAGCAGCAATCAGAACAGTCGAGGGTCAGGGTCGCGTGAGTTTGGGCAACGGATGCTCAGCAAGAAGGAGGAGAATGCGAGTCGACTGTCTAACGATAAGGACCATAGCTTACAGGGAAGCCTGCAGCTCACCCACCTATTGTTCACCACGCACTGTTTACGACAAACCTGCTGACTCAGATCCTTGCGCAGAGGACTGCCGGACCACTGCAAACCCAAAAGGACTGGCGGACGACGGCATCAGCCTTTCTCGCCGATGAATTCATCGCTATGACTTATGGCGCAAAGAAAACTGAATCACAGAGCAGGCAGAGCCTCCACAAACTGGAAAAGGAGGGCCAAGCTGTCATGCAAACTCCATGCCTGCAAGATCACTTTGTCTAGCGCACTGGAAAGGACTGCAGTGCTTTGGAAAAGCCTGTTCCACATGCTGATCAGCGAAATCCTCAGCTTCTGACTGACTTCAGAAGCGCACCGCAATCATAGACCCGTAGACTCATCGACGTTTAGACTTTAGACTCTTCGACCAGGCACCCCACGACCAGTGTTGCCAGCAGCTCTGCAATCGGATCCATCTTCGGCGTGACCTGTACTCTTGCCGTCTCTTGCTGTTGACTCTGCCATACCACATGCAGTGGGACGTTGTTCTTTACTCTAATGCCAAGCCTAAGGCCGCAGGGCTCCCTTGCGCCTCGCCCATGCCAACTACAAAACGTGGTACCGACAAGGTTTTCTGGGGTTGTACTATGGACTGGAAGCGATGTTTCCACAAGCTGGCTGGACATAGTACGAGCTTAGGACTGGAAGCGATGGTTCCGTAATCCGGCTGGATTGTCTCTGTTTGTAGTACAGGCTTAGCACCGGTATCGATGTTTCATGACATGTACAAACCAGTTTTATTGTTTGTTGCGACGCCCCTGTCGCTTTTGGGAAGTTTCCTGGCATTCACAACAACTTGTGTCCTCCTCAATGCTGGCTTAGATACACAAATTTTGGCGGCTGCGCAAATCACAACTGGAAGCTTGGATCTCCTCCTGGCCTTCGGGCTTTTTAGGAATTACTCGGAAGATCTTTTGACTTCCCCGAAAACCACAGTAATGCCCCTAGATCAAAGGGCTTCCCTGTAGGGGCCCCCGACGCCGGCCACACGCGAAGCCCCAGGCCTAAGGTTTGTACAAAAGGCTGGGGATGAGCCTTGAGAGGCCCGGGGCCCTAAGCTCTAAATCCTCAACCTTCAGAAGTCGCATTTAGCCCAATCAAAATATACGTGTTTAGGGTTTCAGGCTTAGGGTTTAGGCGCGTTTAAAGCTTGTGAGTAAGGGTCTGGTTGAATTTGCGGGTCCGACTAGACGCGCGTATCGTGTTTGGCTATCCTGAGTTATTGTTGGAGCGTTTGTAACGGACGACTCTAGAGCTTGAAGTTTCTGTTTCTACCTCTAGACTCGAACCGCAGAGTACCGCAGCAGGCTAGCACTCTACCGGCGCATCCTTTTTTCCCGTGATGCTTCTGGCGTCAAGTGCCTGCCAAGCATCGTTCTGGATTTCTTCACGCGATCTGGGCCGGGGCGCAGTGCGAAAATCTCGGGGTGGAGCTTTAGGCAAGGCGGCCATGGCGACCGAGAGCTGCAAGGCTCACAGAGTGGAGGCCTGTTGGGAACCCGTTGAAACCTCGGAGGCTCAAAAGGATTCCAAAGCTTTTCAAAGAGTCTGAAAATGTTGGAGCCTAGAGGTTGCAGTTATCTAGAAGGCAAGAAAACAGAAACACACAGGAAACAAAAACCTGAAGCGCTTTGAGAGCCTGGGTTAGTTCTAGCAGGCGGCCTGATTTTAGAGTTTGGGGTTTCTAGCCCTTGCGCTCGCCCTTGCGCCCCCTTGTGCCATGTTGGTTTTTGGCGCCTGGTTGCACGAAGGCAACGTATGTGTGCTGGCGGCGGGGGTTTAGAACAACGCCCAGTTGCGCATGGCATTTGCACGCGGCTCGTTTGCACTCGGCTGCATGTGGCAGGTAAGCGGCGAGTCGTGGCGACATCGGCTCGTGAGATCTGGAAACATGTGTGGAAACGTTTGAAGCAGCGTGCGAACGCCATGAATCCCTTAACGAATGACAAACTGTGCCCTGTCAACCCTCGGCGTATTTTGGTGTCGAACAGCTAGCTGACCACAAACCCACAAATCCGGCCACCGGTATTCGAAATACCTAGATGACTCTAGATCACAAGAAAGTTTCGGTCAAACTCCAGGCTGGGCTGCTGTTGAAAACGCGCACTGCGCAGAGGTCGTGCTCGCCATGAGTACTGAGGGCGCTTGACCATTCTAAGTCCAAACCGGACTTGTGCGGGCGGGCCTCCTTTTGCGGGGACAGGCTATATAGGACACTAGCCACCGACGGTTGTACCGACCGCATGCTTATGGAAGATGTGCTTCTCCGTGCAGCAGGGGCAACCATCCACACATGTCTCGAGATGTCTTGATCCGTCTGAAATCAAAGCAGAAAAAAACCCTGACAACCCTAGCAACACTGGCCTCGGCGAAGTCTGGAAGGACTTTGGCCCACTCGCACAGATACTCCGTCTTGGCATAGCTTGGGCATGGGTGCCCATAAAATCTCACCTGATGGACTCTGTGCGATGACCTTGTGATGCCCTTGTGATACCCTTGTGATGCCCCCCATGTGATGCTTGCCCTTTCATAGGCTGTCATCTTGTCAGGGTCTGGCCTTTGGTGGAGTGGACACGCACCCCAAGTCACTCTTCATGGCCTGACGCGGCAATCGTAGGGAATCATCCAGCTTTTCCGCGGCTGTTGCTAAACAAAGTCGCGAATAGTACATAATTCACGGCTGGTTAGTTGCTAGATGATGCTAGTTGTTGCTAGCTGCTGCCTTCTGGGCAGCGTAGATGGCAGAAGCCGGCTCCAAGGAAGTGGCCTGAGCGACACGCCCATCCGCAACCCGGAGATCCGGAAGAACTCTGCCAAGACACGCCGTGAATCCCAAAAACCTCAGTTTTCAGTGCTGTCACGTTGGAAGATGCTGAGATATGCTCAGACTGAAGGGACCGATCGGAGTTGGCGGTTGAAGGAAAGGGCCACTTGTTTCTGCCAAGCGTCTTGCTGCTTGGCACGGCTTAGACGTCATAACGTGAGACGAAATGTTGATGGGAGCAGAAGCTGCAGTCTCAAGTGCTCGAACGTTGTTGCCGTTTTATTTCTGTTCGACGTTGGCAAAAGCAACGAACCCTGCTCGCGCCGGAATGTCCATCCTGTTGCTTTAGCGCGACAGTTTGGACACATTGCATCACACCACTTGCCAGCTGACTGTTGCATTTTGTCTTGTTTATTTAGCTTGGGAAGGAGGCTCAGGCGAAACCATGTAAAACCACCAAACTGAGGTCCAGAAGACCGAAATCAAGCCGTTCAAATCACGGGGAACTAAAAATGTTGTGGAGATGGTGTCTGTGGGAGATGCACATGCGAGATGCATAGCACTGGCGAGCATGCAAAGTACCGGAAGCAGCATTCTTCATGCAGGCGCGGAACCGACAGCAAAAACTGTACGATAGCATGACAGAGAGGCCTTCTCTTGCAAGGCTCTTTGGGTAGAATGTTCCTATTTGAACTCATCAGTTCGCTGGATCCTCCAGAGCGAGTGGGCACATACGGCACGAGGCAACCAATCAGAACCCCCCTGGCAGGAAATACTCCCACGAGCACAGGCACTGCGCCCTGCTGAGCTGCAAATCACAGCTTTGCCGGGGTGTCGCCATCTTGGCCACATGATGTGCCTGTGGTACCCACATGTCGCATCGAGTCGCATCGCATCGCGTCGTGTCGCATCATGTCGCCCATTTGCCACCGCACCACAGCCATCCGGCAGGCGATGGAGGCCATGGCAAAGGGAAGAGAGGTGGAAGCTCCCAGCACAAAAATCATGAAAGTGCGAATTTCTTGACCAACGTACCACCCCAGATGAAGCCAACCTCATCTTCGTTTCATGCTCCTTTCTTTTCGGGAGTCTTTTATAGGTACCTCCTCTGGCGTCGACTGCATTGGTTCAGCAAAGGCTCGGCTGGTTGCCTGGAGGTGCACCACGCATTTGCAACTTTATGAACCCTCACCCCAACCCCAACCATTCCTCGCGCGTGCTGTCATGGTGTAAACGAAGCATGCTTATAGGTTCGCGTGTCCCGGGCCATCACTGTTCGACAACTGTGCCTAGAGGCTGCCTCAAGTTACGTGCTGCAACCATGGCAACAAAAGGTGCAGGGCCTGCAAGCACAGTATCAAAAGTCACTGGTCTGTCACACGTGCATAGTCGTAATCAGGAGAAAAGTGCACCGCTGGTAGACAACAAAGCGAGGGGATAAAAGCTGGCAGTATGCCCCCGTGCGCAATAGTATGCAAAGTCCCGATTGATGTGCAACCTTTTAAGCTTCACCAAGAAACAGCCAGGTCAGGGAGCACCAGCGAACAAAGGGACGATTGAAGATCTTGTTCAGGCAATGCCTCGCAATTCATAGTCATCCAGAAAGCGCTTCAAAGCATTCAGTACCAGAGCCTTGGGAGGTCTGCCTGTGCTCAGCAGGCGCATCTGCGAGAATCGCACGAAGCGAGGAGCTTGCTTTGATTTGGCAATGTCCAGGTTCCTTGCATGGGGGCTGCGGAGCTCAAGAAGCTGCCTATCTGACGGTGCAATGGGGACTTGGCATCCAAGCATCAACTCCACGTCAATACTCCGAACCGGCCAGGAAGTCGACTCCATGAAGTCAAAGAGCTGCTCACCACCTCGTGCATCACTTTGCGGACAAACATGCACACGTGCCTTCACTTCACTCTTCACCTTCTGTTGCCCCCAGGAGCCACAAGATCAACTCGAGATGGCGGTGCGCATCCTCAGCCATAGTGGGTAACTGCTGAACGTGGCTGAACATGCGAAGTCACAAGCGCATCGTAGCCGGGACCATTGCAATACATGCAGATGACAACGAAATCTCATGAGGCTCACATGACGCTGTTGCTTGCGACTTGATCGCGTGCCATGCAACCTCTTTCTGTGGAACAGCATGTCGATATGCGATGAAGAGCGCAGTGACCAAACCGTAAAGGCCTTGCTCTTGGTGGGACAACGCCAAAAGCTCAAAGGTCTCAACTTCGCGGCTTCACCCGAGCGGCATATGTGACCTCTGGCAGCTCCGCGCTGGCTTCGGATTAGCCAGCCATCACCACCATCACCGACGCCTGAAGTCATCACCTGCAAGTACATCAGCGCATACGAAAGAGCAAATGATGAACAAACAATTTAAGCCTGCAGATCAGGAGGCAGCAAGGGGGCTTCATCATGGCTATCAGCAGTGCGAAATGACCTCAATGGCCCCAATGGCCCCCCTGCATGCTTAAATGTGCTGCACAGAGTCAAAATCCAAGCGGCTCCCAAACAGCTCCAGCTGGATGAATCCAGGACCGTCCCGTGCTCACATCATCGAAGCGCTCCTTCCGTGTCAAAGAAACGGAAACCAAACGAAGCCGAAGCCAAACCTTCCCCAAAGCTCCAGCAGCTCGGCTGCTGCTAGCGCCAGCCCAGGGTCCAGAGGCCTGCGTCACCTACGTTTGACTTACGCCCCAAGCTAGGAAAAGCTGCATCCGAAAGGATCCGAGGAAAAGAGCTTGGTTGTTGGCCAGCCGTTTTGAGCACTGGTTATGGCTCGCCTGTCAGACACAACAAACACACGCTTCAGTGCTTTGTAACCCAACGAGGATCGACAGTCGCAAGAACTGAATTTGAACAATGGTTGTTCATGCCAGCAAACAACTGTCTTGCCTTCGGAACCCCGTCCATTCTGAACTGAATCCTGCAGCCTGGCATCGGAGCCCATGCGTCTCTCTGTTCACAGAAGAGCTCCATGTGGCAAATGTGGCAACCTCTGAGCATTCCAAGAAGGCGGGAGTTGCCAGCCTGGAACTGACAAGGAAAGACAAAGAAAGATGTCCTATGGTGGACCCATTCTAGCTGCCGCTGCCTTAAACCAAAGGCTTCCACAGCTTGCCACGCTCCGGCAATGGTGCTGAATGCTTTGCCCATTCCATGCAACTGCTGATTCCATATGCCATCGCCCAGCACAGTGACGTCGTCTTAATCACGTCTATCGCAACGTCAACGCCTAAGAAGCCTGTATGCCGCATCATGCTTGCACATGTCTATGCTCCATGCAAAAGAAAAGATGCTTTGAGAGGTCACAAAGTTCGCTGCACAAGCTCGTGGGACGAGAAGCAGCTATAAATGGTCCTCTACGAGCACACAAACCACCTGTCAACCATTTTTGATCCGAAAGCGTGCCATCACAGATCTCGGTCCCATCTTTCCATTTCCTGCCGTGTCAAGGACAAAAACGCACCCCGAATTTGCGGCATTGATCACTGAAGCTCTCGATGGAAAGTGCCTCTTGGGACGTACCAGGAGGATGAATGCCTTTGGTGCGGCACGACTCTGGAATCAGCAGCGGGTTCATGCCTCGGCTTGGCACTGGAGTCGCCCTGAAACTCCATTGCACAATTATGCAGTCTTTCTTAAATATGTCATGCCGTCTAGCTCATGAGCAGCAGCAGCAGCAGCAGCAGCAGCAGCAGCAGCAGCAGCCGAATGAACGTGCACGACCAAAACGTGCGTGCCATTCAAGCTGCGCATCTACCCAGGCGCTTTGGGCTTCCAAGCACGCAACAACGAAACCAAGCCACAAGACACAGAAAAAGATGCCCGTTTATGTTTATTTGCTCAAGTGCAGTCTCCGAAGATGCTCAATGCTCAACTTAGCGACATGACATGAGCCGACAGGCGCTGGCAACAATAGCAAGAGTAGATAAGTCATCATCCGCCATGTTACCGAACAATGCATCAAGAATGCAAATAGAACAGCTGAGCTGAGCTGCGCACATGCATTCCATAGAACCTCCGACGGCGCATCCTAGCAAGCAGCCACGGAAAACAGAGGATTTCAACTTCTTGTCAAAGCTCAAACTGTCGTAAGCTTCGTACTATGTCCACGTCCAGGCAAAGGCCCGTAGTAAAGCAAAACACCTCAGGGTTGGGATTTTCAGACACGTCGAGGCAGCACCGGGGGAAGCGCCTGTCGGTTTGATGTACAAGACTTGCACAAATCCCAAAACTCCTGCACTGATGGAGCTGCGTTGGCAACAGCCAAACAAGGTTCTGTCCTGGGTCTCACCATCCCATAAAGATTCCGTGGCAACTTGAACGACCTGCGCTTACTGAGGCGCAACATGCCCAACAAAAGGCAAAATCGTCTTTCAAGGGGCCTGCATCAAAACCATGGGCCAAACCAAGGTCGAATATCGCAGCATACAAGGCATGTTGGAACATCAACCAGAACGTCACTTTGCTCATTTTGCGCTTACCGGATTGCAATAGCTGACAAAGAATGCAAGCTAACAACCCAACCACGTTTGTACCAATATACTAAAAACTTGTCACATGACCGAAAAAAGTTTACCAACATTCGGCACAGTCATGCTTGACACAAACCACGACGCACACCAAATATCGCACACATGCTTTGGGCAAAACGTCTCCTCATGCATGGAAGACAAGCCGTTGTACGCGAAGAAGGCTGGTTGGGAGGTTGTTCCTGCACTATCCCAGAATTCGGCTGGTTTGGCAACACCTCCTTGCTAATTTGAAGCATGAACCGCATACGAAGGTAAATAGAACTACTTGTTTCTAAAAGTGAATCCGCAAACACAGAACATAACGGGATGCGATAACGTACGTAGGGCGATTTCGCATATAATCCGAGGGTCTGATTTAAAACGCACGGGAATTCACGAAAAAACAATCATTGGCTCCAACCCATCCGGAAGGTCACATTCCATTACAGGGGCCAATAAACGGTGTTTACGAAGTTTGTTCGTAACAACAGACTGCAAAGCTGCAAGCAACGGTGCAGAAATGTGTGGTTACAGTCTCGGCTGAGCCGCTTCTCTGCGAAGTCGGATTTCAGCACTGTGACGCTGAGATCTTTTCAGTGCTTCTGTGGGCTGCGCAGCCCAGTTCTGCAAAACACCAAATGAACCCGTAACCCTGATTATTTACCTCACGAGTTAGATCACTGACTTGTGTCCAGATACAGGCAGGAGGGAAACCGACTCGAAGGCCAGCGAAAGATGGTTCGAGTGAGTCGAGTGGACCCGCCGTTGCCAGGCATGTCTGGAAGGTGAAGTCAAAAGGTGGACTTGAGCCGACATGTCCAGGAAAGAAATGACGCGACATGTCGAAGTAATCGAAGTGCGCTATCGAAGTGCGCTTGGCCCAGAGTGACAGCGGCGGCAAGTACGAGATGAAGGACATTGAGCCTGCCGGCTTACGAGGAGGCGATTCTCGCTATATCTGCAGAATGGTCCAGCAGGATCAGCAACAACCATCGAAGAGTGAAATGACAATACATTTTTGCAAAATCACAAAGCCAAGTGGCATCTGAATGTGGAGCTTGGCTGATTTGGCACATTGCCATTTGCGTGAGGCAAGGCTGGGATTCATAGTTTTGTCTTGACATTTTGGCTGGGTTTGTTTGTGGTAGTGTGGAGGACCGAAGAGACCTCCCAGACCTCCCAGTGCGCTTCTTTTTGGGTTGACTTCGGGTTCTACCTTGTCTGGTCAAACATGGGTTGCTATCGGTCTCGCTGCGTGCATAAACATGTTGTCAATGGCCGTCGACATGTCACGCACCTTCCCATCCCATCGGGAACATTTTTTGTCTTTTGACTTCCTAGCTGCCATGTGAGCCATCAAGCCTAGGAGTCGCCGTATCATTATCTAGCCAGGGTCTGCAGGTCTGCCTTTGATTTGCTGCTGTTCCACTTCAGGTGGCTTCTCTCCATCAGGAAAAATTGGAGGGATATGGCATTTTGATTCGATTGGATCTGAAAAAGGGTCTCTTTGATTCGAAACTTCTTGCAGCCTGCAGCAAGACACCCCTCGCAAGCGCACCATATGCCTTGGAGTGACCCCTGTCACAATAAGCGGTTGCACTGAGGAGAAGGAACACATTTGCCGCGCTTGCCAACGCGAAGTGAGCCCCCCACTGTGCTGTGACGTGCTGTGTGTGTGCGTGAGACTCAGTGAGTACGTGAATGGTGCGTGTGAATGGTGTGTGTGAATGGTGCATGAGTGATGATGAGGCGAGTCCCCTCGCGCGCGCGCGGAAGGAGGCGGAGGAGGAGAAGGAGAATGGGCCCCCCCCCCTTTGGACAAAGGGGGGCTTAAGCCCCCCTTTAAGCCCCCCTTAAAGCCCCCCTTAAAGCCCCCCTTAAGCCCCCCTTCAAAGGGGTCCCTTCAAAGGGGGTCCCTTCGGGGGGGGGGGGGGGGCAAAGGGTCAAAGCCCTTGAGCCCCCCCTTAATGAAATTTTACAAAAGCGAAATGCACAATCTAAGTACATGTTCAAACGTTGGTCTCCATCACTCAACACACACAGCAAAGATTCACAGCAAGTGCAATCACTCAACAATCACTTTGTCTCATGAGTCTTGAGCCAATCATTGTTGGCACCTTGAGCCAATCAAGTCAAGAGTGACACAATGTCATCTGTCAATGTCACACAAGCAATGTGACCGGGCCAACTGGTGGCCTGGAAGCAATGCTCTACTCTAACACGGCCCCTTGGACGAGACTTCAGTCAATCGTCCAAATCTTGCTTCCACTTCGGCAATGAACAAAACAAAGCACAAACTACGGAACTTGAATGGCGACTCAGAGGGCTCACTTTTGCAATGCCAATCTGCAAAACAACCCAAGCTGTCATCAACTCTTGTACACAATCCAGCAGGTCAAAAGTAACAGAAGTCAATGCAGTCTGAAAAGCATATGCAAAGAACCATTGTGGAAACACCGTCAAATGCATCCAATACACCTGAAGAAATGGTTCACAACGCAGGTCAAAATCATCCGGCATCAATGTTTGCAGAATGTCCATCTGAAAATGCAATTGCAATCAAAATCGCAAGCACTGACAGTCACAAGCCATAATCACCACATCTGCAACCCATACCATGCCAGGAATGTTCATTACACAATGTCCTCGCGAACAATGGTCCTGAGCAAAATGGGCGGACATCCAGAAGCTCGAAAACAGTCCAGAAGTGGCACTCAATTGCACAGAGTTGTTCTCAATCTGTTTGTACTGTAAGCCATACGAAAAAAATACCATCAAACCAACCATGAAATCACAGGCGCTGAGAAATACACATGACGATACCAATTGTACACTGTACGCACCAATGCACTGCACTTTGACGCTCCGAATCAGTATCGGTGACATTCAACTTTGTTTCCTTGCTTCACTTCAATCTTCGTTCCATCCGGCAAGGCAATCACAACAGTTGGTTTGCTGTCCGTGTCTTCGCGAGAAGACAATGTTTTGTGTGGTCTTGACCTTTTCCGCAAGAGGCTAATCAATCTCTTCCATCTTGTTGTGAATGACGTACAGTAGAGTCCGGGTAGCACTTCGCAAGGGACGCGGAATTACCAGGCTCATTCGCTCTTGTTTCTGCCGCGTACTGCAAAGAAGGTTCATCGAGGTAGCCTGCACAGGCAGCTCGCTGTACAAACGAAAGGCCAAAGGCCTCAAGAGAACCAGAAGCAACCCTGACCACCGGGCGGGACAGGGAGGGAGCTTGAGCATTCGGCAACACAAATGTTCTTCGCCTATAGTGGCAGGCTCATTCGCTCTTGTTTCTGCCGCGTACTGCAAAGAAGGTTCATCGAGGTAGCCTGCACAGGCAGCTCGCTGTACAAACGAAAGGCCAAAGGCCTCAAGAGAACCACACCATCCAAGCAGAGCCTTATAAACCAGAATGCAGCAGAACATCCAGGTGGAGCCAAAGCTCGTCTAGGGTTGCTTCTGAAGAAGAATGCGCCAAGCTTTCTCAGGAATACCCGAACGGTAAAAGAAAGAGACTCGTTGAAGGATAGCAGAAAACTGATCACCAAGCTCCTCTATCAGAGCACGTTGAGATGGCTGCAACGATGGGATAAAAGAGATTGACAGCACTTCTTGCAAGTAGATATCCATGACCCTGGCAGACAACCATCTGCCCCTTCGCCTGACCATGTCGGCATTTTCAGTAGTATGAAGCATCCAAGTTGCACCACCTGGCCTGAAGGAGGCCAAGTCAAAGCATGGCTTGCCCCTTTCCAAAAGTTGCAAACGCTCCAAGATGGCGTTGAGTCTCTTACGCAGCGTACCAGACGACATGTTCCAAAGCGGTGTAGATGGTGACTGGCATCCAAAAGCAAGATCCAAGAGAGCAACCAAGTCTACAGGATCGACACGAGCAGCTTGATGCCTGGCTGAGCGCCCACGTGTTTTAGGGTTCATGATCTGTAGCAAAGCAAACCCAGTGCCAGGAGCAGCATCTCTAGGGAGAACAAGGTTCTTCCTAACTGCTTGAAGAATCTCACCAATACGAAGTAGCCCAGCCCAAGCCAATGCGAATATGGCAGCCTCGCGAAGCCATCCCCAAATCAGCGAGACACTCAGCACAGCCAAAAGGATGCCTTTGGGCATGGCTCGGTGATGCGTCGGGGGCTCCTCGGCCAGCCAAGCAAAGGCCAAGTCCCAGGCGTGACCAAGTGAGCGTCTGATAGCCGGCCGCAATGCCCCAATGGCGTGGACAGTCTCAGAATATTTCCCATACGGGTGCCCAGCCTTGAAAAGCTGCTTCCATAAGCAACCAGAAGCTCAGAGATTTGCTCGACATCAGCACCCGACAGCAAATTGGTTAAAGTAAGTTCAGTTTGCCCGACTAACCAGCTCTCAAAAGCCTGCACCAACTTCAATCTGTTGCTTCGGGTTGAAGGTTGAATGACTCGGTCAGCGATCAAAACAACAGATTCCCGCACAGAGGCTCTCTTGAAGTCAGCAGGCGTCACCGGTACAGGAGTCCCAGGCGCGGGGGAGGCCATGGCAGCATCACAAAGGACTACAACCCTGAACAGGCCCTGAAATGAGAAAGAAGACGAGGAGGCAAAGTGAAGAGGGAAGAGGAAGCAAGGCGCGACAAGAGGAAAAGAAAGCGAAGGCTCCGAAAGCGAAAACCAGGAGCCGAAAGTGGAGAAAACACCGACGATTGAGGCCCAGCACAAAAGAGAAGGCCAAACAACACGTCTGAGAGGTCCCTCGCCAGGAAAGCCGAGGGAGGCATCGAACTCAACGAGCTTGCAGCCATCAGATGACCTGAAGTCAGACTGCTTCCCCTGAAAGAAAGAGCAAGAGCCCTGACGTGTCAAGACGACAAGTAAGCTCAATCTCGCCCAGGAAGCAAGTGGTCGCCTCAAACGGAAAGAGCCCAGCCAGTGCACAACTTCGAGGGGCAAAAGGGCGCAAAGGGACTGACCTGCGCCTCTCCTGAGGTCAACACGCCTGGTCGGATCGTCCGCGATATTGAGGCGCGTGGGCGCGAAACCATATGACCAATACAGTCCGAAAGCGAGCTGGAGAGCTGCGATTCTCCACAAGCCAGGCTTCAATGCATACGAAGTGGAGCGGCCCTTTGCAGCAGAGGATTTTGCAACCTGACTGTCAACCAAGACAGTCAAGCGGGAGTCTGGCATAGAAATGGCGGCGTCACGGTTCAGAATGCACAACACAGCAAGTTCAAGGGCATTTATGTGGCATTTGTTTTTCCAAGGGACGACCTTGTCGACTTGCCAATTGGCAGAGAGGAGCACATGGTTTACCACCACGGATTCGATCCCAGGTTTTTCGGGAGGCAGAGCAGATGCGCATAGGCTGTCACGAAAGGTCCGAGCAATCTCCATGGCCAAACCTTCACAGTAGACAGCAGAACTCTTGGCGTGTTTCCCCTGCACCGGGGCGTGCGAGTGATCGCCGGAGCACTGTCTGCAAAGCCTGTGAGGGGAAACCCTGAAACCTAAAAACCGGAACTCCTTCTTAAGAGGCGACCCAAACATGCAGCTAGCAAGGTGCCACTCTATGACGCCAGGTAGGCTGGCAATGAAACGCCACCAACTTGTCCAGCACATCTTTGAGCCCCTGGGCTGCTCAAAAATCGCAGGCACCTGAAGCCGCACAGCGAACCAGAAGAAGACCAAGCAACGTTGAGCGAGGCGGTTTCCAATCTTGACCTTGGGCTCCGACCTGTCAAAACCCTTTGGCTCGACATAGGACCTGAGCTGTGGGCGCCTGGCAGGAGAGAAAGTATCGCAAGGAGGAGAGATCAACAAAGACCTGGCCCTGCCCGAACGCAACATCTCATAGAGCCAAATGGCAAAGGAAGGATGCAAGACATCAAAGTGAGGCGAGGTCCCCAAGTCGATTGGAACGCAGGTCGCAAGTCCAAGCTGAGAGGCGGCCTTTGATACAGCTCCAGAGCCACCGCAGATCTCAAGCACATCAAGAATGAAAGGGATGGTCTTTGTGAGCCGAGGGAACCTTGAGTGTTCGAACAAAGGCCAGCTTTCAACATCCTCATCTTCGATCTGCTCACCAGCAGCTTTTAGCAAAGCAGCAGCCCCAACATTCAACTCAGAGTATGCGCCTTTTCTATCGCCATTTAGCCAAAGGGATCGAGCCAAGCCCTGCTGAACTTCCGCCGACACAATCGCTCCTAAGCCCAGGGAGGCATCTGTGGCATAGATCCGACTCTGAGTGGTAGCTGTCAAACTCGAAGCCATCAAAGGCGCAAGGACAGCCGCGAGGCAGAGCTCTTGTGCGACACGACGCGGGAGATGCACACTTTTCTCCTTGCCCCCTTCTCTACTCGCAGCTTTGGCACTGATGCTAAAGACCTCGCTGAAGATTACCATGGTGCAGCGCCTAAACATAGCAGCCGAAACCCAAGCACCAACGAGCTTCGCGACCAAGGTAGGCGTGGTGCAAGGCAAGGAGGCGGCGCGAAGGCTCAAGAGGCTCAGACTGACACGTCTGGCCAAAGGGGCAGCAGCCGTAGCGAGGCCTCTGCGGACAATTTCTTCACGGCTGTCTAACTCCGCACCTATTGCCTGAAAAAGGGCCTCACCTTCAATGTCTTTTTCCGGCGATCCTAGGAGGTGACCTTCATCATAAGCAGTCTTAGCAACCTCGTACAAGCGACTGGCAAGGGATGCTGATGGTCCAGTGCCATCAAGGCTCGCAGCACCTACCGTGACAAAGTCGTCTATGAAAAGAGCCTCCCATGTATGGGCAAGAAGCAGAGGATGATGATTTCTCAGCCACAAATCTTCTTTGAGCGCACCAGAACTGACAAGGAATTGGCTGTGGGACTCCAAAGCATATTCGACCCCAAGATGGTCGCCTTGAAACAAAGAAGCAAACCCCGGAGTGAAGGAAGAGGCAGCAAGAATGGTCCGTGGGTGGAATGTTTGGTCGCACAAGCCTCCCAAACCCTCACCTGCAGCCTGTCTACGCTTATTGCCAAGACTCAGGTTGTCAGCTGCGGATGTGAGAAGAGAGGCAAGAGCTCCAGTGCCAGCGAGCTCCTCTCGGGAGAAGTCAAAACACAAGGAGTTTGACTGCGCTCTCTGCGCCGTAACCTGCGCTTGGTGATAGAAATCTTTGCGATCTGACACGAAGCCAATGACTTTCTGTTTGAAACGCTTGAGGCTGAAAGCAGCGAAGAGGGACCCAGTCGGCAAGTCAGCTGACGGTCCAGCTATGTGCATTTCGCCGCCATTTACCAGCCGTCTGTCACCAATTTGCCTGTCAACTGTTTTGCTTGTAACAGTTAAAGACTTTACAACGCAGGTTGGGGTCAGGTGGGCCCGGCGTCAAAGACAACAGGGACTTCGCATCCCATAATTTCACCAATTCCAAGTTTGTGCTTCTATCTTCCTGCTGGAAGTTGGGGCACAGCTCTTGAGGGACAGGGACACCGTGTCTCAAAATGGCTGGTTCACGAAACGGCAACCACAGTGGGCCCTCAAGCCACTCTCCCATGTTCCAGGACCCCGTCCCAGAGAGCTTCAAACGATCTGGGCACAAGGAACGATACGGCTGCAGCTGAGGGAGCTCAGCACTCGGGGGGATTTTTGGCACAGACTGTCGAGACACATGGGAGCCTGCGAAATGTTCGAGCTCGACAAGATGGGCCAGAAGAAGAGGTCCGGAGCGACCAGGACGGCTGGCTCTCACACGCAAACAAGAAGTTCCTAAGTCTGTCATAGACTTGGCGCTGGTGGCTGTTCGGAACTCTCCACAGCAGGTATTCAGGAGGTCGTTTGAGCCCCTCACGCACGTAGTTCAAGGCAAGCACCAAAATGTGCAACATTCGCCGACGCACGAGGGATCTCCACTTCCTCAAAGGAAGCCGTGGGCCGCTGGCTGCGAAAAGATTAAGCTCTGGCAGCGGGAGCGGAAAAGTTGCGGAAGGGGGGGCATTGCCGTCCCTGCAGGCAGAATTTTTGAAAGAGGCTCCTAGGTAAGCCCCAAAAGGCGTCCGGGATTGTAGGAGCAACCGAGGCAACGCAGCGGCGTACTCCCTAAAGGACAAAGTTGCATCGAATTCATGCTTCACGCTGGAAGTGGCAGGGACATCAGGCGAGCCTTTCAAACCTTTAAAAAAGGCGCCAGGGAAGTCTCTGTCTTTTCTTACAGGATTGGGCTTTTCCCCAAAGACACCACCAGAAGGAGCCGCTTTGGAGGCACATGCGTCACTTGCTTGACCAGAGTCTGATCCTACAGGGCTGGAGGAGCCGAGTCGGAAAACCACCGACCTACCCTACGACTAACCGAACCGATTCGGGGGACAAATGCTCAGCTGACGGGTCTGAGCTGCGACTGGGAGGACAACCACAAGTAGCACCACCTACACCCTGAACAGTGGCCTGATGCTCAGCTGACGGATCAGAACTGCGACTGCTACCCAGACCCAAAGCGGTGGACAGATGCTCAGCTGACATGTCTGAGCTGCGACTGAGTAAGGAAACACCAGTGGCTCCGCCAAGGCGCAGAAAGGAGGACAGATGCTCAGCTGACGGGTCTGAGCTGCGACTGGGATGACGACTAGAGGCACTATCTAAACCCGAAGTGCAGGACAGATGCTCAGCTGACAGGTCTGAGCTGCAATTGGGTTCGCAGACCCCATAACCATCGATGGAACCAAGGGTGGGAGGCAAGCGTTTGGCAGACAACGATGAGACGCGGGCAGGCGGGCAACCACCACTAGCACCACTAGACCCCAACAGGGAGGACAGGTGCTCAGCTGGCAGGTCTGAGCTGCGACTGGGAGGACAACCCCTAGCAGCAACCCTACACCCCGTCTTACACCCGAAACTAGTTTCCCCGAGCAGCGATGAGGCGCGGTCAGGCGGGCAACTACCACTAGGACCACTAGAACCCAACAGGGTGGACAGGTGCTCAGTTGGCAGGTCTGAGCTGCGACTGGGAGGACAACCCCTAGCAGCAGCCCTGAACCGCGTTGTACACCCGAAACTAGTTTCCCCAAGCTTAGCTCTAGATCCCCCCAACCAAACCCGCCTCAGGCTTGCGGTTTCTTCTTTGGCTGTCGCTTTGGCGGCCGCCTTTGTGAGGCCTCGGATTCTTGCGAGTCGTGGCTCCCGGAACCCTGGGCTTGGTGTTTCCCACCTTTGACTAAATCGGCACGCTTCACTTGAATGGCATCCAGCTCTTTCAAGGCGCCTAGCACCACCGTTACCCACCGCTGGGCTGCTAAGGGCGCGAACGCCCGCGCAAGCATGCTGCTCTGAGGCCTGGCAGTGAACATGGCAGCAGGTGGCTCCTCCAGCAACGTGAGCTGGAAAGCCAGGTCCATCCGCCCTGAGTCCATAACTGCCTGTTCCAATGCCACTGCCATAAGCGCCATGTGATCTTGAGCCAATTCCACGCGCCCTGCTTGCATGGCGTCTAGCGCGTGAGCCAGCTGATGCGCCAAGAGTGCAAGATCCCTTTGAGATCCAAAACCTCCGAAGCGTTCCCAGTACTTGCTGAGACAAACGTCTTGGTGAAGCAAAGCGGCAGGGTCGGACTCTGGAGTCACAGCTGGATTCATTCTCCGTGCCATGTTTTGGAGGACAGTCCTGAAGAAAACCCCTCGACCTGAGGCCAACTCCTCCTGGAGCTTTGCCCTCTGAGCAGCCCTTCTGGTGGATACTGAACTGGTCGCATTGTCTAGCAAAGGATCGCCTCCCTGCGCCAGCTGAGCAACCAGCATGGTTAGGGCCTGACTCTGGGCCAGGACAGCCTTTGCTTAGGGCACTCTCGCCTGAGACTCCTTGAACCACTTCCTCCTCCACACTGCCCTGAAACTCCAAAACCTCCTGCTCTGCCATGCTGACTCGGTGCAAAGGAGAGACGGCAGTGTGGCAGTCCTCGGAAACGGCCCCAACACAGCAGCAAGATTGGAGAGCTTCGCACCCTCCTTTGGCTTTGGCCCCAGCGGCAGGGCCAAGGTTGCAGCGGCCCCTCCCGCCAATCGAGCTTCGTAGCTTTCTTGCCGGGCACTCAGGTCTTCCAGTCTTGCAGTGAGAGCTGGGAGGGTCTGGGCAGTTGTCTCGAGCTGAGCGGCCAAGTTTGCCGTCGTTGGCCTCTTGGCTTTGGCTGGAGGCGAGGCGTTTGCGGCGGCGGCGGTACCACCACGAGGAGTGCCCAAAGTGGCCTTTGGAGTCGCGCCCAGGCCTGAAGGACGAGAAAGCCTGAGCACTGGCCTGGTAGGAGACGTCAAGGTTGGGACCTCCCCTTCTTCGGCCGAGTAGAAGGCCAGACGATCTCCATCGACCAAGGTGCCGCGCGCCCATGCCTGCGCACTCTCCAGCAAACTGACAGGGTCGGGGAAGATATCTGGAGTAGAGGGGTCGAAAAGGCTGAGCAACTCGGGCTCCTCGCCTGCAACCAAAGGGAACAGGCGAAACACAGCATCTCTGCCCAAGTCCACGAGGGTCACAGTTAGACTCGCACCATCCTGCACTTCTGCTGATCCCCCAACAAAACAAGCTCGGGGCGCTTCCACTTGAGTGTTGGGACCGACCTGGCCCTCCATGCCGACATCCATGCCAGCCAAAAGTTCGTCGTCTGGGATAACCCCCGGCGGCAGTGCAATGAGACAACCATGATCCCGCTTCATCAAGATTACGGCCAGAGCTTCCACGACGCCATGGGCCACTGGGTGCTCGTACACATACAACTGGGCGAGCTGAGAAAAAGGATGAAGGTCTTCCATATTCACTGATTGTCAGGCCAGGAGACGCCTGCAGCCTGGAAGTATGCACGTGCCTCAATTTCGGATGGAAAGCCGTGCGACACAATGTCGCTTGATTCCAAGGGCCCCACAACTTGCTTGAACTCACGGAAAGTCTTGAAGACAGATGGGGCCAGATTGCCACCCCCAAGCACAGCGTAAACACGGCTTGGGAGGGATAGAATCGGCGACGGCAGCGGTGTTCCGACGTGGCCGGTCAGCACAGCACGAGCCCAGCAGCCAGCCTGCCAAGCCCGTCTTACACGATCCTCACCACTTAAATTCGCGCTGCCAAGCTGACTGGCCGACCTCAGAACTGCTTGCGGGCAAACAGGGAATGTAGCAGCAACCTCGGACCTTGTAGGCGAGAGGCTCAGGGGCTCAAGAGCCGGCAAGGGATCCTGAACGGCAGGGCCCGATGAAGAACGAAGAGCAGTATGCGGTGAGCTAGCTGCAGCAGACAAGGAAGAGGTGGCAGTGTTTTGCGGGTAAGGGACTGCAGGAAAGTCCTCAAGGTAGGACAGAAGGGCTGAGGCTTCGCGGAGGGGGCCCTCAACCGTTACCGACAAACCCGTAATATTAGTCACCAAACTAACCGAACCTGGGCTCCCCGGCTTGCGCACGCACGTAGGCCTGGAGCCTTTGCAGCCCGAGGCTGCGTGGCAGGGGTACCAGCCGGGTACCAGGCGGAGGCGAGCCGCCAGCAGACGACACAAACAAGTGCAATGCCACACAGGAGGCCAAGGAGGAATGAAAGAAAGAGGGCCGGCAGTGAGGAAGGAGCACAGTAGAAAGGGCAACCCAACCCGTAAAAGTTAGTCTCAACAAGATCCTTCCAAACCCTCACGGCCTGAAACCACCACATGAAGCTTGAGCATTCGGCAACACAAATGTTCTTCGCCTATAGTGGCAATCAACGATGCACAGCCAGAGGACAGTCATAGCACTTCGACGCCAATGTCCAAGCCAAATCTTCACGAGTCATGTTCATCCTAAACAATGCTGCTCGGGAAATTTGAGCTACGCTCAATGTCATTCTCCACGATGACTTGAACACTTCCAAGTCGAGTTCAATGTTGAGGCTCTAGGCTGATAAACCAGGACTCCAATCTTTTCACACAGAATTGACAAAAGATAGACTTGACGAATCCAATGGCAAAGCTTGCTCAACGCAGCTTCCACAATCAACCGGCAATTCACCTGTACCCTGTGGCCCTGTGAGTTCCACTGCTTCTCCGGCAATCACAGCAGCGAGCATGCTGATGGGTAACGCCAAATGAACAGAAAGACTTCGCCAATGTTGTCTCGTCGTCAATGATAGTCGGTTTGTGGAACAATGACACATGTCCCGAATTCCATGCTGTCAATCTGTCAATCTGAAGAACGGACACAATGACCAACCAGTAGCAAAGGAAGAGGCATCCATTTTCGCAAAGTTCGTGGCATCGTTCAATGTTGCAATCGGCAAGTTGGTTTGTGAGCAATTCCCACATGAGTGCGCACCTGCCAATCCAGCAAAGCCTAACGCATATCGTGAAACAATGCTTCCAAATCCTGCAACAACGCTGAAAACGATCGCCAATCGTCCAGTCGCACGATGTGGTCAAGGCCTTCTCTTCCAATCCAAACCAGAACAATCTCATGCTCAGTTGGAAACGCGCTCACAATGACAGCAGCGACGCTACCAAGCTCAATCGGCGTGGTCCATGTCAGCAACGCAGGCGCAGGGATTTCACGCTCATCTCTCTCACTTGCAGAGACTGCAGAGAGTCAGCACTCACGCGGGCCGCGTCGGCCATATCTCATCATGGGCCGTTTCAATCGGTCCCTCAGTCTGTGTCTCGTTCATTTGCAGCAGCCATGCTTCAATGGCTACAACAAAAAAACTACAAGCGCAAGGGCAATTGCTACGACTGCTTTGTGTTTGCACTGAAGCAAAAGACAAACAAAACGCGAAAACTTGATCGAGACCAATCGCACCAGGTTTCTACACACGCGGTGCAATCAAAATTTTCGAACACATAGCGAAGCAGTTTACGCTACGGTCTAAAGTCTAAGGTGCAATTTCTGTACAACGCTTCGTGGGACAAGTCAGCAGTTACTGGCCAATTTGTTTTGTGAGCTCAAGAGGCTCAATCGGCCAAGGCGACGCGAAGCGGGCAATATAAACAGGTATAAACATCAAAACACTACGCACTGCAATCTCTCAATTCAGCAAAGGAAGGCACGCACAGTCTTCAGTCTTCAGCTGACATCAATGCACTGAAACACATCATGTCTTGGACATGGGAACATGAGAACAAAGGTCGTGGTTAAAGGGCTTTGGTTGAAACAATGTTTCTTTGGGTCTTGCGCTCTTCTCGAGCTATTTCAACGCAAGGGAAAGTGAGACAACATCCAGTACAACAGTCACAATCGAGAAGACGGTTCATGGATCGCTTGAGATCAGGCGCCAATGACCTCAGTGTTGAACGCACACCAATCTCTGGCGTACATGCGCATCTGATGCTCTTCAAATCTTACTCCACAGTTGTTTTGTTCGTTCGCCTGAAATCATGCGTCAATGCAAGCACGAAGCATTCGGCACACAACGCGGTGATCTGCAGGAACCTTGGTCTTAAGGTCTTATGACAATCAACGCACCTCTTTCGAGATATGTATGTCACCGTTTGTTGGTCTGCAGAGAGGGCAATGCTCTGGGCCTGCACGTTCACGTTGGCCAAGCCTTGCATTTCTTGAGCTCTCAGGCTCTTACAAGCAAACAGTCTAAAGGCAACAAACGGCAAACTCTAGGCAAGCACAGCGCCAACGGTCCTCACTAGTCACCAGTAAGAGGGCAGGGCGCCACTCACACGTCGACATGTCTCACTGTTGACGTTCCCGACTCAAACTTCGCCAATCGACAGCGTTCAATGTCTATAGGAGAGAAAGGTGAGATATCAACCAATCGCAAACTGCTGTTGCGTGTGACATGCTCAATGCTGGCACACTTCCTGAGCACTCCATTGACTCGATGTCTTTAGCAAAGTGAGACGCATAGCACATCGGCAAAAGGGTCAGTTCCCCACGTCGACCTTCTCAATGAGGACGAAATTAAAGAACACACTCTCCGCATAGTCTTCAGCTTCAACCAGCAGGATAGTGTTTGGCTTAGCGCACCAGCAGAAGACTCAATTCCATTTGTCTTCACAGGTAGCTCAGTTTGACAATGCCTCAGCAACTTGTCATGGCAAGCCATCATCGGCGCCTCACAGGACGGTGCTTGCTTTTATTCAATTTCTGCGACTAGGGAGAACATGGCCGTGAGGCTCCAGTCATGGCGTTGAGAGACAATCAGGTCACAAGCAGCACGCTCGTAGCTTCAGGAAAGCAGCAGTACTAAAGAATGACGAATGCTCCGTTGCAATAAGCCAGTGAAGCTTCCACGCACAAGGTGATGAAGAAGTCTTTCGGAATCTGGCTCAATACGTCATGTTTCCCAAGTTCAGCAATCAGAACACAATAAGCCAAATAAGCACAAGTGCCTGCGTGATTCAAGCAAGCGAAAACTGTCATCTGTGACATGGACAAGAAGACACCAAGCAAGCTCAAGAATCAACCAGGGCATTGACACACTAAAGTCACGCGCAAGCACAACGTCCACTGCTGCAGCCAATGCACCTTGACACTCATGCTTCAAGGCACGTTTCCTGGGAAAGCGCGACGATATTTACTGCAACGAAAAGCACCGGCCAGTAGCAAGCGACTCAAAACAAATACACACACAAACAAGCCAATTGTCACCTGCGAGTTTGACGCAAACGGCAAGCTGACTCAGTTCAACGAGACCGTCACGAAGATACCAAACGAGCAACGCGACCGATTCTGGGTCACATCAAGAAACCGTTCAAAGCTTCATAATGTAAATACAAACGCATAGGCAACTGTCCTGCAAGCCACGAAGTAACCAAGGAATGGAGCACGAAACTGTTCAATGGCGACGCAGAGTAAGCAACCAACGACATCTTCAACGACGACACCACCAACGAGCAACAGTACTTCATGTCATACTTCCTATCTGATATCCAAGACGACAAGCTCAAGCAGCAATCAATGTTTCTTGCCTCCACATACACTCTCGGTCCCTCGGCCAAGGCAAAGCCGCAGGCCGCACAATCGCTCGGGAGGGATGGTGGGGGAAAAAAACAACCAACAGGCGCAACAAAACAATTCACACTTTCATCAGACTCAAAGCTTAAAACACAAACTGCCCAACAATTTCACGTCCAGTTGACACTGGGGCCAGTAATCACTTGGCACTGGGCAGTTGGAAATAGGAAAGTGCTTCCAAACGGAAGACTTGGTTGCGTTCCGCAGAAAGAAACGATATGACAAGCTCTCTGCAACTAAGATCACACGTCCATCAACAATCACATCACACAAGCGGACGAGTCTGGCTCATGTGAAGAGAGGAACAGGCTCCTCTCCTGATCTTGTTCATCGACTCAAGACGTTTCACAAGCAAACCAAGGCAACCGACAACAATAGTGAAGATCAATCGGCCATTACACATCTCAAGCAAACACGCCACAGATCAATTACCAGTCAACTTGCAGAGGTCAACTCAAGCACAACCAGCACCGACAAGCCAATCTCAACGCAACGACGAAACCGATCCGACTCCAAGCAGGATAAGCGCAACTGACAAACCAACGGCAACGTAGCTGCTCACCAGCAACTTGCAAACGCTCACGAAGCAATCAGACTAACATTTCACCAAGCACTGTCACAACTCAACGACACAAAGCATCAATACCGCCTTGGTCTCTCAGCAGCAATGTATCAAGGAAAATTCATGCCTCACAATCAAGCAGATCCAACCAAGCGCAAACCATCAAGCTTTCAAGCAGGAGGAGAAACCTTCATCCCTGAGCTCAATCGACACAGATACAACTTCACACAACTTCAAGGTCGACCAAGCAATCACGCAAGCAAACGCTCACACTAAGTCAGGGGAGATCAATATTGGCACACGCCAATTTAATAAACAAGCTGCAAATCAGTCTTCACCAAATCAGCAGCGAAAAATATCAGGACAAGCAATTCCAAGGACGACCAATCCTCTCAACGCAACATGGCTCGGTTCATTCACAAGTGTCAGGCAGCAAGTTCAACCAAGCAACGGCCCACTAATCAATCAGCCAAGCTGTCACGCACACAACAGAAGCAAGCTTCAGCAATGTGATCTTGAGTAGACGGTCCCTCGGTGTGCAATCCACATGTCTGAGTATTCTCAATCAAGTGGTCGTCGATATACCGACAGCAGGAATCCAAGGCAAGCAGCACAAGAAGCCAGCACCAACTACTCAACTCAACTATCAAACAGCACGCTCAATCCGAACAACCAATCCGCTCTCAAAAGCTTCGCATGTCAATGACTGAGCTGTTCAAGCAGCTAGCACAAGGACAGAGGCTAATCTATACAAAACGGTTTGGGCTTGTGTTCTCAAGTTTTAGACCCAACTTGGCCAAACACAACCAACTCAAGCTGCAATAGATCGCGACTGAGGAAACACCAATCACACCATCAAGTCTTCCAAGCAGTTGCAATACTCACACATGCTTCCAAACCAGGCTGAGTTCATGACTCGCAATTCCTTGAAAACAACGCTCACTCTTTTCTTTTCAACGAGGATCCCAGGCAAGCAATGACCACTCTCAGCTGACAAGGCATCAACCCAATGATGCAAATGATTCTTTAGGTCTTTAGGGCGCTGAGTCAATCACGCAACTTTCAAAGGTCAATCACGCAACTTTCAAAGAAACTCGCAAACAAAAGCTCAATGGACCAGTCGAGCGAAACTACACGTAGTTTCAACCAATCACCATGGCGGTGCTGCTTCGAGGCCATCCTACTGGGTCGCGGCTGGCTGCCCGACGTGTTCGGCACCTCACTACGCCGAATTCAGTCGGCGCCTCCGGTGTCCGTTCACAATCCTTTCTGCGCGCTTAGCTCAAGCTTCAAGGCCATTCTTCAATCTTCCCGGAACCTTCAGCCGACACTTCAATCGTCAAGCTCTTCTCAGGTCACACATGCACAAACCAACGACATCTGTCTTTCATCCGGCTCATGAAACAGTCCATCTTCCTCGCGCTCCATGCAATCCACGCACACGACACTTCACGAACAGTGTCCTCGACCATGTCTGTTTCCATCGTCTCTGTCACTGCCAATTCTTCCACAACTTTCACAGCCTTTTGTCAACTCGGCTTCTTGCCTTGTTGCTCCAATCTCTTCCTGTCGCGACACGTCACAACTCTTTTCCTTCAATGTTTTTTTTTCTCGCAATCTGAGGCTGGGACAAAAGCTCTAAACCCATGGCACTTCCTGTGCCCCTTTCTTTTCCTTTTCGGCTTTCTTTCGCCATCCTTTCTTTCAATACCTCTCACCTTTCCTAATCCTTTTCTCTTTGTTTCGTTGGGGACTGAAACCTCCAGTCTTCCGAGGGGACTGGAACCTCCTCTTTTCTTCGAGGGGACTGGAACCTCCTCTTTCCTTTCAGGGGACTGGAACCTCGGAACCTCCTCTTTCTTTGCTTTTTTTTCCTTTCGTTGGCAGCTCCAACGGCAATCTCGCTTCCTTGACAAGTCTGATCCAACGCGGCACACCTCAGCAGTTCAAGCTCAGACTGTCAGACGGTCTCAAACTCACTCTCGGACACACGTGCTCAATCTCGCGTACGACTTCGGCTTCTGACACTCCAATACAGCAAAAATCAAACTCAGCAGCTCCGATCCTAGTCGCATCTCTACACAGACTTTCAATCCTACAGATCCTAACGCAGCAGACTCACATCACAGCACACACTTCCAGTCACAGCTAAAAAATCAAAGCAGGATCTTTCGCACGTCAATAAACTAAAGTCAACGAGTGACTAGACCAATGACAGAGGATCAGCCCTGCACTCTTTTGTTTAGGCTACACAATCCGGTGGCCAGTTCCTGCGACGTCAGGCACGTGCAATCTATACCTGAATCTGTCACGTGCAATCACATCTTGAACTGAAACAGCACAATTCATCAGTTCCTGTCAGGCAGAGTATGAACAATCTACACACGGGCTCATGTCACTGCAACCATGGACTGACGCAAAACCAAAAAGAAAACGTGTTCATCTCAATCCATCCATCGGGCTCTATGCCACGGCGCATGAGAACGAACAATCTCATCAAAATCTATACACCACCTGTCCTGGCCAATCTGAACGCTTGGCTCTCCGAAGGTTTGCACATGTCCAATCAACAAAGACTCAAAAGGGAGCAACGCGCTCTCTCATAATCAGAGAAGACGAAAATACTCCTATGTACAATCCTACGTTCTGACAGCTAGAGAAACTGTCGGAGTCCCTGAGCTCGGCACTACCATGAAATTTTACAAAAGCGAAATGCACAATCTAAGTACATGTTCAAACGTTGGTCTCCATCATTCAACACACACAGCAAAGATTCACAGCAAGTGCAATCACTCAACAATCACTTTGTCTCATGAGTCTTGAGCCAAGCATTGTTGGCACCTTGAGCCAATCAAGTCAAGAGTGACACAATGTCATCTGTCAATGTCACACAAGCAATGTGACCGGGCCAACTGGTGGCCTGGAAGCAATGCTCTACTCTAACACTTAAGCCCCCCTTCAGCCCCCCCTTAAGCCCCCCCTTAATGAATTTTTACAAAAGCGAAATCGTCTGTTCAATCAGGTGATCTCAGAAATGCTCAAGTCAATCAAGCACAATCACAAGCACCAACTCTGCTGTGTGATGCAATCACTCGAGCTCAATGTTTTCCGACTTGAGCCAAAGTTAATCAAGCAATCCTCTGCTGACCAACGCATCTCTGTGTGGATACAATGGTGATCTGACCAATCATCCTAACACGGTCCCTCGAATTCGCAATTCATTGCAAATTCGCATCAGGTCAGATCCTCGAAACAATTCAAACTCCATCCAACAAATATATCAGCATCATTCAATCAAGAGAATCAACATCAGGGCACAAATCAACTGCTCAGGCTCAAATCCTTTTGCACATCGGAACTGCAATAGAAATATGCATGATTCCGGATCAAAAGACTGTACAATGCCACGAGGAAGCACCATCACATCGTGACGAGTGGCAATGTACCACAGCTGAAAGAATCAGCCACCGATCCTGCCAGTTCCAGTCAATGTATTGCTCGAGGCAATTCTGAGATCAAGAACCACAGCAAACGATGTCGAGTGCCAATCAGCAGTACATCAAAATTGTTGCATTCCAGCAATCCATCATCTAGCCAATGGTGACGCGGCTTCCATTTGGAACCACAATGGTTGTGCCAATGGATGGCAATGTGTTGGGCACCGAGCCCCGATGCTCCAATGTGTGGCTGGCGCTGCCACCAATTTCCACTTCATTCATCTCCTCATCAATGCCACACATCGAAAAGACATCTCTCAATGCCTTGGGATAGGCAATGGACCTGGTAAAGCCCATCTGACCTTGGGATAGGCAATGGACCTGGTAAAGCCCATCTGAAAGCCAATCGGATTTGCAATGGCGTCCTGGTGAATCGTCCAAGCAAGATCCAATACCGTGCAGCCCAATTCCACCACAAAAGCCATGTCCCGTTGCAATGGCGACAATGAAAAGTTGTTTGCCACCATGAGCGTCGTGGCTGGCACGTACGATTGATTGTGCCAATTGCTCAGGCCGCCAATGAAGCTGGCGTTTTTCGCAATCGGCGCCATGAAGGCCTTTGTTGGCCTGAAAAAGACCAATGCAGCTGCTTCGGACCAATGGGCCTCAAGGTGGTTTTGCCTCACCCAATGGGCAAGTTTTGCAACTGCTCCTTCAATGGAAAAGGCAACGTTGATCTGGCAACATGGGAGGCAATCCCAGTTTATCTCAATGACTCCATCTGTGTCATCGCCATCAATGCAATGGCACCCAGCCCTCAATGTCTTCACAATTGTCGTCTGCTGAACCAATGCCTTTATCCAATCCATGTGGGCAATGCGTGTTAAGCCGGCAGTTGAGAAATCCAATGCTTCACCAATGGTTGCCGCGCACCTCTCAATGATCATCTTGACTTTCAAGCTCATACTGCACCAATGGTTGTTGCCAGTGGGCAATGGTGCGGTTGCAAATCGGCAATTAAGGATGCGCAATGGATCCAATGCCAGGTGCGGAATCTGGCAGGTCCTGGCCACAATGGCGGATGTAACGCGATCAATCATGATCTCGAGCCGCGTCAACAATTCTGCAAGGGCCAATACACCGTTTCTTGCGGGTGTGCGCCAATCAGCGCCAATGCAATCTTCTCCTCAAGAGGAAGAGCACCAAAAATGCAAGTCAACAAGGTCCAGAGGAGCACCTCCGGTCCAAACTGACCAATGGCCAATGTGACCAATCGCTCAAGGTTGACCAACGCCGTCTTTCTGTGAAAACACAGCAGCAGCGCGCTGAACCCTCTTTTTCTCACGACTTGAGCCAAAGTCATAAGCCGGAGGCTTCGTCAGTGAAACTCTTTACACACAGGTGAAAACTCTGCTCTGCCACGTGTTCTCCACAGCCACAAAACAAACTCAAACGTCAGTGGGAGTTCTCGGGACCTACCCAACTACACCTAAAGCAAGCAAAAACGTGCACAGTCACTTCTACAGCTTCCAGACACATATCCCTACAACTCAAGCACTTCAAAAGGCTTTCCCACTTAAAGCAGCACTCCCGTCGAGCCTCCAAGGCACAACTACGGAGTTCCTCCAACTACACACACACAACTCTGAGCCAGCATAGGACAACAAAGTTAACATGTCCTTAGACAGGAACTTTCGTCTGCACGCTGCGTCGCGTAGCCACCCGAAGGGGCCGTTGGTCAAAGTGAAACTAAACTAAAAATTACCTCGCTTGAGGTGTTGCGTTCTCAGCTAGGCCCTCTCTCAGCTGCAACCCTCAGCACTCGCGAGGCCGACTTTGCCCTCCGCATGCATTGCTGTTGAGGCACTTGTTGTGGCATCAGCCTCCGTAAGTTTGGCAATCCCCACTCAGCACTGGATGTTCTGTTCGAGGCATATTCCCTCAGCGCATGCGAGGCCGCAAAGTGAAACACGTGAGGTATGAAAGACTGCTACTCCAGGTTCGTCCGCAGCTCCGGCTTTCTCGCACTTACTAACCGTGCCTTGCAGCCTCCCCCAAAGTAGCGTCACCCTGGCTTTCTCGCTCTTACTCACCAGTTGACCAATAATGCATCTCACGCGGTTGCTTCATGGTAAAACTGCAGCTCGAGGTCCCGGCGTTCTCGCTCTTACTAACCCGGACCGACACTGCAGAGAAGCATTGACTGTTGTTCCCTCAGCGGAGGCGAGGCCGAACAACCATTCCGCTGCATCTGCGCAGCCAGGCCCTCAGCTCCTCACTGAGCCAGGGCTATCTCTAGACAGAGTTCCCTTGCTGGCAAGCCCTCTATCTCTTTGTGACCCCCGCGGTGCCACGTATAAGCAGCTGCTCCGCGTGTCTTAGGACCACAGTTTTCATTCGGATTTGTTGTTGTAGGCCTTCCAGTGCTTGAGGCCGAATCCAAACACCACATCTCACGTCACACGGCTAGGCAATTTGGCTCCAACATCTGAAGATAGTGACACATACTCTGCGTGGCGTCCGCGTGAGCTAGCCTGTCCTAGAGTTTAGGAGTTCGGCTCCTTTCATCGCTTGTCTTACCACAGGTCTCTTTCGGTGGCCCGTACTCAGCAGCCAGCACATGTACCATCCTCAGACGCCAGAGCCGCCTTGCCCCAGCAAGTGCCCATAAAACCACTCACCAGACAGTGAGAGCCAACATCTTCAAACAACCTCCAGCGGCCGTGCCGCGAGGACCTAAACATCTGCAAGGTTCCGCCTTGTCTGTGTGCACGGACAGACCCCAGCCCTTGCAGGAGACGTGGATGTAAACAAAAGCAGGCCTGCCATGTCCAGCAGGCTGATTACCATTGGTTGCCTTCAGATGGGAAAAGCGCGAAGATCGGGTAACCTCCATCTGAATCCTTTCCGGCCAATACCAACCCTTACAAACCCTCAGCACGGAGCGAGGCCGAAGGAGGCTTTCTTGGACTATTGGTTTTCCGGGGAGCAGCCACCAACAGCTGCTCTTCAACTTGCACTGCGCCGCACCACAGTCCTACTGCAAGTTCTTTGGCAACGGTTTCTCAGTAGCACCAGTCAATGAGCTTTACGACACTGATGCCTTTGGTTATTTGTGTCCAGGCAGATCCACCAGGGTTGGGCCAAATCTGTTCTACCTGATTCTACCTGCGAAGAATATCCAGTTGTGCTCAGCTTGCAGATCCCCGAAAACCAGCAAACTCGGGCTCAAGCACACCGCTATTGTTCGGGACACTCCTGTCAACAACTGCAAGGATGCCGCTTGCAGTGCGACGTTGGCCTGCACTGTCTGCAACGTGCCTTGGCCGTTTTCCCCCGTGTTTCGGTCTCACCTTCGTTCTCCACACAAACGAGCGAGGAACCCAAACTCACCCTAACACACAGCCCTCAATCCAAAGACAGGAACTTTCGTCTGCACGCTGCGAGGCGTAGCCACCCGAAGGGGCCGTTGGTCAAGGTGAAACTAAACTAAAAATTACCTCGCTTGAGGTGTTGCGTTCTCAGCTAGGCCCTCTCTCAGCTGCAACCCTCAGCACTCGCGAGGCCGAACTTTGCCCTCCGCATGCATTGCTGTTGAAGCACTTGTTGTGGCATCAGCCTCCGTAAGTTTGGCAATCCCCACTCAGCACTGGATGTTCTGTTCGAGGCATATTCCCTCAACGCATGCGAGGCCGCAAAGTGAAACACGTGAGGTATGAAAGACTGCTACTCCAGGTTCGTCCGCAGCTCCGGCTTTCTCGCACTTACTAACCGTGCCTTGCAGCCTCCCCCAAAGTAGCGTCACCCTGGCTTTCTCGCTCTTACTCACCAGTTGACCAATAATGCATCTCACGCGGTTGCTTCATGGTAAAACTGCAGCTCGAGGTCCCGGCGTTCTCGCTCTTACTAACCCGGACCGACACTGCAGAGAAGCATTGACTGTTGTTCCCTCAGCGGAGGCGAGGCCGAACAACCATTCCGCTGCATCTGCGCAGCCAGGCCCTCAGCTCCTCACTGAGCCAGGGCTATCTCTAGACAGAGTTCCCTTGCCAAGCCCTCTATCTCTATGTGACCCCCGCGGTGCCACGTATAAGCAGCTGCTCCGCGTGTCTTAGGACCACAGTTTTCATTCGGATTTGTTGTTGTAGGCCTTCCAGTGCTTGAGGCCGAAACCAAACACCACATCACACGTCACAACGGCGAGGCAATTTGGCTCCAACATCTGAAGATAGTGACACATACTCTGCGTGGCGTCCGCGTGAGCTAGCCTGTCCTCGGCTCCTTTCATCGCTTGTCTTACCACAGGTCTCTTTCGGTGGCCCGTACTCAGCAGCCAGTACATGTACCATCCTCAGACGCCAGAGCCTTGCCCCAGCAAGTGCCCATACAAACCACTCACCGACAGTGAGAGCCAACATCTTCAAACAACCTCCAGCGGCCGTGCCGCGAGGACCTAAGCATCTGCAAGGTTCCGCCTTGTCTGTGTGCACGGACAGACCCCAGCCCTTGCAGGAGACGTGGATGTAAACAAAAGTAGGCCTGCCAAGTCCAGCAGGCTGATAACCATTGGTTGCCTTCAGATGGGAAAAGCGCGAAGTTCGGGTAACCTCCATCTGAGTTCTTTCCGGCCAATACCAGCCTTTACAAACCTTCAGCACGGAGCGAGGCCGAAGAAGGCTATCTTGGACTATTTGTCTGCCGGGAAGCAGCCACCAACAGCTGCTCTTAACTTGCACTGTGCCGCACCACAGGCCTACTGCAAGTTCTTTGGCAACGGTTTCTCAGTAGCACCAGTCAATGAGCTTTACGACACTGATGCCTCTGTTATGTGTGTCCAGGCAGATCCACCAGGGTTGGGCCGATCTGTTCTACCTGATTCTACCTGCGAAGAATATCCTGTTGTGCTCAGCTTGCAGATCCCCGAAAACCAGCAAACTCGGGCTCAAGCACACCGCTATTGTTCGGGACACTCCTGTCACAACTGCAAGGATGCCGCTTGCAGTGCGACGTTGGCCTGCACTGTCTGCAACGTGCCTTGGCCGTTTTCCCCCGTGTTTCGGTCTCACCTTCGATTTCCACACAAACGAGCGAGGAACCCAAACTCACCCTAACACACAGCCCTCAATCCAAATGAGGGTCGGCGGGTTTTGTTCACCCAGAGACAGCAGGAATCTCTGGTGAGCAACAGGCTCTAGCGTCACCCCTCAAGCAAATCGAGGCTGCAACTCTCACTGTGACCCAGAGCAGACTGTAGGCCACAAGGTTCCCTCAGCAACGCGAGGACGAAAAGCTTCCCTCTAGCGAAGCGAGGCCGAAGACTGTGCACTCGAACGTCCCTTGTCGACGGCAGCAGTTGGCGGGCCGCCGCTCTATGACAGCTTAGCCGGTCAGCCGGCCTACGAGCAAACACAGTTTTGCCAGGCCTCAAAACGGAACCTACCCTTAGTTACAAGCCCCAGGGCCAGCCACAACGGCACTAAAGACGCTCTCTACCTGAGCACCCCACCGGGGTTGAGCCGAAACCTTGAGCCAGACAGGAACTTTCTTTTTTTTTTTTTTTTCTGCACGCTGCGAGGCGTAGCCACCCGAAGGGGCCGTTGGTCAAGGTGAAACTAAACTAAAAATTACCTCGCTTGAGGTGTTGCGTTCTCAGCTAGGCCCTCTCTCAGCTGCAACCCTCAGCACTCGCGAGGCCGAACTTTGCCTTCCGCATGCATTGCTGTTGAGGCACTTGTTGTGGCATCAGCCTCCGTAAGTTTGGCAATCCCCACTCAGCACTGGATGTTCTGTTCGAGGCATATTCCCTCAGCGCATGCGAGGCCGCAAAGTGAAACACGTGAGGTATGAAAGACTGCTACTCCAGGTTCGTCCGCAGCTCCGGCTTTCTCGCACTTACTAACCGTGCCTTGCAGCCTCCCCCAAAGTAGCGTCACCCTGGCTTTCTCGCTCTTACTCACCAGTTGACCAATAATGCATCTCACGCGGTTGCTTCATGGTAAAACTGCAGCTCGAGGTCCCGGCGTTCTCGCTCTTACTAACCCGGACCGACACTGCAGAGAAGCATTGACTGTTGTTCCCTCAGCGGAGGCGAGGCCGAACAACCATTCCGCTGCATCAGCGCAGCCAGGCCCTCAGCTCCTCACTGAGCCAGGGCTCTCTTTAGACAGAGTTCCCCTGCTGGCAAGCCCTCTATCTCTTTGTGACCCCCGCGGTGCCACGTATAAGCAGCTGCACCGCGTGTCTTAGGACCACAGTTTTCATTCGGATTTGTTGTTGTAGGCCTTCCAGTGCTTGAGGCCGAATCCAAACACCACATCTCACGTCACAAGGCTGGCAATTTGGCTCCAACATCTGAAGATAGTAACACATACTCTGCGTGGCGTCCGCGTGAGCTAGCCTGTCCTTTCTTTAGGAGTTCGGCTCCTTTCATCGCTTGTCTTACCACAGGTCTCTTTCGGTGGCCCGTACTCAGCAGCCAGCACATGTACCATCCTCAGACGCCAGAGCCGCCTTGCCCCAGCAAGTGCCCATACAAACCACTCACCAGATAGTGAGAGCCAACATCTTCAAACAACCTCCAGCGGCCGTGCCGCGAGGACCTAAACATCTGCAAGGTTCCGCCTTGTCTGTGTGCACGGACAGACCCCAGCCCTTGCAGGAGACGTGGATGTAAACAAAAGCAGGCCTGCCATGTCCAGCAGGCTGATTACCATTGGTTGCCTTCAGATGGGAAAAGCGCGAAGATCGGGTAACCTCCATCTGAATCCTTTCCGGCCAATACCAACCCTTACAAACCCTCAGCACGGAGCGAGGCCGAAGGAGGCTTCTTGGACTATTGGTTTTCCGGGGAGCAGCCACCACAGCTGCTCTTCAACTTGCACTGCGCCGCACCACAGTCCTACTGCAAGTTCCTTGGCAACGGTTTCTCAGTAGCACCAGTCAATGAGCTTTACGACACTGATGCCTCTGGTTATTTATGTCCAGGCAGATCCACCAGGGTTGGGCCAAATCTTTTCTACCTGATTCTACCTGCGAAGAAAATCCTGTTGTGCTCAGCTTGCAGATCCCCGAAAACCTGCAAGCTTGGGCTCGAGCACACCGCAATTGTTCGGGACACTCCTGTCGCCACTGCAAGGATGCCTCTTGCAGTGCGACGTTGGCCTGCACTGTCTGCAGCGTGCCTGGCCGTTTCCCCCCGTGTTTCGGTCTCACCTTCGTTTTCCACACAAGTGAGCGAGGAACCCAAACTCACCTTCAGCACAGCCCTCAATCCAAATGAGGGTCGGTGGGTTTTGCTCACCCAGAGACAGCAGGAATCTCTGGTGAGCAACAGGCTTGCGTCACCCCTCAAGCAATGCGAGGCTGCAACTCTCACTGTGACCCAGAGCAGACTGTAGGCCACAAGGTTCCCTCAGCAACGCGAGGACGAAAAGCTTCCCTCTAGCGAAGCGAGGCCGAAAACTGTGCACTCACGCCCTTCGTCGACGGCAGCAGTTGGCGGGCCGCCGCTCTATGACAGCTTAGCCGGTCAGCCGGCCTACGAGCAAACACAGTTTTGCCAGGCCTCAAAACGGAACCTACCCTTAGTTACAAGCCCCAGGGCCAGCCACACGGCACTAAAGACGCTCTCTACCTGAGCACCCCACCGGGGTTGAGCCGAAACCTTGAGCCAGACAGGAACTTTCACACCCCCGCTTGGACTGTGATGCCTCAGAGCCACGCACTTCTTCACAGCTCGGTGTTTCCAGTGCTTAAACATCTCATCCCCGGCAAAGTCCGAAAGCGAGCACTCCTACTGCCGACCTAAGAAGGTGTTCCTACAAGACCTAACGTGACTTTCGCAGCACGCAAAAGAGCTCTACCCAGTTTAGTCGGATAGATACCTGTTTCTTCGACACTACGGTGGATGGACGAAATCTTGCACCGCCTGTACATTCGTACTTCAAACGATTGAGGCATCAAGCCCCGCACCCCCTGCTTAACATTGGCGGCTAGGACTACTTGAGCGGTGCAAGATTTCGACCATTGGAACAAATCCGGCCGCTAGCTTTTCACAGCCAATGTTAAAATGGGGGCACGGGGAACACAAAAGGACGTGTCTGAAAAGCGGTGCAAGATTTTGTCCATCCACAGCCCCTAGATGCAAAAACACTTCTGCTCTTCAGTCCCTTTCGGCGAGTGTTGCCGGGTATGTTCTACGAGCGTGAGTGACTACTGAGTCGTTTTTCTGGCTTCAACGACAGTAACTTTGCTGGGATGCCGTTTTGCACTCCCAAGGTGCTTCAAATGCGTGCAAAATAACAGTCAACACTCAGTCAACACTCAGTCAACACTACAGTCAACACTACAGTCAACACTACAAAAACCCTGGGAAAACCAGCAGATTCCACAATTCACTCGTTTCAAAGGAAAATAATAGTTTTTTAGCTTCTTAATGTCCAGAACAGCAAAAATGCTGGATTTTCCAGCACTTTGGCAGCGTTGACTGTAGTGTTGACTGTAGTGTTGACTGAGTGTTGACTGAGCGTTGACTGTCATTTTGCATGCATTTGTTGCTTTTATAGGACATACAGCTTTTTCTAGCTTCTTCATGTCCAGAACAGCAAAATGCTAGATTTTCCATCATTTTGGCAGTACTGACTTGACTGTAGCGTTGAGTGTAGATGGAATGAGTTGCTGCGTCGTGTGTCCCGAGTACGTCCAGGCACCGTAGAAGAGGATGGGTACGCGCTATCAGCTTCCAGTCTCTGCAGGTGTGCGAAAGATGCAAAAACACTTCTGCTCTTCGGTGGATGGACGAAATCTTGCACCGCCTGTACATTCGTACTTCAAACGATTGAGGCATCAAGCCCCGCACCCCCTGCTTAACATTGGCGGTTAGGACTACTTGAGCGGTGCAAGATTTCGACCATTGGAACAAATCCGGCCGCTAGCTTTTCACAGCCAATGTTAAAATGGGGGCACGGGGAACACAAAAGGACGTGTCTGAAAAGCGGTGCAAGATTTTGTCCATCCACAGCCCCTAGATGCAAAAACACTTCTGCTCTTCAGTCCCTTTCGGCGAGTGTTGCCGGGTATGTTCTACGAGCGTGAGTGACTACTGAGTCGTTTTTCTGGCTTCAACGACAGTAACTTTGCTGGGATGCCGTTTTGCACTCCCAAGGTGCTTCAAATGCGTGCAAAATAACAGTCAACACTCAGTCAACACTCAGTCAACACTACAGTCAACACTACAGTCAACACTACAGTCAACACTACAAAAACCCTGGGAAAACCAGCAGATTCCACAATTCACTCGTTTCAAAGGAAAATAATAGTTTTTTAGCTTCTTAATGTCCAGAACAGCAAAAATGCTGGATTTTCCAGCACTTTGGCAGCGTTGACTGTAGTGTTGACTGTAGTGTTGACTGAGTGTTGACTGAGCGTTGACTGTCATTTTGCATGCATTTGTTGCTTTTATAGGACATACAGCTTTTTCTAGCTTCTTCATGTCCAGAACAGCAAAACGCTAGATTTTCCATCATTTTGGCAGTACTGACTTGACTGTAGCGTTGAGTGTAGATGGAATGAGTTGCTGCGTCGTGTGTCCCGAGTACGTCCAGGCACCGTAGAAGAGGATGGGTACGCGCTATCAGCTTCCAGTCTCTGCAGGTGTGCGAAAGATGCAAAAACACTTCTGCTCTTCGGTGGATGGACGAAATCTTGCACCGCCTGTACATTCGTACTTCAAACGATTGAGGCATCAAGCCCCGCACCCCCTGCTTAACATTGGCGGTTAGGACTACTTGAGCGGTGCAAGATTTCGACCATTGGAACAAATCCGGCCGCTAGCTTTTCACAGCCAATGTTAAAATGGGGGCACGGGGAACACAAAAGGACGTGTCTGAAAAGCGGTGCAAGATTTTGTCCATCCACAGCCCCTAGATGCAAAAACACTTCTGCTCTTCAGTCCCTTTCGGCGAGTGTTGCCGGGTATGTTCTACGAGCGTGAGTGACTACTGAGTCGTTTTTCTGGCTTCAACGACAGTAACTTTGCTGGGATGCCGTTTTGCACTCCCAAGGCGCTTCAAATGCGTGCAAAATAACAGTCAACACTCAGTCAACACTCAGTCAACACTACAGTCAACACTACAGTCAACACTACAGTCAACACTACAAAAACCCTGGGAAAACCAGCAGATTCCACAATTCACTCGTTTCAAAGGAAAATAATAGTTTTTTAGCTTCTTAATGTCCAGAACAGCAAAAATGCTGGATTTTCCAGCACTTTGGCAGCGTTGACTGTAGTGTTGACTGTAGTGTTGACTGAGTGTTGACTGAGTGTTGACGTTGACTGTCATTTTGCATGCATTTGTTGCTTTTATAGGACATACAGCTTTTTCTAGCTTCTTCATGTCCAGAACAGCAAAATGCTAGATTTTCCATCATTTTGGCAGTACTGACTTGACTGTAGCGTTGAGTGTAGATGGAATGAGTTGCTGCGTCGTGTGTCCCGAGTACGTCCAGGCACCGTAGAAGAGGATGGGTACGCGCTATCAGCTTCCAGTCTCTGCAGGTGTGCGAAAGATGCAAAAACACTTCTGCTCTTCGGTGGATGGACGAAATCTTGCACCGCCTGTACATTCGTACTTCAAACGATTGAGGCATCAAGCCCCGCACCCCCTGCTTAACATTGGCGGCTAGGACTACTTGAGCGGTGCAAGATTTCGACCATTGGAACAAATCCGGCCGCTAGCTTTTCACAGCCAATGTTAAAATGGGGGCACGGGGAACACAAAAGGACGTGTCTGAAAAGCGGTGCAAGATTTTGTCCATCCACAGTAGCAAGTGAAACATGCTGATGACTTTTGTCACAGGGCTTTCCAGAAAAGATTTCACTCCACTCCTCTCGGTTAGTAGCAAAGAACCACCGCTTAAAGACCCCGTCGAAGGCACAACGGTCCACAACCCTTCCAAAGTTCAGACCAAGGCGCTTCTTTTCTTTCAGATAACTTTCCTCCTTCCAAAGACCACAGTTCTTTGGCCATTCCTGGGTAACCAGGATCTCTTTGCAGCGGTCCTCCAGAAGTCTTCCTAGAGCTTTCCAAGATGCAACATGCTTCTTGACCTGCTCTCGCCACCGATGTCGAAACTTCGGTCGATGCCAGTTCTTAAAGCGGTAGCTACATCCAGCGGTACACGGGGAAGCTATGTGGACATAGATCTGGGGCGGTTTCCTACTCAACAGACACAGCAAGACCTCTCCTAGAAACATTTGAGTACTCTTGCTTAAGAAGTCTTCTTTCTCAGTTATGCCTATATATGCTACTCGGTCACGAGCACACGCTCGGCACAACGCACTGTCCGTTGAACAAAACACCTCGATCACAAGCAGAGGAACAGATCCCAACGCAAGGTCTCTTGCCACTGGCTCGTACTTCGCCAGGTTTGTCGGGATTCTTCTCAAGCTTTTCACATACTTCTTCAAGTTCTTCCATTCGTTCACGAAGGTGTTCAGGAACTACAAGACCCTGAAGGTCTTCTTCACACACTCTTTCCAGTCCACACGCAACCAGCAAATGCTCAAGCAACAACTCCTCAGGAGATTTCGTCAGTCCATCGGCTGGATTCTGTTCTCCACTGATGAAGCTTAGAATCAGCCTTTCCAGGTGGACTAGCTCTTGAAGATAGCGATGACGAAGCTCCAGGTGCCGAACACGGCGTAACAACCCCGTCATTTTGCTAATCGACAAAGCGGCTTCCGAATCCGAAGCCAGGTGAATCGGAAACTCACCGGTCTCTCCTTTGGGCATTCCATACAGGAGCGTTTCCATGAGCAAAGACAAGTACACCGACTCTTTGGCGGCCTCCGTCAGGGCTGCCAATTCGGCTTCCGCCGAACTCAACGCGGTCACCGACTGTTTCCGCGAGAAAGTTTTGATCATGATGCCATGCCACTTTACAATGGCACCAGACACAGAGCAAATGTTCCATGACGCATCCACAAAGCCAGAGAGCATGGTTTCCGAAGCGCAGCAAGGATACTCAAACGCTTCTGCCGAAAATCGCTGAAGGTACTCAGGCAAAGCCATCACCCAACGAACCACGCGTCTCAAGCAAGCTTCTGCCTGGCTATCTGGGTCACTCTGATACCGGCCCAGAAATCCTACCGGGTAGGACAAATGCGGCAACGTCAGGCTTGCCCACATTAACTTACCAAGCACACGTCTATAGCGTTCATACGCCTCAGTGCTGATAGGTGTTCCAGCCTCCTTCTTCCGGTACTCCCTCTCGAGGTTTCCCAGCACTGGTTTCACACCTTTTCCGCTAATGCCAAACTCTTCTCCAAGCGACTTCAAGTACCCCGGCTTCAGGCCAAAGAACACAGGTCCGTGCTCAGTGGTTCGGGCGATCACTCGACCCAAGAACTCGAGCTGCCCTGTCTTACCAGGTTCTAGAAGCCCTGTCTGCTTCATTTTATAGATCTTCGCTAGCTTAGCGTACAGATCCTTGGCAATTGGCGGATTCTGGGAAAAGATGATGAGATCGTCAACATACACTAACACCAAGGTCAGCGCACCATCCTTCTCAAGCCGGTGATGCACAGTAGGGTCGGCAGTCTCACCAAACCCAAACTGCTTACGCAGCGTGCTTGTAAACTCTAGGTACCAGCTCAGTGGTCCTACTCTCAAGCCATTCATGGCTTTGTGTAGCTGCGCAAACAGCGGCTTGTTCTCCTCATCATACATCCCATTCGGAAACCGGATACACTCTACTCCCTGCACAGGCGCTTGCATGAAGGCAACGCTCACATCTGCTGACAACAAGGTGCCACCCCTGACAGCATGAATAGCAAGGACACCCCTCAAGGCTTCCAAAGACGTGGTGGGGGAATATATCCCATCAGCTAGAGGATTGGATCCAAATGCATAGTCTCTCACAACAAGACGAGCACGAACGCGTTCAGGGTTCGTGGCCGACGGTTTCGAAGTCAGAACCCACCTAGTCGTATGGATTCTCCGCGTAGCTCGTTTACGGGCCTCAGCTTCTCCTATAATCGTAGCTACACCAAAAGCATCAAGTTCTGAGAGCTCGAGTCTCATACCTTCTTCAAGATGCTTACGAGGCAAAACCTTGCCAGAAACTTCGCAAACCGCATTGTCCGGGACATGGACCCAAATCTTCTTTCCACCAAACTTCATACGGAACCACTCTTTGACATCATCTCCCTTACGGATTTTTGTCGTTACTCTCAAGTCAGGCCCATCAAAGAGTTGCCTAAGGCCATGCTCATAGAGCCACGTCAGGCCCTCTTCCATGGCATCGTCTTCTCCTGGATCCATAGGGGCGTCGAGGTCCTCAAGACCTACGCCTCCGGGAGGCTCAACCTCCATGCCTGTTTCTTCAGGCACGTCCGAAAAATCCGGAGAATACCCATCCAACTCTCCTTCTTCTTCCATTGCCTCAGGGCCCTCAAGAGCAGGTGGTTCGGTGCGTTCAACAGGAAACTCAAGACTTCCTTCAGGGATATTTGGGGAATCAAGCGGCGGACTCGGACCATCGATTGGAACATCGAACTTGATGGGTCTTTCAGGGTCTTCCTTATTACCTCGAAGGTCACGCAAAGCAGCTTTGTCAAACTCCACTGGATCTTTGGCACGAAAAGAGCTGAAGATTTCCAAACGAGGGGGCTTTCCAATACCTATTGGAACAAAGACCCGAATCCCGGATCCATTAGCACCATGAGGTCCTACATAGAGTGCCCTCACCAAGCGCTTTCCGCGGTGCTCTGGGTAGTCCTTCTGAGGCTTTCCAAAGCCCACAACCCCAAACTCACAGCTCTTCACTGGCTGAACTGTCGACCCACGCAGTCCCTCCAACGGCGTGCTGTGTTCCTTGGACACATGAAACAAGTTATGCATCCTCACAGAATACCTCATGGCCTCAACAAACAGATGGCTCCCTAGAGGCAACTTTTCACCTACACGCTCTTCTAAGCCCAGCCAAACAGACCAGAACGCTTCTTTCACAAGGCAAACATTGCGTTCAACGATGCCCTTCGCTTGAGGTCTGTTTATCGCGAACGGGACCCAGTGCATTGACCTCCCCCCGAATGTCCGGTGTTTCGCTGCATTGCGGAAAACACTCTCGAGGAGATTTTCTTGGTCCCCGTGGACAACAATGTCCAATCCACTCAATCCCATTTCCGTAAAGGCTTTGCAAACCGATACAGCGGGCACTTCATCCTCAGGTCCTAAGACCACGGTATGTATGTACCCCGACACCACATGAACCATGAGAAGGAAACGAACATTCTTTCCGAAAAATCCAAAGTCGACTTGCAACTCTCCGGGTCCATGGTGGTGTTTCATGTGCTTCCTACGAGCCGGCACTCTCCCTCTAGCGCTTTGACATGTGTCACAGCAACTAAGATAAGGTTGGTGGCCCTTATTTCGGTGCGCCTTCAGCCGCTCCGAGGTCAAATAGACCGGAACCTCAGGATCCAGAGCATCGCTCACCACCTCCGGGGAACTCAGGGCACCCGGTTCACCTGAGGGAACATTCTCCACACGGGGTTTCTTTCGAACATCGGAGGGCCTAGGGGGTTCACTTCCGCTGGGTTTCGCAAGTTCAGCTTCCAACGGATCAGGAATCAACTCTTCATCCGACTCCGAATTCACAACAACCGGGGTCGGCAAACCAGCAAGCATACGCAGGGCCTCAGAACGTGCCACGGCCTTCTTTTGCTCCGACCCCCGCAGGGACCCAAGCCCACACAAGGCCCACTTCTTCAAGGCACGCCAACGTTTCATCATTGGCCCTTTTGCTTCCTCGCCCGTAGGCTCAGCTTTCAATTCACAAGCAAGCACGCCACGCACAAACAACAGGCGGCGCACAACACTCCAAGACCTACGTGGCACACGTCCTACCAAAGTTACACGCAAAAACTTCAGCCTACTCCTACGGCGCACACTCAAAAGCTTCACGCACCTACGCAGCCAACCTCTGAAAACCAAACCCAGAGCCAACCCTAAAGCCAAGGCACTGCTTCCTTTCCATGAAGACCTGGGCACAGAGGGACAGTGCGCAGACCCATTCGCGGCAGGCAGGCTGCACTCACAGTCACCTACCAAGCACTCAAACGCTCCTACCCTACCTCCTAATGCACACAGCCAGTCTCCTACTGCAAACAGCGGGGCTTTCAGACCTACTCCTACCAATTTTGTGCATTGCGGCGAAGATCGGAGCACCTCATGCCCGGCTTTTAGGCCCTCAGGGCCCATACCCAAGCATATCAATCCATCTCGGAGCCAGAGTCTCCCACATCCGAATTGTCCATAGGTGGGTTTGGAACCACCATACTCGTCTCTGCCGGCGGGGTCAAAGGAGAAGCGCTCCCCGGACTTCCAAGGCCACCGACCAATGGCTCCATTGGGACCTCGGAACTCACGTCCATAGGGGTCCCAGGGGCACCGAATGCCTCCACGGGCGTCATCGGCGTCTCGACCTCCATTGGAACCTCGCCCGCAAGCTCCCTCAATGTATCTGGGTGCGGTGTCGATGGAGGAGGTAGAGGAGCAAGAGGAGGCGGAGGTATAGGCAGGCATGCTTCCATAGGCGTGCCTGGTGCCGAAGATGGAGCATAAGAAAAGACGGACGGCGTAAGCGGGGAAGGAGGGCTGAACGGCAAGAAAGCCGGAGGTCCTGGTGGAAAAGCGGGGCCCGTTGACGATGATGGAGCCACCTCGGCTGTTGCAGCTCTCTTCATGTCGGCATGCAATCGAATCATTGCCTCGGCTTTTGCACGCGCTTGGTTGAGCAAAGCCCATCCCGAAGGAGGTGGAGCTGGGGCACTTTTGTGAAGAGGCGGTGCCGTGCCACCCGACGCGGATGGTGCAACATCCGGTATTATAGTTGGCGGTTGGGCAGCCAAAGTCACCCGGCGGTTGCTCTGGACGAGCACGTCCGCCAAAAGCGCTCTCAAGTCGGCAGCCGGCACACGCTCGACCTTGAGCTCGTTTGGCAGGATGTTTGACAGCTCTGCCGTGAACAATTGGTATTGGGCAGGATGGCACCGCAACACCCGAATCGCCTCCAAGTACTGAAGAAATTTCTTCAAGGTGAGCTGGATGCCAACCTGATTGTTGCGCCAGTACCCCCTTTGCTCGCATGGAAGGTGCGGTTGGCGGATGGTAGCATTCACATCGGCGACTACCACCCCCATGGTGGTCAAAACATAGCCATACCTTGCATACTCTGCACGACGGTCGTGCTCCTCGACGAGGGTGTCCGTCAAAACCGACTGGTCCACCGTCGGAGCAGCAATGGCTCGCAGCTCGGCAATGAGCATAGGTTGCTTCACCGGAATGCCGCTTGTATTGACCACCAACTCCTGTGTCTCCAACTCCCCAAGGCAGGCTGGAATCCCCAACAGCTGTTCGACCGAGCCAGGGGTCGAGGAAAAAAGGTCGATGTTTTGGAGAAGCTGCCTCGAAAGAGACAGCTGACCTTCCTCCTCGAAACGGTGCGCAAGACGAGCAATCATGCTCGTCGAAAAGGCTTCCACCTGGGCCACACTCCCACTTTGGGAGTTCACAAGACAGAGCGGAGGCGAGGCTTCCGGAAGCAAAACACTCCTAGAGCACACAACACCAGCAATGCTTTCAGAAACACTCCTGGCCAACGCAAGCTCCGAAAGGCACACTCCCTCTCTTCACTCTGTCC
>CAJNDS010000493.1:0-127453 GCA_905221605.1 Symbiodinium natans | reverse complement strand
ACAGGGAGAAACAGAGGCAGGGGACAGAGACAGGGACGACGCTGGACACAGACACAGACACAGGACACAGACACAGGACCAGACACAGACATGCGCAATACGGAGAGAGAGAGAGAGAGAGATGAGAGAGAGAGCGAGAGAGAGAGAGAGAGGAGAGAGAGAGACAGAGAGAGAGAGAGGGAGAGACGAGAGGAGAGAGAGAGAATGAGGCGAGGGGGAGAGAGAGAGAGAGAGAGAGCGAGAGAGAGAGAGAGAGAGAGAGAGAGAGAGAGAGACACGCACACACACACACACACAGAGACGGACGGACACACACACACAAAGGGCCTGTAGTTGCCTTGCACACGCTCCATGGGCCTATGGGACTTGGGTAGACTTTGGGCCCATCGAGCTCGTTTGCCCGCAGCTTTGCTTTGTTCGAAGTGGAGACGCATCGTCTTTACGATGCGAAACGGTGGTTGGCTGCATGAGCAGCACGTTGTTGTGGGTGCTCTATTTCTCGCCAAAAAAAGAAAACCCCGAAGAACCTGCCTGGCGGGAATCGTGTTTTCACGGTTTCAAAAACTGGGAGCCCGGATTGGTCTCAACACTGGCACGTACGAAGCCGAAAAAGCATGGCATTTACAATACCTAGCAAGAAATGGTGGTTGGCTGCAGCAGGAACACGTTGTTGGAGCTCACAGCGCGGTTAGCGGCCGTGGGCGAAACGCTAATTTTACACGCTTCTTCTTCCTTGCTTCTGGTTCAGATCGCCTCTGTTTCCTTGCCGTGTTTTATGTACACTCTTCTAGTCTACAGTTCCAGCCTTTTACATGCACTCGTCTGGTCCAGCATTGACAGTTCCAGCCTTTTACATGCACTCTTCTAGTCCACACTTCCAGCATTGACAGTTCCAGCCTTTTACACGCACTCTTCTAGTCCACACTTCCAGCATTGACACAGAGAAACGTACTTGCAGAGCTTCTGTTCGACGGTTGCGTGAATCTCTATTTTGTACACCCTTTGCATCAGTGCCGCCTCGAATGGGGCCCATCTGGTGCGGACCTTGAGATGCGCCGTGCCTTTGTCTTCGACCCTGAGCCTCAAACCGCCGAGGAAAAGAAAGAGGGAACGACCGGAAAACCACAGCACCCTAGGCTATACCACAAACCCTTAACCCTATACCCTGACAATCCAAAACCTTATATGCTAAGCCTGGGGAAGCGGTTAGGAGAGCGAGTGCGAAGACCCAAGGACCCAAACAACCACAAAACACAGAACCGCAAAAACACAGCAAACGCGCAAAAACCTACTCATAATACGATGATGAGAACATACTCAAAACAGTGGCAGGCGTGGTACTTTTGACTACAACAATGCCTAAGATTCACTGCAAGTTAACAAAAAAAGACGTCTCCGAAAAACACGTTTCAACAGCGAAACACTGTCCTGCGTGGGTTAAAACCACAGTTTGGTGTGCTTTTGGCCCACGGCCGCTAACCGCGCCGTGACCTTGTTGGAAGTGCATGGTGCTCTGGCCAATTGAAGCACTGGTAGCATGGACGTTATCATCGTTCGTTCGGGCATGATGCTCCGGGCAATGGAGCATAATTTCTCAATATTTCTCAAACGTCTATCGTGTCTTTGAATGCTCAGCATCAAGTAGGCCTGGACAAAAAGTGCGGGCAAACGAGGCCGATGGAATTCAGACTTTTTATATATGCTGCCTCTTGGATTCTTGAGCATTACCCCCGCAGGCCCCTGCCGAAGAGAGGGAGTGGGGGCCTGTACGGCAGTTCTCTATGGTCGAACCACTGCCCTTGTAGATGATGGTCTAATCGAATTAGTAGGCTCGGCCCTCGGCTGCCAACGGGAAGCATGAACACCGGCAGTGGTTTACTCCTCAACTGAGACCCTTAATCTAACTTGGTCACCAGCGCAAGATCTTCAAAATTTGGCCTTACCCCCCCCCTTGTTTGTGTGGGTTGAATTGAGTCCTAGGGTCCTAGAGGCCCAGGGTGTTGGAAGGGTTTGCACGAGGCCTCGAACTGCCAGCGCCGGGTGGTTTTCTTGGAGTGGGGTTCATGGGTGTGATCGAAATCGTCTACCTGGATGTCCTTGGAGCCTCAGTGCATACCTACACCTTCAAAAAGACACAATCCTGCAGAAAAGTGCTGCGTTCACGTCAACCTGCTTCTGCGAAAGCCTGAGATGCCAAGCATCGATGGAGGTCTTGCTTCCCGGCAGCTGAGCCTGAGAGCGCAGAGAGGAAGCCGTAGCTAAGCCTTCGCCCGTGGCGCAAGAAGTGTCGGTTCTGTTCGGAGCTGCTCCAGGGATGGTCTTTCAGGCGAGGTGCGCCGTTGATTTGGGAGATAGAGCTGGGCCTCCATTCGCAAATTCCGTCCAGCCTTCTGCACACAAGTCCGACTTAGCTCTGCTGACTGTGCCAGCAGCATGGCAGACTTCTTTGTCTGGCTGAAGCCGCAGGCGCGGCGTAACAGCATCACTTGAACGCTTAGCAGCCATTCGAAACCTCGCTTCGAGGAGCTCAGTATCAAGGATGAGGAGTTGGCAGGGTGCTTTGACATGGCGGCGGCATTCATGCCCTCTCACTCGCTGGTGCAACGCGCCAAGGCCAAAGTGCGCCTCCAAATCCAAACCTTGAAGGCAGCAAAGTCCAACATGAGCGTCGTTGCAGCATGTTGTGTTGTAGTGCTGTGAAGAGCCTGGGACTCCAAACATCTCCAAACCCATTCTGCAAGATCTGAGAGGCTCAGCTGGCAGGCATGTCCCTTGGAAGCAATGTGTCGCAAGTCTCAAATCTTCATAGATCTGCGCCCCTGGCTGCAAGGCAGGCGTTGCATGAGGAGGATGTGAGGCCGGTCTTTCTCAGCGGTTTGTGGCTGAAGGCTTCTGAAAAATCTGGAGGCCAAGAACTCCGAATCTGAGGCCGCTCAAGGTGCCGTCCCTGAGCCTAAGCTGGGGATGCCAGGTGCTGCCAGACACTCGGGCGCCGCCTTCAACAGGTCCAGGGTGAGCGCAACATCCTGGCAGAGCAGATATTCCCAAACCAGTTCGCTAAGCCACACTCGAGAAACAGACTATTAAATCGTTCCAAATCCATATTCACGAAATGATATTCTTAAAGAATATCTTGGAAACTTGAAGGTTTGAAAATTATCTTCGCTATTTTGTTGAAAACGTGGTCCTAAATCATTTTCTCAAACCATACTCATGACATCGCATTCCCAAACCTTTTTCCTAAATCATATTCCTAAGTCATATTCTGAAATGATACTCGTTAAACCCTACGCGTGAAATAGTCGCTAAATCATGTACCTACATCACACTCTTTTTTCGTATCGCGACAACTTGCTCATGTATGTAAATTATGGGATTCCGGCTGAACCAGTCACGCAATTAGAGCGAAAGAGAGAGAGAGAGAGAGAGAGAGAGAGAGAGAGAGAGAGAGAGAGAGAGAGAGAGAGAGATAATGAAAGAAAGAAAGAAAGGAAAGCAGGAAAGAAAGAAATAAAGAAATAAAGAAAGAAAGAAAAGAAAAGGAAAGAACATAAAATAAAAGGAAAAAGGAAAGAAATAAAGAAATAATATAGAAGAAGAAGAAGAAGCTGCAGAAAGGAGCAACAAAGAAGTAAAGACAGAAAGAGAAAACAAATACAAACATAAAAGCAGCAAACAATCAAAGACAAAAGCATAGTTTGAAGATCAAGATCGTTTCCTAAAAGTGAGTTTAGGAAACTAAGCCCTCGAAGGCGGAGCTGGTTAAGGGTGGGAGCCGCCCTCTATGGGCGCGGGTGGGCAAAGGAGAATGGCGCGGCTGAAACAAGGCCCCATTCGCGAGAGCTTTCAAGCGCCCTCCGAGGCCGAAACGACTTGCGTCGAATTTGCTTGCCCAAGCGGCGAGATGACGCATGCCGTCCCTCGCAAAAACCCCTCACCCTCACCCTAAACCCTAAACCCTAAACCGTACAGCAATCGCCAGAAAGTTCCCATACCCCAAAAGGTATACTAAAGGGTTCCCAGCTCTACTCATTCTTAAACCATGTTCCAACTGTCTGGAGTTTACTGTAGACCCTAAACCCTTATAAAAAAAACCCTAAACCCTAAACCCTAAACCCTAAACTCTACACCCTAAATCCTAAACCGTAAACGCTAAACCTCTATATCATCTGTATATTTAAGCCTTAAATGGGTGTTCGTGGGCAGGCCCGGGTTTAGGGTTTCAGGGCCTCAAGGCTGCAAGGCCTGCGATTTGGGGCGTAGAGAGGTTTTAGCTCAAGGCTTAAGGGATAAGGTGCAGCTGAAAATGAGAGTTTATATGTTCTTAATGTTATGGGATAGCTCGACTAGTAAAAGCTACTAAACCCGAGGCCCTAGACCCTAAGCCTAGGCCAGAAGCCCTAAATCCTAACCCTAAACCAAACCCAGGCTTAGGCCGCTGTCTGCTGGTGGATGCCCCAAGCATCTTTGGCGGGACCTTCGTGGGGGGGGTGGGGGGGGGGGGGGGGACTTGCAAAACAAGGTTTAGGGTTTATCTAGGGTTCGGGTTTTGGGGCGGCGGTTCTTTGGTGGAATCTTTTTTTGATTGAGGGGGCGGGGGGTGTTCGTGGGTGGGGAGGGATCCTCCTCCTCATCTAGCTAGTTCAGAATTTGGGGCGGGTGGAACGCTTTTGATTGAGTGGAACGCTTGATTGAGGCGAGGTGGAGTGAGTGAGACAGTGAGGAAAAAGAGAGTGGGAGAAGAAAACGATGGGTTTAGTGAGAGAACGACTTAAGTAGCAAGATCAATGTGCAAAACAACTACGGAAAGGACGAAGGAGAGACCCATTCCGTGAGAGAGGGAGAGAAACAAAATCAGAGAGAAAAAGTAAAGAGAGAGCGAGCCGGCCTTTGCGCATCGCCCTTCAAGCCGTTTTCTGTGCTGCTGCTGCTGCTGCTGCTGCTGCTGCTGCTGCTACGAGTACTAGTGCCAGTTCGAGTATTTGCCTTAGTGTTCGTACTGAGTGCTAGTATAGGTACTCATCCTCTAGTACTTAATCCTCTAGTACTAGTAAGTCAGGAGCATCAAACGGCAAGATGCAAAGAGCCAAGAGCAAGAAGACGAGAGGACGTGGTCGGCGGTGCGCCGGATCTTGAACGAGGTCACTGCCAGCAAGCCGCCGACTGAGTTGGAGAGTGTGGGGCTTAAGTTTAGGGTGCTGAAGTTGGGGGTTTAGAGCTTAGGGCCTAAGGCTTAGGGATTTTTTTGGGAATGGGAGCTTGAATCAAGACGATCTTCTTCAGCAAATCCGCCAGGGCTCTTATTGGAAAGGTTCTTCTCCAAGCGCACATCAATTGGAATCTGAGCAGGGAACTTCGACCCTAAATCCCTAAATCCCTAAACCCTAAAGCCCTAACCCCTAAAGCCCTAACCCTGAATCCCAAAACCCTCAATCCTAAACCTTCAACCCCGAACGGAAACGGGTGGTTCAAGGGCGGCTCAGCTCAGGATTCAGTTCCTTCGGACGAGCGATGGCTCGCTGAAGGCGGCAGATCTCCCGCGTTGTCTTTTGTGGCTTTGATGTGGGGTTGAGATGTTTGAGGAGCTGCCGTTTTCGGGGGAAGTTTTCTTTTTTGCGACCTACCCGCTGCCCAGCCACGACCTTGATGTGCAACTTGTGATGGACCAAGCCGCGCAAACTCGAACGGTCCACATCGTTGAAACATGTTGAAACCTGAGGCGAGGACCTCAACCCCCTTGAAAGCCTTCGATGCCCTCACGCCGAAGTCCCGCGCCCCTAAACCCGAAATAGCTACCCTAAAAACCCGAAACCCTAAACCCTAAACCCTAAACCCCAAACCCCTAAACCCTAAACCCTAAACCCTGAACCCTAAACCCTAAACCCTTTTCCAGGCAGACCTCAAGTCCTGGGCCTCGGAGGGCCTCAGCTCTTGGCTGCTGACCGAGATCGCTGAGAACCGGCGGGAGGGTATGCAGGCAGGGGTTCAGGGTTTAGGGTTTCGGGTTTGGGGTTTACGGTTAGGGTTTCGGGTTTATAGGGTTTAGGGTTTAAGGTTTAGGGTCTAGGGTGTAGGGTTTAGGGTTTAGGGCTTAGGGCTTAGGGTTAGTGCTTTGCTCACCCGGTAGTTGTTTTGAGTGAGGGTCCCTTCGTTGTGGATCATGGCGTTCCGTGGGGTTCTTGTGCGCTTCATGGCCAGGATTCTCTCAAAGCCTCGAATCTGCAGTCACAAGCTCCACACTTCAACGCCCCCACCCAAGCCTCACACCCCGAGCCGAACCTGGAAGTCCGGAGACCTCCGCTGCAAGGGAGGGAGTTTTTTTTCCCTCCTGACCAGGATGGTGGCAAGAGCTACTGGCTGCCCTCCAGAGCAGGGGGCCAGCACGACCCGTTTCCTGGTGGCAAGTCGGGGCGGGGAGGGGGGAGGTCTTTGGACTTTTCCGGGATGGGCCCTGGTGGGGAGGTCTTCCTGAGTGTTCCGGTAGAAGTCTATGCATCTTCTGGGGCTTACCAGAAACCAGAACTGTACAGGAGCTGATGCTCAGTTTGGGCCTGAATGTCGAAGAATGCCTGCTGTGAGCTCTCAGGGGCTTCACAGCACAAGGCCGATCCCAAGACACGCTCTCAAACCGGGTGTTGAAGCTACAGGCCATGCAAAAACAAGTGCAGCTCTGACTCGATCGGGTGTCACCTGACGGTCCAAGCTCCGCCCCGCTCCCCCCCCCGACCCGGCCCGCTCAAAGATACTTGTACCCTGTGAAGCATGCCACTTACTATTGGTTAGTAGGGAATGAGGGAATGAGGTGCCTATATAATCCCTTAAAGGGTATATGCAGGGAGATATAGGCTACCTCAATAGGGCACCTCATTCCATCATTCCCTACTAACCACAGCACGCCTCCAAGAATTCAGCGCACGCCCCTACGCTATTACGCGCCTAAGCGACAAGTCTTCGAAGAACAGAACTTTCGTTCTGTGCTGCGAAGTCAACGGGCAGATCCGTGTTGAAGAAGCTCATAAACCCCAAGAGGCAACATACACAAAGCCTGAAGGCCCTACACCCGAAAGGCTTAGGTTTCTAGGCCAGGGGTTGATGTGGAACACGATTTCTCAATTTGCTTTGGCCCTCAGCCGCCTTAGAAGCCATAGAATGCTGAACGTTGTTTGGGCTTTGCAGCGAGGCGCGCCTACTCAGATTTCCTCCACTCGCCCGAGTTCTCCCTGACTCTCACGGCCCGCCTGGAGGCAGAGATGTGGGGGGTTGCGTAGGGTTTTGATACGAAAAGGTTTCGGCTTTATCCGATCATGCTAATAGTGCCCACTTCTCCTGGCGCTTTCCGGGCGCACCTGCCCAGCGGATGGTGTGTCCAGCTGATGCTGATAATGCGCGCTGCTGCTTTTGCTTTCCGGGCGCACCAGCCCAGCTGATGCTCATGATGCGCGTTACTGCTTTTGCTTTCCGGGCGCACCAGCCCAGCTGATGCTCATGACGCTACTGCTTTTGCTTTCTGGGCGCACCTGCCCAGCTGATGCTCATGATGCGCCTTAATTACTGCTTTTGCTTTCCGGGAGCACGTAACCAGCTGATGCTCATGATGCGCGCTACTGCTTTTGCTTTCCGTGCGGACCTGCGCAGCTGATGCGCATGATGCGCCTTAATTACTGCTTTTGCTTTCCGGGCGCACCTGCCCAGCTGATGCTCATGATGCGCGCTACTGCTTTTGCTTTCCGGGCGCACCAGCCCAGCTGATGCTCATGATGCGCGCTGCTGCTTTTGCTTTCCGGGCGCGCCTGCCCATGATGGGCGCTTCTGCTGCCACTTTTCGAGCGCAGCTGCCCAGCTGATGCTCATGATTCGCGTGTTGTTCATGATGCACGCTTGTGTTCGGGTCCCGGTTTCGGGTTTAGGGCAAAAGTACTTCAACACAATCAGGCCTGCAGTTCCACAGTGACGATGGAGAGAGGGAGCTGCAGAAGCCTTCGAGCCCAAACGCCGCCGAATGCTTTTGCCCGAAAGAAATCTTCGACGCTTTTAGCGTTTAGAGTGTGACCATTTGGACGCTCCTCCTTTTCTTAGCAGTCCTTAATAGGAATTAAAATGGGTACTATAATCCCTGTTAATGGGGGAACATCCCAGTGTCACCGCAAGGTCGCCAAGGCCGACACCGACATCGACTCCCCCTGCGTTACGGAGACCGAGCCCGCAGCAGAGGCCACGAAAGCCGGGCGGCTGTGCCGGCAAGGCATGCGGGGGTTTCCGCCATTCGGGGAACCTGTTTTGGGGGTCCTGCTTAGAAGGGAATCCTACTTTTTTGGGGGGGCTTATACAAGGGTAAGCCCCCATGTGTGCCCTGGGCCTGGGGAACAAGCCCGCTGTACTTGTTGGGAGAGCTTGCCCTTATCTTGCCTCAAGCCAGCTCAAACTGCGAGGAGCCATAGTCCAGTTGCGTCTTGTGCCAGGTGCTCAGGCAGGTTTCAGTTCGATGGGTTCAGGGATTGCGGACGTTCCTGAATGATTTCTGCAATTCCCAACAACATCAGCCGCCAATCCCTCTGATCTGAGCTTCCCGAAATCTACAGACGCCTCGCCTAGCCCGTGTTGGTGTGGACGAAGACGGGCAGGAGCAGGTTCTTGCTTCAGATCTTCAGGGCTTGAAGGGTTCGAAGGTTTTAAACTTAGGAACCCCAACAGGGTTTGGGACCTTACATGTGGGATGTTCCCCTTATACTAACAGTCCTTGATAGGGATTCTAATACGAGAAACTAGAATCTCCATCAAGGACTGTCTAGTAGAAGGGGGAACATCCCAACCTTAGGGTTGAGAGTTCCTACTTGACACCTGCCGGAGGCCTCGCGGATGTTTTTCCTCTGGCATTCTGTGCCCTTGCGTTGGCTGCCGCCAACCCGGCCTCCTCGTTGCCCCTCAGCTAAAGGTTCGGTGTAGGGTATGCCCGAAGCCCGAAACCTTGTAGGCCCCTTCAAATTTCGCCAGGTTCCCGAAACCCTTCGTGCAGTAGCGGGTCGTAGAGGAAACTGCTGGGGCAGTCGCTGGTGCTCCAGGCTTCTCTTGCTCGCAGCCTTCCTGTGCCGCGCCGGCGGCGAGGCCCGCTACGTCAGCTTGAGCTTTCGGTTCAAAGTTGCCATATGGCTGTTGATTATTTGGTTTATGCAGCAGTAGTCGCGAAATGCCAGAAGTCGCGCAAAGCCAGATTGCACGCTTCCCTTTGCACAAGCTCGTGGCCGTACATGTTCTAGAATACACACACACAACCCGATGTACTTACATATATATATATATGTATACACACACATACATATACGTCTTTGTTTTTTTGGTGCAGTGTCGCTGATCGGCGGGTGGGGCGGGGGGGGGGGGGGGGGGTTGTGCGGGGGGTTGGGCGGGGCGGGGGTAAATAGAATAAAATACACATATGTCGAAAAACACATAAAACAACAAATGCCTGCTTTGACTGTTTGACTATCTGCCTTTTGACAGTTACCACTTAGAAATATGTACGCGTTACTACTGACTCTGTGCACTTGAGATATATCACTATTTGCTGTTCACTGTTTGCTGGGTATGATTCTCTACCGTTCACTGTTTGCGTTTACTAGACACTATGTACTATTTACTCCTTACTATGTACCATTGAACATGGCCATGGCAACGACTATGACTTGCTTCTGACTGCTTCCTTTGGCCGAACTTGCCCTCTGTCGGTACCTCCGCTCAGCACAGGCGTCCAAAACCGTCTCGGCAGAGCTGCCTTGCGCTAGCGAGCTCCTACCGACCCGCCCAGAGGAGGCCATTAGCGTCACCCCCCCCTCCGCCCCCCCAAAAGACTCGAAAACCTTCAAGCTGCAAAGCCAACCCAAAGCTCTCTGATTCCTTGGACCCTAAACCCTAAACCCTAAACCCTAAACCCTAAACCCTAAACCCCAAACCCTAAACCCTAAACCCTAAACCCTAAATTCCCGCCCAGGCCTGCTTAGGCCGTACCCACCCTTTTCTAGGTTGCCTGGACCCAGCACTACACCCGACAGCGACTAACACCATCGCTTGGACTTACTATGCAAGCCTAAAGAGTTGTGTTGAGCGTGAGCTGCACCTCCAGTGCCGGTGCAGTACCCCACCCCCCTTTTCCCATTGTCAAAGAAGGCTTCTGCGCGTTGGTTGCGTGTTAAGGGACCAGAGGGCCTGGGCGATTGCTCAAAGACCCACGTAACCCTCCGTGACTGGCCCCCGCCTGGCCCCTGTTTGGCCCTCCTGACGCCCCCTCTAGCCCTGGCCCCCCCGACCCTGGCCCTCCTTGGGCCGACAGACGGTAAGAGGGCAATTAAAACGACGAATTCCATGAACTGCTAGAATGACTATAATCATAATCAAATCTGATGCCTTGAGCATGGTTGACATTTGGGTTGGGGTGTAAGCATTGATGCAAAACCCCTTGCCAAAGCCTCTGACCAAGCGACGTCTAATCCTAGGCAACAAGCCGGAGCATCAACTCTACGACCTCCACAAGAAGCTCTAAGAACGGAGTTAAAGGACGGGGTCCCCCTCACTGCTGGACACCTGCCCGAACCTCTCCTACCCAGCCGTTCAAAGGATGGGGGTGGGAAGTGGGAATTTAGGGCGTTAGCCCGAAACCCTAAAAGGAAAAAAGTTGGGTGGATGCCTGCGTAAGCAGGGGGTGGGAAAAATAAAACAACCCAACCTTTCTGGCTGTGGTGGCCCCAACTTCAATATACGCCGCCGCGACATATGCCGCCCCCTCACACCCCCTGGGTGTGTTGGGGCGCCATCTCCGCATGAAATCTACTGCCGCGGCGCGGCGAGAAGCCCTAAACCCTAAACCCTAAACCCCAAATCCCAAACCCACTTTAGAAGCTTGCGGTCGCAGGTGCCTCCTACGGGTGCACGGCCGCGTGGGACAACTGCCAATTGGAGCTGCTGTGCATGTTTCCAGGGCCTTCGCCGGCCTAGGTAAGGAGCCGTAAGGCCCAAGACCCTCCCAACACATCTGCCCTCTCAACCTCGATGAACCCTCAATCCCTCCAATCCTTAAACTCTATGTAGCCTAGTTGGACCCCCTGCGTCCTCACTTTTCCTTCCTCTGACTGGAGCTTCTTCAACTTTTGGAGGGCGGCCTTTTGCAGTTTAGGGCTTAGGGTTTGGAGTTTGGGGCTGAGGGCCCCAACGAATTCGGCGTGTTTTCCCCGCCCGCAGGGGCTGCCGACTTTTCTGCTCCCGGGTACCGCCCCCTGTGGCACTCCGCGGATAAAAAAGGTTTCTTCTTTGGGAATTATCTCCACGCACAGTTACCCCAGGCACTGAACTCTAAACCCTGAGCCCAGGGCGTTCTTAGATTAGGGGATGATTGGGGATTGGTTTAGGGTTTGGGGTTTTGGGTTTCGGGTTTTGGGTGTTCAGGGTGTAGGGTTCAGGTAAGGGCGGAGCAGGCAGGCAGCTACATCTTGGACGCGTCTTGAGCAGCGCTTGCGACTCCATCCGTGAGCTCTGCATGCTAACCCGTCGGGTTAGGGTTTAGGGTTGAGGGTTGAGGGTCTAGGGTCTAGGGTCTAGGGTCTATAGGGTTTAGGGTTTAGGGTTCTCCAACAAGGCGGGGTCAGGAATTCTGGGAAGTGAGACCCTAAACCCTAAACCCTAAACCCTAAACCCTAAACCCTAACCCTAAACCCTAAACCCTAACCCTAAACCCTGAACCCTGAACCCTAAACCATCAACCCTCAACCCTCAACCCTCAACCCTAAACCCTAAACCCTAAACCCTAAACCCTAAGCCTTGTTGAACTCTGAACCCGAAACGCAACTCCTCTAGCACGTTGATGGGCATGTTGGAGCTAACGAGGTCCAGGGAGCCGGACATCGACGCGAATCGGCGAGGCTTGCAGAGCCCCAAAGGAGGGGTTTGGGTTTGTTTGAGTTTGACTGACAGCCACTTTAAAGCCCATGTCCCCAAAATCCAGTCCCCTGCTGGCCAGGGTGGGCCTATGGTGAGAAGACGCGAGCACACACCTGCACAACTGGTCACTTCTCTAAATTTCAGGGTCCCCTCTTTGGATGCCCGAGTAATCCGGGGCTGCTGGATAATAGTGATTTCAAAAGGGACCAAGTCTTGAGAAGCTGAGCTTGACGGAGCGGTCTGAAAAAAAGATGGCGCAGGGTTTGGGGCTTTGGGGCCCTGGGATGGGTTGTCACTTGAGCATCCAGAACTTCAACCGCAAAAGAAAACCTTCGTATGAGTTAATCGTGTCACGTCAAAGAGAAGAAATGGCAGGGAAGTCTCTGGAGTTGGTTGAACGAGAAAGCGTTGGACAGCGACGAGCTCCAGGTGTTGGGGAGGTGTTCTAAATCGCGTCTGCCAAGCGTCCACAACGCCTTTGCAAGGGTTCACCTGGCCCGGAAGTGAGCCTGGGGTCTTGTCGTTGTCGTGTCCTGCGTGCTTCATTTGGATGATGACTCGTGCGTCGCTGGCAGACGTCGGTGATGTTTGGTCGCGCCCAGGTCGTAGCCTCATCTGGGAGTTTCATGTCCCGGCTGCGTGTCGTTTAGGGTTTAGGGTTTAGGGTTTAGGGTTTAGGGTTTAGGGTTTAGGGTTCGTTAGTTGACTGTCGCAGAGGACGTGTCAGCAAGGCAGGGTCGCGTTTGTGCTTGTGGCCTCGTCGTGCCGTAAATGCTGCGATTAGTGCTGATCTCTGTGTCGTGGGCATGTCGGTGGTGCGTGGCCTTGCTTTCTGTGTGCTCGTGGTGTATATGGTCCTCCCCTGCATGTGTAGCGTGTTTGCCTCTTTGCGCAACACACCTCAGCAGGATGTTGGACGTGTCTGGAACTCTCGGGACTGTCGCGCATATGCCAAATGATACTTACGGCATTTTTGCTTCTGCGAACCCCGACATACTGCGCAGGGTTGTTTGTGCTGTCACAAGCAGTCATGTTTTTCTGTGAACATGCTTTTTAAGACCACTCATCAAACGTAAAAACAAGGAGCTAAAACAACGAGCTTTTCAAACAACCTAATAATTGTGGGGTTTTCCACAGCCCCTGTTTTGTCCAAAAAGTTGGGACCTAGGAAGTAAGCACATTCAATAACCAAACGCCTGACAGAATGACGCCCCATTCCGGCATTCCCAGCAAGTAAACGTTTGAAGATTTAGTGGCGGGGACCCAGCTTAGATTTTCGGGCCTTGCTTCTTCGGTTCGCATTGTGGGGTGAAGATGGGTGAGTGACCCGCCGCAGCTGTGATCCAGCAAGTGGCCCGGAGCGAAGCTGTTTCTTGTTCTGATGGGGGTCAGCAACAGACATCCAACAGTCTGCACTCTAGTCGGCGGCCCGTTCAACGGAATCCCCAGGCCAGAAAGAACATCCCCACGAACATCCCCCCGAATATGCCCGAGCATCCCCGAACCCCCCCCAGAAGCTCACCTCGGGAGAATGGCCGCTGCCCGGCAGCTGGTTGCCGCGCCGCTGCTGCGCTGCTCACGCCATGTGCTGGGAGGCCGGAAGTTCCTGTGGCTGTGACCCGGAAGTGAGTATGAGTAGTCAAGGGAAGGGCCGCAAAGAAAGTGGATCCCTTGCTGTCTCACAATGCCGGTTGGGATCAACTCGGTGTTGCGTTCGAGTTCGTGCGTTGCAAGGCCTGCGTGCGGCCGCGTTGCCCGTTTGGCGGCGCCCCTCTCCCTGCGCCACTTCTCCGGTGGGCGTCAGCCTGGGGCGAGTGCGCCATGCCAGCGACTCGAAGAAGGCGCGCAATCAGCAAGGGGCTTTGTGACAAACTCGAATCTGCCCGAGGCATCTACGTTTGTAGAATGTAAAATAGGGGGGGGGGGTTAGTCAGATATATATATATATATATATATATATATATATAATTTTATATAGATAGGTATACAATATTTGTTTATGCATTTATGTTTTTTCATTTATTTTTTATATGTTTACATATATATATATATCTTTATATATGTCTCCTTCTGGAGCATTGACAGGCACCAGAGACGTCTGGGCAGGGCGAGGATGCGGGCAAGGCTCGCAGGATCGGGGGTTTTGTGTCCAACTCTGTGGTGCATGGAGGTTCATGGGTGCTGTCAAGGTTTAAGGTTTAGGGTTTAGGGTTTAGGGTTTAGGGTTTAGGGATACTTGGAGGTTCATGGGGTAGTTATAAGTAGGGTCATAAATGGGGTTATATAAGCAAGTTTCCATACTTGGAACTCTACTTATGACTACCCACTCCAAGCACCCAACGTTCTTAGAAGGTTTTATAGGCTTCTTTGCGGTGCGGTGGCCGCTCTCCATGTCCTTGAATCTAAAAACCTTCTGAAGTGTAGACCATTACTTTTGTTGGACTGGCTGCCACCAATCCGGACCAAAAATGCGTGGCCAACCGACAAAGAAGAGCGCCCAAAGCGTGCACTTTGCACTCGAGTCACGCACCCATTCTAAACCCAGAACCCCAGACGCGCAGCCCGACCAGGTTTCAAGTCGTTTGAAGTTAGCACGCAAGAGTGGTGCACGTGGTGTCTCACGAGGTGCCCGCATACGGGAAGTGCAGCACAGACAGCGCCGTCTTGGGAATGGTTTCGATGAAGCGAAAACCAGATCGGCGACGGAACTCCGAGGAACCACGAGGGGTTTTTCAGCCTGATCTCGCCCATGCGTTACTGTAGATAGCAGTGGCACGTCACGGCGTTCAGGCCCATTCCGATTCACACCCGCACCAAGTCGAGCGTTGCTTAGAAGATGAAGCGCAAGGGTGAACAATGCGACCACGAAAACAGCTGCCGCTTGTCGAAATACACTTCTGCGTTCCGCATGGCGATCTGCGCGTCTTGCGGCGGAGCGGCATTCGCACAGATTATGTTCCGAACTTCGCTTTCCATGTGCGAGCTGTGTGGCAACATGCGCCAACAACGTATTGTGTGTACGTGCCTCTTCAGCTCCCACAGGGGCTTCCGCGAATTCGTCGCAGGACGTCAAGACCACGGGTTGCTGGCCGGCTGTGGCGCAGGGCATGTCTTGCCTTGATGCGTACCTCACGCTGAAGCCTCTCTCGAGCGGCGCGCAGGTATAACCTCAGCAATCGACACGACGCCACGTGGCTGCGCCGCATAGCTGGTGCAGTCCTGCCCGGTAGTCCGCCCGGATTTGAAACGGAGCTTGGCGTCCGTCACGCTTGGGATCGAGCTGCAGCTGGAGCTCGGACGGTGCCCCGGTTCGTCGCCCCCTCGTCCACATTGGTCGCGTGCTCCGCTTTTGATGCGCAACAAAGCCAAGCAGCATGCGGCATCGTATATTTCCCGTTGGTCCACTTTCCAAACCACCACGGTTCCGCACGGGGTAACCACAAGCTGCCCCTGCTGCATCCTGCTGCCGTTCTTGCCTGGGGTTCTGTTTCACGGCCGGCCACCTTTCACTGCATTTTCCGTGCCTGGCCTGCCACCCAAACCTCAAATTTAGCAAGACCGCACATGGCACATGCCGGTTGACACGCGAGTCTTCGATTGTGTTTCCCTGTGAAATCTTATGGCAAGAATGATCCAGAATGCAAGTTCACCATGATGCCCCCAGCTAATCCAGCTGGCATGTATGCACACGAAGACAATGCAACTACGGTTCCGACGCGCGCAATCGCATGCTGTAGGGAAGGACACGGAAGCCCTCGGTGCCCTGTGCATGGCCGCCATTGTCCTCCATCCCTCTGACAGCTTGTTTGCGTTCGTCGATGACTTGTACTGACTACGTGCGAGCGCGCTCGGGCCATTGGCAAATACGTGGCGGCATAGGCAGAACATGAGCACGGAATGGGAGCTCCGACAGCAGCTGCCCCAGCTCCCAGACCTTCAGTGGGCGTGGCTACTCCTCGCGATCAGTGCTTCGCCGCGGGCCAACCACGCCTTGCGGACGGTGCCCCCGGATACCGTGACCGCCCACGCACGCGTTCACGCTGCCATCCAGGACCCTGCGACGGCAGGTTCGTGGCATAACCCTGGGCAACACCCATTCGCAGCTGCCGCTACGGCGATCGACCGGCGGAGACGGAGATGGCGTAGCCGTGTCCAAGGACCGTGACGCCACGGTATCCTGCCGGGCATTCACAACAGGAGACGCGCATGTGCCACGTGGCCCGATCGCCCTTCAAGCGAATGTTGCTGCAGAGCATCCCAAGAGATGTATGTCCACCGTTGAAACGACGGCAAAAAGAGTTCTCTCCGCAGGACTCCGTGCCGAACATGGGGGCTGCGGCCATGGCGACTACCACCCGCACCGCCAGCATGAAGCAAACGCAAACGCAACCACACAAGTGCCTTCCATACGTAATTAGGTCTGGTCGCCCTATCTGCGTCAGTGCTTGCGTATCCATCATATCGCGTGTCATTGGAACAAAGTCATCCCATGACGCATGTGTCGCCGGATATCGCCGGATCATGCTCATGCCATCTCGAGTGCATCATCCAATGCCCGCAGTACCCAACAAATTTTCTGAGCCTCTAGGGCAAGGTAGATAGCAGGAAGGCATTGGGTCGCGCAGTTTATTCTCCAGGGCAAGCATCGTGGATGCGTGCAGGTGATGCATCTGTTGGCGAGACCATGCATCTGGCCCCACCGCAGCTCACTATCGTGTGAGAGACTGCGTGATGAATGTGGCCCTGTGTGGCCAACTACGCGGAAAGCGGAAACGACCGAGTCCAAGTCGGAAGCATTCGGAAGCAAACTGCAAATGGCAACAAAACATCTTGAAGTTGATTGAGTATATGGCCATCAGCAATGATGTCTTTTGGAAAAACCGTTCGCAACAAAAAGATGCGGCCGTTAGCTTTGTGAGGTGTTGTGCAGCGGTGGCATCCCCAGCTTGGCAAAAAAAAGGCATCACGGTGTTAGCAAACGGCATGCTCGAGTGGGAGGGCTCTAGATGCTAACGCCCCGGACGTTGCACAGGCTGAGCAAGAGCTCGAGGTGACTTCGGCAAAGGGCGGTGCGCGTCGCGAGCGGGACAGGCAGCCGCATGTCGCATAGGAGCACACGGAGATGATCGGGTGGCAAGAGAATTTCGAAGGCACGGCACAACAGTTGTCGATGTGAGAAATGGAGAGCGCGCTCATCGCAAGCTGCGACTGCCACCCGTATAGCATCCCGTTCCGTTGCCACGTGTCCCCGTGTGCTGGACGCAGCGTGCGCCTCCGCAGTCGGCTGGTGGCAGCTAGGGCCTCGGCATTGCCGCGTGCTGCGCTGAGGCAAGCTAGCGTGGGACCAAATCCCCCAAACCGAGCGGAACCGGCGTCGCCAGCGCGTTCGAGGGGGCCAGCACGACGGGCTAACCCCCCGACCAGCGCGCACACGCGCTGGTGGTCCCCCAATACGTCGAGGTTGCCGCCGCACGGGCATCGCGCGGGAATGAGCGGCCTCTCCCCAGCCACCTTCTTGCCGAGTCCTCGGCCTCTCCGCCTAGGACTTGGTCGACCTGCACAGGGACCGCGTGACCGGCGTCAAAAGGCGCGAAAAAAATGAGCGGTGGCTTCAGCCGGCGCAGCAGCACGATGCGGTACTCGGCATCGGGCATGTCGGTTTCCCAAATCCACAGCGGACTGCGCAGTGCAGCATGACTGCGCCGCAGTCCGCAGCTGCGTAGCAACACTGCGGGCGGGGGAATGGCGGGGTATTTGTTTTTCATTTGTTTTTTTCCACGCTCCTTTTTCCGGCCGATGATCCAAGGGTCGGTGTTTTGGGGGGCCCACTGCCGCTCAGCGAGCCAGCCGGCGGTCCATTGGGCCGCGCACTGGCTCTTGGGCGAGGAGCTCTCCAATTGGCACCTCCTGCCCATCCCCGGCATCCTGTGGCTGCGCGGGCAACTCGAGCAGCGTGCTTCCATGCGGTGAGGGCGGCGAGCGCGGCCATGGCCGTCCTTGATGCGCGGCCCCGCACTCCACGGTGCCCGCGCCGCGCCGCGCGCCCGCGCCAGCCGTCGGAGCAGCCCCGCCAATACGCCCCCTTCGACCTCGAGCCCGAAGACCACGAGGCGGCACCGGCCGCGCCCGTGAGGCTGCAGTTCGGGGTAGGTGCGGCGTTTGCGCTCCTCTGCGTATTCTCTGCGTGTTGCAGCGCAAGCCCCAGCGTCCTCTCGCAGCCTGCGCGCACCTGCCTGTTGCGCCTGGCTGGGCTGACCAGCGTGGTGTGGACGGCGATCTGGACCCCGCGCCAGCACCCCAACTTGCGCGCAAACCGAGCGGGGGTCGCTGTATAGGTCAAGCATGCCCCCGCAGCGGCATCGGTGCCGAATGGCCCGCCTTGTTGGATTGTGCGCGCGCTCAGCATCGGCCCGCCCGCGGAGCGAGCAACATTGCCGATGCAGAGGCTGCTGCGGCCCACCGACGCGAGGTCGCATGCGCTAAAGTCCGCAACGGCGAGCTTTCACGCGCCCGCCACGACCTCACGTTTGCGCCCCTGGCACCCGGAGATGCGGCTACCCTCGCGGCGCTGACGGACGTGACGAAGAGACCGGCTCGGCCCAGGCAGGATATCCCTGATGAGCTTCTCCAGTTCCGGCCTCCTGCCCAGGTACACATCTCGGCCGCCGCCATCGCGCGCAGCTTGCGTGCTTGCAAGCGCGGCAGCGCGCCGGGCTTGTCGGGAGCGCGGGCCGAACACTACAAAGTCCTGCTAGATCAGGCCGATGCTCTGGAACTGCTGGCCGAGGCTGCCACCCTCCTCGCCCCGTGTTCGCGTGCCCCAGGAAGTCGCTGCCGGCGTTGCGCTTGCGCGCATGACTGCCATCCAGAAGCCTGGAGGCGGGGTCCGTGGCATCGCCACTGGCGACACGTTCCGGCGGCTTGTTTCCCGCACGTTGGCCGCCTCCCACGCTGCCACATTCGATGAGGCGACCCGAGCATTCCAATATGCCTTAAGCACTCGCGCGGGCATGGACGCTCTTACAGCGAAGCTGCGGGCCGCTCTCGAATGCGACCCTCAGACCACCGTCGTCTCGCTAGACGGTCGCAGCGCATACGACTGCATTTCCCGCGCTGCTTTTTTGCACAAGCTCCATGAAGTGGCGCCCGCTCTCGTCCCCTTCGCCCGGCTTTTCTACGGTCAGGCCTCGGAATACCTTTGGTGGGACGAGAGCGGCGAGCACCATAGCATCTTCCAGGGCGAGAGATGCGAGCAAGGGGACCCGTTGGCCCCCGCGCTCTTCGCCTTGGGACAACATGCGGGGCTGCAGCACGCGGCTGAGAGGCTTCAGGATGGTGAGGAACTCCTCGCGTTTTTGGATGACCTCTACCTCGTGCTCCAGTGCCCAACACGGTCCCGTGCAGCCTTCGATACGGCAACGGCGTCTGTTGAGGCCCACACCGGGATCGCGGCCAACCTGGGCAAGACTCGCGTTCAACTTCTCCGGGGGACCAGCGCCGCCGGGGGTTCGCGACCTCGGCGACGATGTGTGGCGCGGGGACAAGCCGTTGCTCGAACGCGGCATAGTCGCGTTGGGCTGCCCCGTGGGAGTTCATAAAGGCGTGGGGGCGGGATCGCGTGGCGAAGGAAGACGAGCTCCTGCGGCAGCTCCCCCTACTGCCCGACCTGCAGTGCGCGTGGTTGCTCCTGGCGTACTGCGCCTCGCCGCGCGCCAACCACGCCCTGCGAACTGTGCCGCCCGAGTCGATCAAGCCGTACGCTGCGGCGCGCGATGCGGCTGTGTGGGGCACGTTGCAAGCTTGTGTTGGCGAGCCGGCCGAGGACGTGGAGTGCCCGGCACGCGCCATCACGCTGTTGCCCGCAAGCTTAGGAGGTCTGGGTCTCACTCAGGCAACACGCGCAGCCCACGCAGCTTACTGGGCTGCGTGGGCTGACTCGCTCGCCGTCTCCGAGGCCCGCTGCCCCAGGTTTGCCGCATGGGCGGTCGGGCTCTCCAAGATGGCACTGGCCCAGCATGCCTGCGAGCCGCCGAGGCTGGTCGGCAGCTACTCCTCCACGAAGGCTGGGTCGATGTGCCGACCTGGTCGCGGGTTGCTAGGGGGGCGAGACCGCCGGGACCCGAGCCCGACGCCACTGAGCCTGGCGGGCGGGTGCATGGATGGCAGTTTCACGCGTCGCGTACTCGGAACCGTTTCTTCCGCGACCGCGTGTTGCTGCCTTCCTTGTCGCCCGCTCATCGCGCTTTTGTGCGTTCACAGGCTGGGCCCCACGCCGGCGCATGGCTTACGGCCATCCCAAGTGACCCCCACACGACGCTCTCCCCGGAGATGATGCAGATCGCACTGAGGCGACGCCTCCGCCTGCCGCTTCCGCTGGCCGCAGGGCGTTGCGGTGGGGATGGCGGGCAGTCCACCCCGGGGTGTGGCCGCCTTGTCGATGAGCACGGCGACCACGCCTTGGCTTGCCCCCGCACGGGCCTGCTTGCGCGCCGTGCCAAAGTCGTCGAGCGCGCCTGGGTGCGCGTCGCGGGCGAGGCTGTGGGGGCCAGAGGGCCAAGTGGTGCCGCAGCAATGGCTGGCCCATACCACCGCGCCTGGAGTACCCCCGGGCGACCGTCGCCGCTTGGACCTCGTCATCTACGGCACACTCGTCTCGCCGCTGGCGAGGGATGGCACGCCCCACTGCGGAGCCGCAGACCGTGACGGGGCCGTGCTGCGCACGGCCGAGCGGCGTAAGCGGGCCACCTGGCGGCCACCTACCCCGAGCTCGCACAGGGGGGGGCGCAACAGCTCTGCGTGCTTGGTTGTGAGGTCGGGGGGCGCTGGAACGCCGAGGCTGCGTCAGTGGTGCGACGCCTGGTCCGCTTGCGGGCCTGCCGCGCCCCGGCACCTTTGCGCGCGGTTGCCGGCGTCGCCTGGGCACGCAGGTGGTGGAGCGCCCTGTCCGTCGCATGCCAGCAGGCGGTCGGCTCAACGGCGCTGGGGAGGGCAAGGGCGGTAGTGGGGCCGGCGCAAGACAGCCTGCCGACCCTGGCTGCCGTCCTGGCTTTTGGTGACCCGGACGGACCGAGTCGCCTGCCGCTGCGCTGAAGCCCGCCGGCTGCCGCTGCGGGCGCTGTGCGCACGAGAGGCCGGTGACAGATCAGCAAGAACAAGGTGCGTCTCGAGCGCGCGCTCATCACAGGCGTGGGAAGCGGCGCGTTGCAAGAAATCGACCGGCTCATCGCCGCGAGAGCGCGAATCGGGTGGACCTGGCATGGCTTCGTCCCATGCAGCGACGTGGGCGCCTTCGCTGCGCACGGTTTGGATTTGCCACTCCGAACCGGAACTTTTGCAAGTGCGGCGTCCGAATCAAGGGCCGTAATCCCTTGAGCCTTTGAGCTTGGGGTGCCGGGGTCTGTTAGCAGGCACAGAAATAGGAACAATACAGTGGCGGGGATGTCGCAACAGGTACCGAAAAAAAGAAAGAACACCTCCAGGTAAAAACCCCACGGCGTAATTAGTAAGCAAGAAAAAACTTCAAAGCAAACCGCACAAACAAACACGGTTACAACAACGCCGTTCGATGGTTACTTTTATGTGGGCAACTAATTCCAGGCCCGTTTCGTAATGAAGGACATACAATAGTCACTTGGAGGAACTACACCCTGCAATTCACATGTCCAGCCTTTCAGCCTTCCAGACAGTGATAATTCACGGTGACCGTCGCGTGTGTTTTGCAAGCTTTGCCCCGCCCTTTTAGCAACCCGCGCCCAACAAGTGCTCCGAACTTCAACCCCAATCTCAAAAGAAGGGTTTCCGAAATTAGGGGTACCTTTTCTAAGCAGCTTTGCCTGGCATCAAAGAGTCCCAGCTGCAAAAAGGGGTACCTTTTCGGGGTCCGTATTTTAAAGGAATCCAACTATTTTGGGGTCGGTTATAGGATTTTAGGGGCCCCCTGTCCCACTCCCAGCCTCAGTTCAATCAGCCCTAGCATCCTTGGCCTGAACCTCAACCCCAATGTCCTCCTTAATTAATGGGTTTAGGGTTTAAGGATTAGGTTTAAGGATGTTCAAGGAATGTGAGAACCTTCAGAAAAACGGTTTACAAATTAGGGATTTCCAACAGTTGATCGGTTTTGCCTTTGAGAGGCTGCCGGGAGTGGTGCCGTGCAAGACGAGGTCGCTGGCCTAAAGATGTTTGGGTCAGAAGAGGTCATGCCAGGCAGCAAGGAGGTCGCTTGGTGCCGTGTGGTAGACAGCTTGTGTGGGTGCGTGTGGAGAAGTCGTCAGCATGATTACGCGCCAGTGCCATCGCACTCAGCGTTTTGCAGGCAGTTTGGCTTTGTTTGCCGAGTTTGTTACAATGATTTCAGGAGCGTTGCTCAAATTAAATTTTCACCACAGCTATCATCGTATTTTCTGGCACATCGTGGATCATGTTGAAATTCTGAGGGGTTTCCGCTTGCTATTCGGCGCTGGCATGGCGGCTTTGCGCAAATCACGGGGCGACTGCTGGTTGACAGGCTTTGCGTATTCGCAGTACTTCTTGTGTTGTGCCAAACCAGAGCATTGGCGCAGTTCGTTGACCTTGCCGGACTGTTGGGAGAATGGCTGGGCTCATGGTTCTCGGGAAACATGTTGTTCGCCGGATCGCTTTGCAAGGCTCGACGACAAGGTGGCCCAATTGTCGCACGGAATTGCGAATGCCCCGTCTCCTTGTCAAGGGGCCGACGTTCCCATCACCAAGTACCTTGCGGAGGCAGCAGATCGACTGTTGTATGAGGGTTTGCCTTCCGCTTCGCCGGAATGGGAAGTCATGGAGAGGCAGTGGGTGGACGACGCGGATTCCACTTACGAGGCATGCCCGGCAGCTCTCCTGTTGATTCTGGCCTCGCAGGTCTGCCGCTGGAGCTTGCGCGAAGACGGGGACCGCTTGGAGAGCTCAGGTTTAGACTGGTATCGTCTTTTCGAGATGTGGAACTCTTTAATTTGGAGCGAAAGCTTGGCATGGTCGAACCTGATGGACCCATTGCTGCGCACGATGCTGCAAGCCGCGGCGTCCTACATCCAGATGCTGAACGTCCTGCTCCTCCGGCCAGCATTGACCTGTGAGAACTTTCAGAACAACATGGCGGAACTGGTCATTGACGCAGACGGGCTGTCACTGACGACTTCTGCGTCCACGGGTGGCAACGTCTACACGTACCCAGACTTGTCGCGTTTCGCTCTGCTCATTGCGAGCCATGGGCAGCTTCTATCATCGGAGCACCGTTGCGACACAGCTCGCGTGATGGCACACGTATTTAACGCACGACGTTTTTTGGACATCCGGCCGAACTTGGCAGAGATGCACATGAGGAAAGCAAACGTAGCGGAGATCGAAGCTACCCAGCATTTCCCCAGAACCCAGAGCGAAGGGGTGATACTTCCGGGGGCTTGGCGTGCGCTCATGGCCCTGCAAGCCGGCCTTCAGGAGCAGCTGCGATGGCGAGAGCGAAGGCTTCAATCGAACGTCAGCTTGCCGGTGTGGGCAAGCGCTGCACCGGGAGACTTGGGCCCGCTTTCGTTGTGGGAGCCTTCGTTGAAATCTGTGTTTTCCGCTGCCTTGAATGATGGCGTTCTGGAGCGGCTTCTGGCAATGCTGGGGCCGGAGAGGCGGTATTTCGTCGAAATCGGCACGCAGCTCGGCGACCAGTGCAACACGCGCTACCTTCGGGCCCGCCATGGCTTTCAGGGCTTGATGATAGATGACAACTTTCAGAACCAGGAGATCAATCTGACCACGCACCGGGTAACACCCGAGAATGTTGTAAGCTTGTTTCAAGAGCAGATGGTGCCATCGACCTTTGATGTCCTGTCCTTGGATACCGACGGGAACCAGTGGCTCTTGTGGGTGAAGCTCTGTTTGGAGGGAAGGTACCGCCCTCGTATCGTCATCATCGAATTTGGTGTCGACTTGCCATATGATGAAGATGTGGCTGTCAGGTATTCCAGCTATCCTGTGCATCAGCTATGTTTGTCGAACTTGGGCAAGCTCCCGGCCCTGGTCTCTGCGAGCATCACGGCTCTGCGGAATGTGGGGCGTGCGTTGGGCTATGTCTTGGTTCACCTGGGCGGGGTAGACGCGACGTTTGTTCGTGCAGACCTGCTGCGCACCACTGGCCTGAGCTTTCCTTCACAAGACGACCCTGGTGGTCTATGCGCCCTGGCTCGCTACCAAGCTCGTGGCCGCAAGAAGCTTCTGGATGCTTGCACGACAGGTTGCTTTGTCAAAGTTGGGAAACAATTTTCTTTCACTTTTTAGGGTGCTTAACCTCAATAAGGAATAGAACTTTAAAGTTTTCATGCTATCCCAACCATGAACCAGGTTGGCGGCAACGACCAGCCCCAGACATCCTGACCAGCTCGGCAGAAGCGCTTGCAGGAGACTATTTTCTGAACGATACGGATTGGCCCCTGAAGCAGGTGCTGAGCACTTTCTGCTGATCTTTCCCGCAACCCAACAAAGTGGGTTGCCCGGCCATTTGCGAAACGTGTTTATGTTTTGCAGGCCACTAGCTGGCAGATTTTTTGCTGGGCTTTGAGCGCTCGCTCCTAATATGCCACGTTGGGGTTTAGCGGTGGGGGCCCGGCTCTGAGAGCATTGGCCTTTCTTAGCTCGGAAGCTGGCGAGCAGCCCAGTCTGCGAGGGAGAGAACACCTGACAACCTTGCGCTTGAGGGGGGGTAAGCTCATGAAAGAACGTAAAATGGGGATGGTGTATTAGCACAGGTTGCAGATGAAACTCCCCGGCCGGCGCTAGAATGGGGAGCTGGGGTTTGGGTTGAGGAGTCTGTGTGGGTCATCTCGGACGTGTTTGCGGAGTACTGTTCTGTCCAACACATTCCAAGATCATAGTATGAGCTTCGAGTGTAGAGCAACCCCCCCCCCCCCCATGTGCCAAAAAGGCAGGGTGAGAGGGTGGTAACTGGGCCGTAAACCCTCAACCCTAAACCCTAAACCCTAAACCCTAAACCCTAAACCCTAAACCCTAAACCCCTGGTGATTCCTTGGTTGCCGTGAGGCGGCTGCTGCAGACTTGAAGGGGGCAGATGCGGAGCAGTCAGCTGGCATAAAAGAAGACGTGCCGGCCTTAACGGTGGCAGCCGCAAGATCCATCAAATAATCCTTTATTTTATTATCACAATACTTATATTCATAATTATATCATCCGTCACTCTTTATAAATAAATGGTGTGGAAAGCACCTGAGCAGAGTCTTGACAGGGGCAACTCGTTTGTTATGGTTGGCTTGTTGGATGAGCTGATGAGCTCTGAGGTGCCTGCAGACTCCAAGGCGGATGTGGCATCGTCCACGTTGGAGTTAGTAATAGGTAGTAGTAATGGCTCTGTGGCATTTTCGCTGCAAATTCCCTCAAGTTCCAGGCTGCAGGGTTGTCCGATGCTCCAGCACTGCCCAACGTGTTTGGTGCTGCAGTGGGACGACTCGCACGCGCTGCCCATGCCAGGCCACTGAGCAGTCAGCTGGCACAAAAGAAAACGTGCCGGCCTTAACGCCCGGGCGTTCTTTGCACAGAAGTGTTACTAGCAAACTCCAGCATTGCACCACTCTTGAGTGTTAGGCTGCAGGGTTGTCCGATGCTCCAGCAGAGGATGTTGCAGCCTTACGGCAAGCCGGGAACATGCCCCAGAACGGCCCACGTGTTTGGTGCTGCAGCGGGACGACTCGCACGCGCTGCCCATGCCAGGCCACCGAGCAGTCAGCTGGCGCAAAAGAAGACGTGCTGGGCTTAACACGAGTGTTACTAGCAAGATCCGCGACGGACCTGAGCAGATTGAGAGCAGAGCGGGTCGTTGCCATCGTTGGCAGCTCGGATCCCTAAACCCTAAACCCTAAACCTTAAACCCCAAGCCTAAACTCTATAAACCCTAAACCCTAATGGCTGTGAGCTGCTGTGAGGTGGCCGCTGCAGATGCCAAGGCTGTGCATCGTCCATGTTGGTTTGTGCTAGCGGCACGGATGAACTTTGCAAGTTCCACCAAGTTCCAGGCTGAAGGGTTGTCCGTAGCTCCATTGAGTTTAGGGTTTAGGGTCTTGCAGCTGATTCTCGTGTGAGCATCAGGCCGCGCAGTCGCCAGCTGCCAGTGACGACGAGGTATCACCCCCGCACAAGATGCAGATGCTGCTTTATGGGGTTTACGAAAATATTACATCCCCCTTGGGAATTACTGTTTTTTTGTTTATATAAAACCCGAGAGGATATTAAAGATATCATCTTTATTAAGGTTCTACGGGGAGTCTAGAATAGGGGACCACAGGGGACCCCCAATATCGATCCAAAAAATCACAAGGACCCCAACAAGGCACCCTTAATGTCGGAAACCCCCATACATTGCTGCATACATGCGGTGTCATAAGGTATTCATAACCTGGTATTCAGGTAGAGGGCCCCAAACAATCCCTGAACACATCTGAACACGCCTGAACGCCGAGCAAACGCAGCTGGCCACTGTTGCCCCAAGCAGTTGAACCCTAAACCCTAAACCCTAAACCCTAAACCCTAAACCCTAAACCCTAAACCCTAAACCCTAAACCCTAAACCCTAAAAAAAAAAAACCTAAACCCTAACCCGGGCGGTTTGGGCATCCCGAACCTGAACCCCGGCGTGATTACTCTTTTTTCCGAGACCGACCATGAATCCCCGCAGTGCTGTGGCTAGCCGGGTGCCAAAAAAACCGGGCATCATGGTGCCGATCCTGTGTGTTTCCTCCTCGCCCTGGCAGAGGCTGAAACCTTTCGAAGCATGCCCGTGGTGACGGACGAGCACCGCTTGCAGTATGCCCCGGGTACACTACGACGCTTTACTACTTGAGGTGCCGGCATGGTGGCTCCTTGGAATGTGGCAAGGAGATCAGCTGTGATGCCAAGGAAGGAGCCGCGTGCGTAGATTTGGGAAGCGTTTTCGTCGCCGTCGAATGGAATCAACAGTGCAAGGACTGGCCGTGGGAATGGGGAGCCTTCAGGTACAACAGCTGCAAGTGCGTGGCGTCGGAGCCACCTCCCAGCACTGAAAGCCCAACTGTGGGTGAGATGACATGTTTGTCTGGAGAAAGCTGCCCTGCCTCCTACTCAAAAGAGTGCTGCCGCTCCAGCTTGACCTGCCCTTCCGGCTTCGTACTTTCGGAACCCTTGGATCGCTGCCATCGCGATGCGGACTCCACAGCTGCGCTGTGGCTGTCCGTGACAGTCACGCAAGCTACTGCCAGGATGGTGGGGCCTCGGGGACCAAAAGAGCCCTAAATTTGGGGTCATATACCCAAGACCACGAGAATTCCTTTTCAGGTATCTGAGGCCATAAGTCCTTTAGGGTTCATGTCGTCCCCAAGGATGGCGTCGCGTGCCAGACGTGTGTGCGATCTGAGCCGAGTCCGACGGCGTCGGCCACAAGCTCCACGACCGATGCTCAGACCACCGAAGCAACCACCTCGACACCCTCCACGACCCAAGCTGCCGCAATGAAGGAGTGGGAAATGGTGGGAACGTCTGACAGCGCATGCCGTGGAAACAGCACCAATGATAGCTCGCCGAGCCACTACTCGGCTGCCTTGATGAATTGCCGAACAAGTTTCTCGATGATGACCTGTTTTACCAAGGTTTAGAAAAAACCCCTGAGATGTTCATTGTCATGAGCTACTGTAGTGACACGGAAGCTGGTTTGAGTCCAGGTAGTGCCGCAGCGAATTACCAGCATTGAAGATTGCAAGGCGCTGTGCGTTCAAGATGCCTCCTGCAAAGGCATTGAGTACAGCTTCGGCCGATGTGAGATCTGGACACTATATCCCTATCCCCCTTGGGAATCGTTTTTTGTTTTTTTGTTTACATAAAACCCAAAAGAGGATGTATTAAAAAAATAGTATTCTTATTAAGGTTTCGAAGGGGGAGTCAAGGACAAGGCCCGAGGGCATCTTTGCCACAAAGCAGATCGACGGATTCTCGTGCATGCGCTATGGATGGGCAACGAGGCACCTCGTGGCCATGGGTGGTGGTGCTCGGGTCATTTTAGCAGCGCGTTGCCTCGACTCCGATACATACATACATACTTAGACACACATGTAGATAAACATGTTCATATACACACAGATGTGTGCACACATGTTATTTCTTTGTATAAGAACCCATGGCAACTTGACGTTGAGGCGCTGGCCGTGCTTGCCGTGGGGACTCGCCCACCGACAACATGGACAGCTACTACACGCTGGGGAAGACAAGGCCCCTGCAAGATTGCAAGGCGAGATGCGCGGCTGCGCCACTGTGTCAGGGTATTGAGTTCAGCCTTGGCCGATGTGAAATTTGGTTACGGCCAATCCGTGCTACGGCGAGCATTCCTGGCTTCAGTTGCTTTAGCTACAGCTTCCAGGCTGGCGCGCTGCTGCTATGAGGACGGAGTGTGCAAGTTTTGGTGCGGCCCTAACTTGGCAAAACGGCACTGCGGATTCAGAAGTACATGCTTGGTTGAAATTCGGAATGGTAGACGATTGCGAGCCCTCCGGCTAAAGCATCGCAGATCCTAAATGTCAAAGGGGTGGCATGAAATTCAGATACCTGCTTGGTGGCTCAGCTCGTGGAAATGCCCGTGTTCAGGGCAAGTGGTCCTTGCTGCTACAGAGGTGCGAGTTCCTGAGCACAGGAAATGTTTCAAGACAGCCCATTTTGAATGCTCCGAACCAGAGCAGCAGCTGCTATAGCATCACACAGATCGCCAGACATGTGTATAGGAGTGCACCGGTCAAAGCAAAACATTGCATTGACCGGTGCAGGCCAATGTGGTTTGCGTGCAGTGTGCTACAGACCCTATAGTTCCTGCTTCTTGCGACCTCGCTTACCACTCAAAGCGCGTGCGGGAGAAACAGCAGTGTATGTTGGCAGCAGAGCCCCTCAGTCCTATACAATCTTGGGCCATATTGGCCTTCGCCCCCCCCCTCACCCCCAGTTTCTCTAGGGACCTGCGCAGAAGCTTGCTTTTCCACGATGTGCCGACTGAGAACTGAGAGCCAAGCCTCGCAGCAGCACTTGTTGGCCAGGGCAGCGCTGGCGATTCTGACGATGGCAAGGCTCGCGACCCATCAAAAGACGAAAAGCCGGAACTGGCAGGGACTGTTGGTGCGGCGATGTGCCGAACATGAGACCTCATCGAGCGCTGTAAGCTCCAGCCCTTACACCCTCAAAGCGCAGCAGAGCAGCGCAGGACCCCGCCACCGACAGTGAGGAGGCAAGCGTGGCAGAAGCCCCGCCTGTGTTCCAACTTTGGTCGCTCTAGGTCCTCGATCTGATAGGGCTGTATCATAACAGGATTCGCCAATCATAAAGCTACCGGCACCATTGCTTATGACGTTCCCCGTTCTGTTGCAGTGGTCCGTGTGAAATGCGTGAACCGTTCGCGTGAGTGTGGTGACATGCGCACGCCTGCCCAAGAAAACCCTCCTCAGGGCGCGCAGGACTCCGGCGAAGAGCAGGTGGGTGCATGCAAGCTTGGTTGAGGGGGTTGAACCGGGACTGGCATTGTTCGTCCTCCCCGCAACCTTTCGTCAGGTTCCTGGAAGCACGCTTTCTTCCAACACCCTGAACCCCGAAAGTGCGGGAGGCCGTAGAGAATGAGGAGCAGCTGCCACGCGGAGGCAGGCTTCCGGTGGGCGGAAGTCGTAAGAATGCAGCAAGGTACTTTTTTCAACCCTATGGGAGCACAGGAGTTGAAGATGCAAGTGTACAAGAGTGGGAAAAGCAAGAACAGGAGACTTGAAGAGCATGTGGGAACATGACGCTAGCCGACAAGAAGACATGACGTCAGAGGAGGCAGGTCAAGAGGGACATAGTGCAGAACATGCAGCCATCAGACGCAGTAGCCAAAACAAAGTCCAGGGTGAAAAGCAACGACAGGAGGACAGACCAGGACGGGATCTAACTTCCTGGCACTTTTGGGGTCGAAATACGAGCATATTCCTGTAGGCTGAGGGCCGTCCTAAGCCCTGAACCCCTCAAACCTCTGGAACCCTAAATCCTAAACCCTAAGCCCCAAACCCTGAACCCGAAACCCGAAACCCTAACCTTAAATCCCAAACCCTTACTTTACCTCCCCAGTCGAGTGCAGGGCTCTTTGGGCGCCACTTGCATAAGAGCGCCGACCTAGCGCCCGCCACCTGGCGCAACGCCCGCGCCTCGAACTTTGGGTTTAGGGTTTAGGGTTTATCGGCTTTAGGGTTTAGGGTTTAGGGTGTAGGCTCAGTCTCTAGGATTAGAAGGGCGGGGGGGGGGGTCGGATTCATATTTGTTTCTTTGGGGTTTTGGATTTGGGGCGCGGCCTGCTTCTCCTCCGCCTCGTTTCAACACCTTTGCGTCTCGGGGCATGGCGGACCTATGCCAGAAAGTATCTCCAAACCCATGGCATGCACACACACACATGTGCAAGGCACTATTGGAGCCTTGACAGCTGCAGATGGAATGCCCTTGCAACCTGAATCCAAAGCCTCTTTCTTTTGTAAACCCTGGGCCCCTTTGAACCCCAAAACCATTTCCAAACCCTAATCCATCCGAAGCCTTATGAACCCTAAAGGGCCTAAACCCTAAACAGCTGCAGGGGAAAGAAAAGCCCTAGACCCAAGTGTGCAGAAGGCGGCCCCCACAAACGTCCCGGCCATGGCGCGGGCGAGGGGTGCTCTGGCTTGGCCTTCCGATGGCCGCTTGGAGCCCGCGGAGACGGCGCTGCTGGCCATCGATGCCGGGCTGCCCTCAGGGTTTAGGGTTTAGGGTTTAGGGTTGCCCTCAGGGTCTTGGGAGGTTTTTGGGGGCAGTTCTCTAAGTTAGGGTCCCTTTTAAAGGGATCCCTTGTGAAGGGACCCAAATTTCGGAAGCTACACCTTTGAAGATGTTTGAGGTTTTGTTTTGGGGTTTGTTTGATAGGCATTTCGTGTTTGGGGTTGAGGTACAAGCCCTTCAGCCCCCAACCGCCTGGCGCCAAGGACATGCAAATCGACTTCTGCGGCAAAGGGGGTTATGTCGACAGCATGGGCTACGACATCTCGATGACGCGGGCTCCGATCGAGCCCCTGAAGGTGCTCTTCAAGGCGTTCCGGGACAAAGGCTTCCACATCATCCACACGCGCGAGGGCCACAAGCCTTCCCTTTCCGACTGCCCTGACAACAAGCGCTGGCGTTCCAGGCCGGCCTGGCCCTTAAATGATAAAGCCTAAACCCTCAAGTCAGAGGCGGTGTATAGGCTCCGAAGTTCTCCCAAGAGGCCAAAAAGAGATAGACGGCAACATATGTATATCATCTACGATAAAGCCGAGCATCAGACAATGCTATGCAATAGCAAAGGATAACGTGCTTTCGCAAGACAATATACTAAGACACGATATGGTACTGTAACTGAACTTATAACCCCATCTAGGGTACTTGTAACCCGACTTATAACTACCCATGAACCTCCAAGTACTAGCATCACACACCATAATCTGCTGCCATCTGCTTGACCATGCTAGAATACATACGAGGTCATGCGAGATCCAAAGCTGCACGGCGCTGGACCCCCAATTCAAAAAGGGTTTTAGGGGTACCTGAAAACCCAACACTCTAAAGTTGAGGGTTTAGGGTTTAAACAAAGGGCTAAGGCCTAAGTACTCGATCCCCATTGTTTCAAAACCTCTGTGATCTTAAAAATATATCCGATGGTAGCTCGCGCGTTATGGCATTTTCGAGTATGGTCTTTAGACTCTAAACCCTAGACCCTAAACCCACAATAGTTCATTGTATAGTATACTTAACGTGTGTACTTGTTAGCGGCTTGGGAACCTAAATGGTGCACATTGTGACTTGTGATTTGCTGTGGTGTTCTTTGACCGTATACATCCTCGTAAAGCCCGAAACGTTTTTCAAGCATTAAAGGGATGCAACTTTTCGGTGGCCTAACATCCCCACACGTCTAGCCCGAAGCACGCGACGTGACAGGGGTTGAGGCACGTCCGGAACCTGATACTGCGAATGATCCCCTCCATCTCGTCGTCGATTACTTTTGTAGTAAAAGGTTGTGTTGAGGTCTGAACGGCTCGTCTGTGTTTCAAAGCCAGCACTGTACGAGATCCACGGCTGTTCCCTGCGGAGTAGTCCCAAGGGGGTCACCGAGGGGGGTGGCTTGAACAAGAACCCTGCGGATGGCAAAAGCCCAAACCGGCGGCGCAGGAGCGAAAAGCACCCGAAGCCGGACAACCCTAAACCCTAAACCAGAAACCAACCACAAAACCCTAAAACGTAAATCCCTGAAGCATAAAAGCCCTAAGCCACACAAGAAAACCCTAAACCATACGAAGCCCTAAAACACAAGAGCCGTAAACCATTAAAACCGCAGGCAGATCGGAGCGGGGATTGGCGATCCGGGGCCCTGCGGCCGCGTCCTGGTGCGCGGCGAGCCCGGCTGGAACCTCATCGAGGTGCTTTGGGGGTATAGGGTTTAGGGTTTAGGGTTTGGGGTTCAGGGTTTATCGAATAGTTTACGGTTTTGGGGGAAAGGGAAGCATGTTTTTCCCCCTTTGTCTAGTAGTTCTGATAGTACCAGGTTCTGGGGCGGCGCTCTCCTTTTGGGATGTGTGTGTGGTTGACGATCTAACTTTTACAGGGTCACACTCGGCCCCTCCTTTGGCTAAACATAGGAGTTTTTGGGCTTAGGGTTTAGGGTTTAGGGATTAGGGTTTAGGGTTTAGGGTTTACTTTGAGTAACTCGGCTGCATCTACTTGAAGGGGGGCGATGACGCATGTGGAGTTCCCTTCCTTGTTACGCGTGCTACGCTCTCTCTTCGGGGTTCGGTTCACTTAAGACCATTGCGGTATCCTCATTTCAACACTATCAAGGCAAGAAGCCCCAGGAAAACTCTGCGGGGTGCTAAGCCCTATACCCTAAACCCCAAACCCCAAACCCCAAACCCCAAACCCTAAACCCTAAATCCTAAACCCTAAACCCTACACCCTAAACCCTAAACCCTAAACCCCAAACCCTAAACCCTAAACCCTACACCCTACACCCTAAACCCTAAACCCTAAGCCCTAAACCCCAAGCCCTAAACCCTAAACCCTAAACCCTACACCCTAAACCCTAAGCCCTCAAACCCTCAAACCCTCAAACCCTCAAACCCTCAACCCTCAACCCTAAACCCTTTAAATACAGGAGCTCCAGCCTGCAGAGGGCGAGGAGGTCCTGGACAAGCCCGGCAAGGGCTCCTTCGTGGCGACCGACCTGCATCTGATGCTCCGGAAGAAGCACTTCGGCTTACGAAAGTTAGAGAAGGGTTTAGGGTTTAGGGCTTAGGGTTTAGGGTTTAGGATCTAGGTTCTAAGGGTAGTATAGCTAATGCACCCTGCGTAGACCACTGACTGCTTGTAGTAGCAGTTCTTGCTTCAAACCAGTGGGAGGAAAATCAAGAAGCTGGTCCTAACCGGCATCACCACTGACGTCTGTGTGAGCACCACCATGCGTGAAGCAAACGACCTGGGATACGATTGCCTGCTGCTCTCGGACTGCACGGCTGCAACGGATTATGGCAACTATCTGGCGACGCTGAAGACCACGCAGGCTTATGGGGGTGCTTTCGGTTGCGTAGCTTCGACTGCGGACCTGCTGCGCGCCATGGGCGTCGATTGCCCCACATCACTGGAGGCAAACATTGAGGAGTTCGAAGTCGGCAGCGGCATCAAGGTGCGCATGCCGAGACCTCCGACTGGCCTTTGGATGCCCAAGTCCATTTCGGATACCTTCGTGTCGCCGAAGGTGGCTGCGGCAAAGGGAGCCGTTGCCGCCGATCCATATGCATGGCCATTCGACGGTGGCATGCGCCCGGAGAAGACAGCGCTTGTAGCCATCAACTTCCAGAAGGATGTATGCGGGAGGTATATGGGGATTGTCGTCAGGAGGTTTACAAGGGTACTGTAACGAGGAATACGATGTATTCCTGCACATGCCCACAAACAGACGACACACCTTGATAGCAGCAGGACTTTTTGGAACCAGAGGGAGGCCTGCCCAAAGCTGGCCATGCGATCGACTCCTCTGCTGCGGTGGTTGTGACGTGGGTGATCTTGAGCAAACCTTGTCGGCCCCAAACCCTCACATTGTCTTATAGTGGGTTGTTGAGTTGTTCTTGGCGCCTGGCCGCAGTAGCAGAACAGTCACGTAAAGACATTCTTCCTGTACAGCGTCAGCAACCAGAATCTTCTGCGTTTTTCTTTTGCCCATGCAAGCCGCAGGTTGCATTGGGTGTTCTATAGTGGACTCCAGAAAGTTGGAACATGGGTGTAGGATGATTATTGCTGGGTTTCCCTCTACTTCACTTGTCACCTTAAAGGGTATGAGGATACTGATGTTCCAACTTTCTGGTGTTTATTATAGGGGGGAGTATGGAAGGCCAGACAAGCACCAAGGAGAAGTCTGGAAAGGTGCTGCAGCGCATGCGCGCCACAGGCTTTCGCGTTGTCCACGTGAGGACGGGTTTCGCACCGCCACCTGGGTGGAACTTGAGGCTTCCGGGTTTTTGCAGGGTTTGTGGGGTGCATGGTAGGGTTAAGGGTTTAAGGTTTAGGGTTTAGGGTTCAGGGTTCAGGGGGGGTTCATGGGGTTTGCAATCCCTGAGCGGTGTGGTTCGTCCAGCGGGTGCCAGCAACCTTCAACCCCAAACCCGAGACTTTGCTTCACGGCTAAACCCTAAACCTTCAACCCTAAACCCTAAACCCTAAGCCCTAAACCCTAAACCCTAAGCCCTAAGCCCTAAACTTCGCTTCAAGGAATCTCGCGGACTGCCCGCAGCGCGGGCGGCGCTTTCCGGCCGGGGCGGATGGCCCCTTGGGCCGGTGCCTCGTCCGGGGCGACTCCTGGCTCGAACTGTGGGGGTTTGGCAGAAAAAAGGGTTTAGGGTTTAGGGTTTAGGGTCTAGGGTTTAGGGTTTAGGGTAAAGGGTTTAGGGTTTAGGGGGTTGTGGGTTTAGATGGTTAGAATTGGGTGATGAGTACAGCTAGTATTGGGCTAACACGTGCCCTGAACCTCCAAGTATGGATTAGGATTGAGGGCCTGGGTTCAAAAACACGAAAATAAAAATCTTGAGGTTCCTGGCCCGGTGCTAAGGAGTTGATGGCTTCAGGCTTCAGGATAAGATGTTTAGGTAGGTAGAGTTGGGGTTTCACTGGCTGCTTGCAAACCCTCGGGCACTAGGGCTTACTTACCCGAAACCCTAAACCCTAAACCCTTTAGGGTTTAAGACCAAAAAGGGTTCGGGGGAAGAACATCTGCGTTTTCTTCCAGCGGATGTGTTCTGCACCCACTCTGTCAAGGCAACTTGGCCTTCGTTTGGGGCATTGCGATGTGTGTAAGATTGTTTGCTAAGCCTTCTTCTCAAGTCTCACAAGGGTTTAGGGTTTAGGGTCCCAGCCTTCTACTTTTCCATACGTCTCCGTTGAGTCTTCGAAGCCGTGCCAAGTCTCAGGGAATGAAGACTACTACCCCTCAGGTTGTACCCCAAAGGTTCCCCTTAATGTACTCCAACTATGGCCCTTATATATCCCCTAGGGATCTGCAAAAAGGGTCCCAAGACTTAAGGGTCCAAAGTATAACCCCTAGAAAGTCGCTCAGGAGAAGGGCTGGGAGTTCCTTTCGCAGCTCTCGCCGCTCCCGGACGAGCCCGTGGTCGAGAAGTGTCTGGATTGCTGTGGAGAAGTTTTCAGCTTAAGTTACCGTCAGCTGAGGACCCTGCAGTAAAATGCTCGGTATGTCTCCTTACTGTGGTGACTCAGTTTAAGTTCCTTAGCAGCCTTAACAGCAACCCAGGTGTGGACATGGAGCTTTCCATCTGACCTCCTTGGAGCTGAGCCTTCACGCTATGGGCGTTACGCACCTTGTGGTTATGGGTGTGCCGACCGACATCTGTGTCCACACCACCCTGCGCCAAGCGAATGATCGTGGCTTTGAGTGTCTGCTGCTGTCAGACTGCACTGGGACCACGGCAAGCGACACCCATTTCTCCGCCCTAAAGCAAGTAAAGATGCAGCATGGCGTCTTTGGGGCTGTGGCGACCAGCGACGCATTGCTCAGTGCAATGTCTGAACTGGAGGACTCAGAGTCCGTGCCCGGCAAGCGCCTGAGAACTGGCTGACCTCATCAGTGACCGGAGTGAAGTAGCCGCATCAAGGGATGCTAGATCCGACGGACCCCGCACCTTATGTGCTGATGCTTCCGAAATAGGCCGAAATAGTACAGCTACTGTATCCTAAGCCCGAAACCCTAAACCCTAAACCCGCACACCCCACCCTTCGACATGGAGTGTTTAGGGTTGAAAAACACCACCTCGCCCTCCCCCCAGAACCCGAACTCCCGAACGCCTTCAACCCCCAAAGCAGAGGCTGGCGAGTGGGTGGACCTGGAGCTCGAGAGGGCCGGCATCCCCTCCGAGGAGGGTTTTAAGGTTTAGGGTTTAGGGGTTAGGGTTCAGGGTTCAGGGTTCAGGGTTCAGGGTTCAGGGTTCAGTGTTTAGGGTTTAGGGTTTAGGGTTTAGGGTTTAGGGTTGGCAGGTCTTGCATGGGCTTCGGGCTCCACAGCAGGGTCACGCAGGGCTCACTCTGTGCCACCCAGCAACAACAAAGACAAATCGCATGTTTTGACAGGAGCTGCCTTGCCTGTGAGAGAGAGAGAGAGAGAGAGAGAGAGAGAGAGAGAGGAGTCTGTGTCCTATGATTTCTCGTCAAGAGCACTGCACACTTTACATGTTGGCTTCTGTCCAAAGAACAGTGCTGGTGACAAGTTTAGGGTTTGATTTGGAAAAAGGGTTTAATCTCGGGTGCATCTTGGTAGCCCAGTAGTACCCTTCTGCCTTTTTTTTCGGGCTCAAGGTTCCCGTAAAGAGTATCCCACCCCAAAGAAAGGGCACCCTTATTGCAACATGGTTCGTGGGCTAGGCAAGGTTTCATAGTGTCATAGTGGAACGGGCGCGAAAGGGTGAGCTTTTTTGGGGGGTTTGAGGGTGGTCAGCTCAAGCCCGTGGTCGGCTGCAAGGGGATTTGTGTTCAGGGCCGAGTTCGGGGAGTTCGGGGTGGGTTTTGGGGGGAGGGTTGGGGGGAGTTTAGGGCTAAGGGTTGAGGGAGTTTAGGTTGAAGGGAGGGTTTCCTGTCGAGGCTAACATTGACGAGGGAGTTTGGGGATGTGGGATGTTAGGCTCCTCTAAATTCTCTGGACTGGGATGCACGACTTGCAGCTGGTGAGGAGCAGACGGTACACGGACGCGTCTGTCGCGCATGGTACTCATGAGTCCTACCTACATAGGAGCCGGCAAACCGGCTGTCGTGCTAGGGCTTGGTATAATGTTACCTCACGTTAAGGTGGATGCCACGTAGATTGTGGACTTGCGGACCGTTAGTCGGAGCACTAGATGGCAGCCCTGCGGTGATGTGCCATATCCTCAGCTTGCGCAGAGTGGCTGTTGGCTTCTTGGCAACCGTGCTGCTGCTACAGTGTGTTATTCTGTATCGCCTCATCCCTGAAACAGAAGTTGTATTGATCACACATGCCGGAAGTCACAGCAGGGCAGTTTGCAGGGCAATTGAGGAAGTTATGAGGCAAGGCTGCCGCTGGAGGGTGAAATGCCCGACGGCCCATTGCCAGATGCAGCGCGGCATGGCAATTCGTGAAAGGAGAGCCGTTGCCGTGGACCCTCGCTTGTTTGTCCTGATCTTGCGTGATCCCCGTGATGTGGTCACACCACGGGTCACATCACAAGGAGGCCAGGGCGATTGTCCCAGCAAGTACCAGTGTGCTGTCCAAGACATTCAGGCAGTGGTCAATTGGACGGAGGCTCGGCATCGCGAACATTCAGAGCAGCCCGGATCCTTTGTGCTTCTGTATGAGGCGGTGGCTTTGCAGCCGCGTGAGACTCTGCAGGCGCTGGCGGGCTTTCTGCAAATGGACCCTTCTGTTACAGATCAACAGGTCAGCGCCTGGCAGAGCGTCACGGAGCACGGGGCTATTTGTCAGACGACCTCGTACCCATCTTGGATTGCCAGCTACGTCAACTCGGTGATGCAGAAGGGGCTCTCGCCTGATCTTTGGAATCACTGGGCATCCTGTAGCTCGAAGATATCTTGGGCGCCGGAGCCATGCCCCAGAAAGACGCAGCTGGAAGTCCATAATGAGTCGCAGCATGGCGATGTGTGCCGCTTTTCGGCCTCGCTGGGTTTCACGTGTCCGACCTTGTGCGGGCGAAGGGCTGAGGCACCCTACTGTGCCGCTGCGGGATCAGACCCATGTCGAGCTGCGGCCCTAGATGTGGACTGGCGAAAGAGGCTCGTCCCAAACACACAGACACCCGGCATCATCAGCACGTTCTACGAGCCAAGTGCGAAGGACGACCGGGAGCCTGCAAGGAAGCAGACCTTGGCTGCTTGGGCGCACCATTGGCAGCAAGCAGGCTGGCGAACAAGGGTTCTTGGCCTTGCAGATGCCAAAAAGTCCCCCTTCTACAAGCAGCTCCTCTTGAGGTTTAGACGGATTCCGCTGGGGGAAAACGCAGAGTACGAGAAGATGTGCTACTTTCGATATCTGGCCATGGCGGAAGCCGGGGGCGGCTGGATGAGCGACTATGAGCCTCGGCGTGAAGAGCTTGTGCAGCCCCAAAACTGTAAGCCCGCAAAACCCTAACCCCCCCCCCCCCCCAAAAAAAGAAATTCGAAAAACAAAGAGTAAACACCATGTGGCCTCATGCAGTCACCCCCTAGAAACCCTAAAGCCTAAACTCTGATAGCTGAGAGAAGTGGCCATGTCTTGGCTGAACTTCGCAGATACCAGCAAGGTATGTTTGACAAACAGGGTGTTGGGTTCAGAGTTTAGGGTTTAGGGTTTAGGGTTTAGGGTTTAGGGCTGATCAGGGTGCAGGGCTTAGGGTTGGTTGGGGTCGAGGACTTTAGGGGTTGTAGGGTTTAGGAGATGGGTTCACGTATAGGGAGGATTTTTACGAGTCTTAAAGGCCCAGCGTAGTCGCATCACGCATGTCCCCTCCACCTGCATGCTTTGCCTGGAAACTTGGCCTGCGTTCCTTCGCGGACGTGAAATTTGACGAAAGCAGGGAGAAGGGGGGGAAGGGGTATCTGCGTCGGTGTTGCAATCTCCTCAGAACACGCAAAAGGGCACCTGGACATGCTGCCGGCATGTGCGTCGACTATAGACCAGAAGCAAACCCTGTAAATACCGACCAACGCCACCTCCGTAGCTGAACCCGCTGGGAGGGTTTAAGGAGGGTTTAGGGTTTCGGGCTTGAGGAGTTCAGGTATATGGGGGTTTGGGTCTCAAGCTTCGGGTTGGAGAGCCGAGCCTTGTCTTCACCTCTTCGGCGAGGATACGTTGCCCTTGCATTTCCCAGCTTCCAGCGACTTGCCGGAAAATGGCCAGTTCACTGTGTATCAAAATCATGTACCGGCATTGATGTCCGGTAGCCAGGAGGAATGGCGCCGTATTTCCAATCAGCTCTCGGACAGTGCTGTGCTGCTGGCGCGCAAGATTCCCATGCCAAAGTTGGTTTCTGACATGCACGCGATGCTGGGGCTGGTGGACAAGTCGGGGAGCAGAAACAGGTCTGAGGACCGCGTACACGCCTTCGAGATGGTGGCCGATGCAGCCGACTACCTGCGGTCACTGCGTTTGCCAGAGCCAGAAGCCTGCGACCTTTTCCGCTTCTTCCGCGTGGCCATCCACATCTCCCATTCATCTATGGATCACGGGCTTGCTTTGCCGCCCGCTGAGGTTGAGACGCAACGTCCCCGCATCATGAACGAGACCATGGTGCGATTCTGGAAGTGTGTAGAAGCTGACAGCAGCGGATCTGATCTGAAGCTTAAATCTTAGGGGTCCCACAAAGCGGCCAAACAGCCGTACTCTCTGGGAAACCCAGGCGAAGCTTTGGCCAAACAGCCTGAGTTTATGATGTTTTTCTGTCGTGGCCTTAGCTGCCCCGTTTAACCTATGGCTGATGAACCACATAGCTCACAAACAGGGCACATTGCATGGACACGATAGCAAAAAGGGGTCGCACCTTGCTTTGGAATAAAAGGAAGAGAGGCCTTGCTGCATCGACTCTCAACATGGTATTGAACCAGCGGCACTTTCTGTAAACACCCTGAGCACTCTGTAGCGCCAGTCCTGGCGGACGTTGTCCTGTTCTTGCTGACGCCGAACACTTCCGTTTCCCGTCGTTCTCCCGCACTGCGGCGTGTCTGCTCGACCCAAAGTCAACCGAAGCCTTGCCTGCCTTGTGGGAGTGTGAGAGGCGAAGCCCTGGTTTGAGGGCGTTGTTGCTGAGGGGAGTCCGCGGCGGGTCCGACTTGTCCTGCAAGAAGACTTTTTTGGTTCTGGGTTCCCTTATTAAATAACCAACCAAAAAAAGGTTACCCTTTTTCTGAGATACTTTAAGATGGTTACTGGGCTACCAAGCTATTTGCACCAAGCAGTTACTGAGAGGGGCTGCAGACCCCGGTCCACTTGGGTTTATGGTAAGGCCTTGGGATGTTCCCCCTTCTTGGGGTTTAGGGTTTAGGGTTTAGGGTTTAGGGTTCAGGGTTTAGGGTTTAGGGTACGAAAATCCCTTTCAAGGACTGCTAGTATAAGGGGGAACATCCCAAGTAAGGCCTTGCGTGCTTAGAGTTTGTGGCTAGGGCAGCACAAGCCTTGGGCCCAACAAAGCCCTCCCTAAACCCTAAACTGGCTCTAAACCCTAAACCCTACACCCTCAACCCTCAACCCTCAACCCTCAACCCTCAACCCTAAACCCTAAACCCTAAACCCAGTGGTGTGCGAGGAGTCCGATGGCCTGCCATCGAACTGGGGCGGAGGCTCGGGTTTCGAGATGGAGCCGGAGTCTCAGGAAAGGAGGCTTAGGGGTTTAGAGTTCAGGGTTTAGGGTTTAGGGTTTAAGGTTTAGGGATTAGGGTTTAGGGCTTAGGAGACACGGCCGGCTGCCAAGATTCGAAACCTTTCACAAGACGAGGAAGCAGGTGGCAAACGCCTGCCTGATCCCTGAACCGAAAAAAACCAAGAAGACCGCGATTGAGGCAGCTTCCGTAAACCCTGGAACCCTTAAACCCTTAATCTCTTAAACCCTAAACCCTAAACCCTAAACCCTAAACCCTCAAATTCGGGTCAGCTGTGGGCAAATCTTTTTGCCCTTGGGACCAAGGCCTGAGCCCAATGCCCTCTTCTCAGTTGCCTTTTTCTTTGCTGCTTGTGGTTTCGGTTGGCCTTCTTTAGGGTTTAGGGTTTAGGGTTTAGGGTTTAGGGTTTAGGGTTTAGGGGTGAAACGATGGGAGGAGATTCTCGGAATGGGAGGCATTGAGGGGAAAGGGGGGCAGTAGGGTTTAGGGTTTAGGGTTAGTAGCTGAGCGAGCACACTTTACACTTTTGGGACAGTATAACCCCCTATAAAACTGAAAGCGTACACTTTTTGGGGGCTGACAAACTCAGTCTTGTTCCTATTTGTTAAGCTCTGGGTTTTCCAGCTTTCGTGTTTGAGGGTTCTGAACACCAGCTGTATGGCAGCTGAATGGCTTGGGGATGACTCTAAACCCTAAACCCTAAACCCTAAACCCTAAACCCCAAGCCCCTAAACCCCTAAAGCCTGAAGCCTAAAGCCACCTGTACCCCTAAGGTTCTATGGCCACATCCGGCCTTGCACGACCATCGGTCCCGTCCCTTCGTGCGGCCTCGGGGGTGGGGACCTCGTAAGGTCTTTGTGTAGGACAAGGCCAAGAGGGTGGCTTTGAGAGTGGTTTTAGGTTTTAGGGTTTAGGGTTCAGGGTTTAGGTTTAGGGTTTAGGGCATACTTACCCGGCAGACTTCAGAGGCCTGGATGTAAAAGGGTTTAGGGTTTGAGGTTGCACGGGTTTTTACGATGTTGGGGTTTAGGATCAAGGCCTCCCAGACATGTCGTTGATTGTTTTCCCCCAAACAGTCTACTGTTGGGGTTCTAAATTCATTTAATGATTTCCGACATTCTGAGGACTTTTGCCGGGTTCCTGGGCTTCTTGTCTCCCTTTGGCTTTGCCGGGTTGCTGTGCTCCTCGTTTCCCTTTGTCTCCCTTCGTCTCCCTTTGTCTCCCGTTGTCTCCACCGTTTCTTTGACGTGCCTCTGACTGTTTGGGGTCTTCGGTGGTGTAGTTTTTATATACAGGAGACAAGGACAAGGCCGAATGCCTTAGCCATAGTTAAAAGCCGAACTTTCGCCCAAGTTTTTTCCGGTAAGCTGTGCCATCAGAGCACCCCTGCGGATCCCACGAACTTTCAATCACCCCCCATTACACAGTGGCCCTACACAGCATTTGCAGCCGAAAAGGTCGGGTCCACAAAGCCCTGCGCCCAAAAGACCCCTAAACCTGAGAGAACACCCTAAGCCCTAAACCCTAAACCCTTGACCCTTGACCCTTGACCCTTTGACCCTTAAACCGTAAACCCTAAAGCAAGAAGAGCTGCTGATCCGACGCCGAGGGATTCGATCGGCGAGGAACAATCCAGCCGGGACCGCGGTAGCTTCGTGGGGTTTTCGGTCTTGAGAGGTTTTACTGCTTGCTTAAAAACTTCCAAGAAAATAGAAGATTATAATCCCTTTTGTACCCTTATTCAGAAAGAACATTTGTGCTTTTTTTTTGGGGGGGTTCTTAGTATAAGCAAATAGGTTTGGGTCTCCAGCCTCAGAACAGGCGTTTGAGGGTTTGGGGTGCCAGTCCCAGAGTGACAAAAGGCGCTGCTTGGGATGCTCCCCCTGATACTAACTGTCCTTAACAGGGATTCTAGGACCCCGATTACAATCCCCATTAAGGACTGTTGGCATAAGGGGAAACATCCCAAGTAGCACTTTCTTCTTTGAGTTTCTGGCGACCCGATGCCTTGAATGTGGCTTTCACGTTCCTGCAGGGTTTAGGGTTTAGGGTTTAGGGTTTAGGGTTTAGGGTTTAGGGTTTAGGGTTTAGGAGTCCCCCGAACCTCGAACCTGACACCCTGAGGTGATCCGGACAGGGACGAGCGGCAGCTGAACGAGAACCGCCAGAGGCGGTGAGCTCGTCTGTCAAAGCACCGAAAGCCGCAAGCCCACTCATTGCCACGAGGGTTGAATGAGGGTTTAGGGTTTAGGGTTTTTAACCCGAAACCCTCCTAAAGCTTGGGTTTAGGCACTAAGGAGATCCTGAACCTCCTATCGAGGGTCTTCAGGGTTGATGCCTTGCCGTCCCCGAACTCCCTCTGCTCCAGGTAGCTTCTCTCGTTTCCCCAACCCGGGGGAACCCTAAACCCTAAACCCTAAACCCTAAACCCTATACCCTATACCCTATACCCTATAAACCCTAAACCTTACACCCTAAACCTTGAACCCGAAATCCTATAAACCCTAAACCCTAAACCCTATAAACCCGAAACCCTAAGGGTTGCTGTATGGGCTCGCCTTGCCGGGTAAGGCTCGAAGCCCTCTGGAAGATGAGCCCGAACCTGAGCCTCTACCCTTTGTGCATGTTTTCTGTCTTTTTTTTTTTTTGGGGGGGGGGGGGGGGGGTTCAGGGTTAGGCTTTAGGGTTTAGGGCTTAGGGTTTAGTTTATGTTTTGTTTGGGGGCGGGGCCGTCAGGGCTTTGAGGACCTTCAATTTTTAGGGTTCAGGGTTCAGGGTGTGGTGCCTTTAAATTTTGGGGTTAAGGTCTGGGGCATTTATATTTTAGGCAGGGTTTCTCTTTTCGGGGAGGCGTTTGGGGATCTTGGGTGGTGAGCGCTATGGGTTCGGGTTCTCAAGTCATGGGGTTTATAATGCAAGCCCGAAAGGTTTGAGAACCCCGGAGCTCTAATGTGAACTGTAAGAAAGAAGTAAGACTTGCCCGACACATCCCCCCAAAGAGCCCCATACCGCTCAATTAAGGAATGCACCTGAATTTACATAAATATCCCTAAACCCTAAACCCTAAACCCTACACCCTCAAAGAAGGGAGGGGATTAATATGAGTTAAGATCCCTAAACCCTAAACCCTAAACCCTACACCCTACACACCCTCAATTGATCAATTGAAGGGCATTGGGCTTCGTGGGCCCGTCCTTGCGATTTCTCTTCTCCCGTAGCTGAGCCCTCTCGGAGCCATCTGGAGCCCTTCCTTTTTGGAGGGTTTAGGGTTAGGGTTTAGGGTTTAGGGGCAGAATACCCAGAACCCTGAAGCCCTGATGCTCGCCAAACTTCATCCGCCTTCCCCCCTCTTCTCGCAGGCAACTCGCATGGGATAAGTTGGGACGAGCTGGACGCCGCGTTCGTGGCTGGACTCAGGGGAGGGGGGAGGTTTCGGGCTTCGTGGTCTTTGTTGGGAAGCATCCCTCCCCCTCCTCCCCCTCCCAAATTGTTCATGCAGCTTGCCTTGAGCACACGCGCTTTACAGCGTTTCAGCCCGGGTCCCTCGGATCTAGAGGTGCTCAAGCCCCGACTGCAGCCAACCAGGTCGCTTTCGCCAAATCCGGCAAGCGAAGGCATGCGCAATGGCAGCGCCCACAGCGTCATTTGCCGATTGAACGGTTTTTGGTTGTAGGATGCAGGTGCTGACAATTTCCAAGAAACAGCTGAACTCCGAAACCTGAATCAAGTTGCCATCGATGGCGAACCTCGCAACTGCAGCATTTAAATCAGGTTTGCTGACCGAGGCCCAGTTCACAAGTATGCTCACCGTAGTAGGTTTTAGGGTTTGGGAGTGGTTTAGGGTTTAGGGTAAGACTTACGTAATTACGTTTGAAAATCAAAGCCTGTTGTGCTGTTATTCGCATTTGAACTTGGAAACACTGCTTGCATTCCCGGGGAGGGTGATGCAACACGCAGCTGCTTCCCCGGGCACCTCCTTGACCTCTCAAATCTTAAACCCAACTCCAAAGCCTGAACCCTTAACCCCATAACCCCATAACCCCATATTCTTGTAACTTGTAACCCGACAACCCTTACAACCCTAAGCCCCCTGTTGCCCTGAAGTCCGCATGATGCCGCCGGGACCCTAAACCCCCAAACCCCCAGCCCTAAGCCCCAAACCCGAAATTTTTACCCCAAAGTGTGGCTGTTCTGCTTGGCGGGTGGCATAAACAACCCCTACTTTGGGCTTCATGGGTAGATACAAGTAGAGTTTTAAGTATGGTAATTATACTTATAACCCCGCTGAGGGTCCTTGTGACACCACTCACGAACCTCCAGGTAAATCCTGAACCCTAAACCCTAAACCCTAAACCCTAAACCCTAAACCCTAAACCCTAAACCCTAAACCCTAAACCCTAAACCCTAAACCCTGAACCCTGAACCCTGAACCCTAAACCCTAAACCCTAAACCCTAAACCCTGATCAATCTCAGGGCTTAGCGTTCGCGCCTCAAACAGGAACATCGCTCTTTAACCGTACTCACAAGCCATGCCTGTCTTTATGGCTGTTGGTGGTGCAGCTGCCATGCCAGTGCAAGACACCGCCTTAACCGAAAAAGCTGACCGGCGCGTGAGACTTTCGGTCTTGTGCTGTCCTCGTGCTTTGGGCACTGTCTTTCGATGGAGCCTTCCGATCACCCGATTGAAAGCACTGGCTGGCTGCGGTGAATTTCATCCTTGTTTTCCGGCTTTCCATGCAAGCTGGAATAGCCGCTTTGCGGCTAGATTGAAGGCTGAGTCCAGTCCTGACTCATCGTCCTTTGATTTGGCACGAACGTATGTCGTTCCAGATGACGAGGTAGACATTGGTCTTCGCGCATTCTTCAAACCCCCTTCTTCATTGTGTGTGATTGAACTTGCGGTCTCGTCCATCACTGTGCTCTTTGTTGGCGGCGGAACGACGTCCAACGCATTTAACGTTGTCTTAGGCCCTCGCCTCTGTCCTCGCTCGCTTTCCCTAAGAGCACCAGAAGAAAATTTGGCGCTAGAGCAGGCAAACATTGCGAGTTCGAGGCAAACTCCGCCTGAGACATTCGACGAATCTGTGTTGGACACAGCAAGGGAACTTGTGGTGCCCATAGATGTCGTACCTAATTGGCTCATCAGGATTCTTCTCGAGGACAATGGGGCCATTCAATGGGGATTTCTCTCATGTTGGTTTTGCCGTAAGGGAAGGACTTTACGCATACACAGCGTTCCATATTGGCCTGGTGCAAACACTCGAAGGAGTTGCAGTCAGACCAGGACGCTTCTTTGCAGCGTCCTATGATGGCTCTCGCCGACGCAAAATAGACTTCTCCACCGCAATATTCGAGAAGGTCGCTCAGAATGGGACCAAACCCCTCCGCTCTTGTAGTGGCTACGATCTTTGTGCGCTCCGCCTGAGCTCTCCTGATTGGTGCGCTCTCGGTTGCAAAAGCATCAGCCAGGCCACTTTGACGGTTAGCGGAGTGGGAAAGGCGACCATCTTCTCCACACCCAAGGTCCTAGAAGGGGAAATCTTCGGGACATCCTCTACAGGCACCATCGGATCGATGGCAGAACCACTCAATGCAGTGGATTCCGGAAGTCCATTGCTCGTCATGGTGCACGGGCGTTGGCGCATTGCCGGGGTACACCTTTGTTCCTCACCGTGGAGGTTTAAAGCTCTGGGCGAAATCCGGCATCTTCCGGAGAATTATGCTGCAACGATCAGCGCCCTCGACCGAATCCGCGTGCTTTGCGGTGAACATTCCTTCATCGACGACTCTGTCGTGGAATTGGAAGACTCAGATCTTGTTCCACTCCCATCGTACTACTGTGAAGTGAACACAGATGAGACGCATTCTGCCTCCAAGCCGAAGCGACAACACAAGCAGGCCAACATTGATGGCGGTAGGACCGCTCGTCATACACGAGGCCGCCTCGGCAGGAAGCAACTCAGAACCGGCGAGCAAAAGGCTTCTAAGAACGCCGCTCGCGGAAGTGCTAACATCATGGAACATCGGGAGATGTACAAGATCAGGAAGCAACTTCCATTCTACAGTGAAGAAGAAAAGATTCAGGAGTTTTACCGTAGACAAGAAGAGAAAGAAGCAGAACGCTTAGCAAGAGAAGAGGAATATTACGGTTACGACAACGATGTCTCTGGCAACCACGGCGATGAGTTTTCGATCGAGCCTGCAATTCGTTGGGCAACAATTGCAGCGACCAACGAGAGTCGCCGAGCCGGAGCTGTACTGTAGTGGCTGTGAATGGCAACATCATCTCGCTCACCGCTGGAGCGCGAGTTGATACTCCTGCGCCAGCTTCAAATCCAGCTCCTACCCGTACTGTTCTCGCGCCTGGGGCAAGAGCAAAGCCTAAGCCAAAGCCAAAGCGTCGCAGCACCAATCCAACTGCCAGCTCCTCAAATGTGATGATCAGCCTTTGTTTTTGTATTGCGGTGTTTTGCTGGTCCGTGACAAATGTACAAAAATGATTGGAGCCCGTAGTTTTGGAGATAGGACACATGGACCTTTCCTTCTGGGAGGGGATCTGCGTGTCTATCCTTACTGAGACTGTATGAGCAAGGTTTTTGATTTTTCAGTGCTTCTACATCCCCCTTCTGGAGAAGTCGAGCAAGTGCAAGTCGTCTAGGAGGCCCTGGATGAGACGCCAGCCACAACCTTTCCATTGTTTGGATCGATGTAGTTTTTTGGTTGCTTGGTGGTGGTGCTTAACATTTTTTGGATCTATGTGGTGTTTTGGGGTTGGTGCGGTCTTGCTGGCATGGTATCTCTCCAGGGACCTGGTTGCTCGGAGATACTCTGGGCTTGACCACTGTGATGGGACTAGCACATCTCGCCGGGAACCTGCCTGTCTTTTTTGGTCTTATGACCTGAGAAGGGGTTTTTGCTGCTTCTTGTCTTTGTGGGCTGCCACTGTACAAGAGCCTGAATGGCCAGGCGGCATGAGTCAGAGTAGCAGAGCCTCGGGGTTGAAATGGGCAGTGGAACACCTAACGTGGGGTTTTTCGTTTGTGCATCTAGTGTATTGATCAACTTGGGGGTTGTACTATGGTGCTTCGCTGTCAATGATGGATGTACAAAATGATTGGAGCCCGGAGCCTTGGAGAGGAACAGATGGGCATTTCTTTCTGGGAAGGGATCTGCAGGGGATCCATGTGCTATGTTCCTTTGTTGTCTATTCTGTTTGTACTTATCTTTCTAGAATGATCCCCGTATGATCCCTTTGTCTTTTTACAAAGCTGGCTTTAACAGCATATCTTTCTCCTACAACACAGTATTTCCGGAACTAGTCCCTGCAACGTGGCCTGAGTGCCAGCTAGGCGGGTGGCAAAGAAAACCCTACACCCTAAACCCTAAACCCTAAACCCTAAACCCTAAACCCTAAACCCTAAACCCTAAACCCTAAACCCTAAACCCTAAACCCTAAACCCTTACTGTCCCAGAGCCCGCCTTCTGCAGGTCCCGAGCCGTGGCATCGGAGTCCAACGCCTTCCGGCAAGCCTTGGAGGCCTTCGAGCCTTCGGGTTTAGGATGGGTTTAGGGTTTAGGGTTTGGGGTTTAGGGTTTAAGGTTTTAGGGTTTTAGGGTTTTAGGGTTTTAGGGTTTTAGGGTTTAGGGTTTAGGGTTTAGGGTTTAGGGTTTAGGTCTTAGGGTTTAGGGTTTAGGGTTCAGGGCTTAGGTCTGGCACAAGACCGGATGCAAGCGCAGGGGTTCCTTTACCTTCTCCTGGCCCACTTCTCCTGCGCGTCTCGCCCGGGTCATCGAATTCAAAATATCTTTAGGTCGAAGGTTGGAACTCTGGGGCCTTAGTATGGCCCCCTTACGCTTGTTTATGGGATCCGAAGTGTGGGCCCGTATTCTAAGTAGAGCTATAAGTATGGTAATTATCCTTGTGCCCCGACAGGGTCCCTAGAACACCAGCCATAAACCTCCAAAACCCGGAACCCTGAATCCTAAACCCTAAACGCTAAACCCTAAACCCTAAACCCTAAACGCTAAAGCACCGGAAATCCGGCAGAGCATCCCTTGAGCGCCCACATCCTAGAAGACCCCGTGCCCGCATCCCAGAAGACCCCCCTCCAGCGTCCAGGGTTTAGGGTTTTGCGTTTAGGGTTGAAGAATCCCAAGCGAGCTCTAAGATCCCGAACTACGAACTTCGACCCCGTCGCCCCGAACCCTGGCCTTGGGCAACATCTGCCCCTACGTGTAGCGCTCTACTCTCCTTGAGCCTCGAGCCCTCAACCCTAGACCGCTAAAACCCTACACCCATAAACCCCTAAACCCCTGAGCCCTAAATCCTAAACCCTAAACCCGAGCAAAGACCGCCAGACATGTGGCAAAACCAGAAAGAAGAACATCCTCTACTTCCCATCCCTGGAGCCCCGGCGCAGGACGCAGATGGAAAAAGCGTCATGGCCAGGGCCCTGAAACCGGTTGGGTCTTGAACCTTTGGCCTGGCTTCAGGGTTTAGGGTTTGGGGGGTTAGGGTTTAGGGTTTAGGGTTTAGGGTTTAGGGTTTAGAGGGTTTAGAGGGTTTAGGGTCATCAAAAAAGGGTCATTTGGGCCAGCTTCGAATTCGGCGCCGCTCATTCTCACAACTGCAGTGCGCGGACAGTGATCCGCAAGTCCTAGCATCAACGAAACACGGTTACACAGAGAAGTGCTTGGAGCCAGCTACGATTGCACCTTGAGAAAAGCGCCCACCTCTCGATTCTCGAATGTCTTTTGATGTTCTTGCCGTCGTGTCGCTCTGTGGAGAAGGAGTTGCCTGATCTTAGCTCCTGCTGTACAAGTGCCCTACCTGATTTTGAAGCCCCTGGGAGGCTTTAAACCTTGAGCCCGAATCCCTGAACCTGGAACCCTGACCCTTGAACCTTTGAACCTTGAACCCAAAATCCTAAACCCGAGAGTGCTTGCAAACCCTAAACTGTGAACCCTGAACCCTGAACCCTGAACAGGAACCCAAACCTTTGCACTCTGAACCTTGAACCCCTACACTCTTGAAACTTGGCGACTTTCGTACCGAAGCTGCGGTGCCTTTTTTCACCTTGAGCCCTCAGCCTCGCCCCAACTTGCAAGGCCAGGGGCGTGATCCGGGCAGGCAAGGTTTTGAGGGATTTGGGGCAGTAGGCACCGGAAAAAGACTTCAAGGGATTCTTTCGGGCCCTTGTGAGTAGGCCTTTCACTGGGCCTGGTCTGGCCCCTAAACCCCGCACCAAATTGAGGGAAGTGTACCAAGTGGGTTTCGGGTTGAGGGTGTTCGCTCCAAGGGCGTGAAAGTTCGAGGGTCGTATTTCTGGGGCCCTTCTGGACAGCTGCAGCTGGCCCTGAACTGCAACCTCACGCGCAAGGCAAGGAGTTTGGGTATCCCTTGCCCCTGGCGGCCCACATGAAGCGCTACTGTGAGGCTTGCCGGTGGCTGCACCAGCGCGTTGCTTGGGTTTCAGGTTTAGGGTTCAGGGTTTCGGGTTTGGGGGTGTAGGTTCAAAGGAGTTTGGGCGTGTAGGTTTCGGATTTTCGCTCCAAAAGGATCAGCACGTCCGTATTCCAGCATTCCAGACCTTACGAGATTCAAAGAGGTCCCTATAGTGCCGAAGGGCCCAAGGGCTATATCTCCCTTGGGAATTATTCTTGATTTTGTTTATATATAACCCAAGAGGATATTAAAACTATAGTTTTATTAAGGTTCTAAGGGGAGTATAGAGGGGACAAAAGCCGGCGCCTGGCCTAAAGCAGGCGAGGGCCCGTGCTTACTTGCAACCTTTCTGCCTGGCGCCAAGACGTCGGCGTGCGCAGTTCAGATCTCTACGCAGCTTGCGTGAGCATGACGAAGATGCAGTACCTCATGATATTGTTCTAGAACAGAATATGTACATTTCGAAGTTTCTTCGCACACTTAGCCTTTTTTAAATGGGCTGCCGTGCACGGTCAACATGTCAACATGACGAGTCAGGAGGTCTTGGGTGCTGCTGTGCCTGTCTGGACGCCTGAAAGCCTACTTGGAGGTTCATGCGTAATTAGACGTAGGGTTGGTTTAGGGTTTAGGGCTTAGGGTTTAGGGTTTAGGGTTTAGGGTTTAGGGTTTAGGGTTTAGGGTTTAGGGTTTAGGGTTATATGTACATTGATTATAACCCCACTTGGGTACTGAGAACCCTACTTCTAACTACCCATGAACCTCCCAGTAGCTCGCCTAAACGCTAAACCCCATGGTCGGGCTTAGCTGCAGTTCCTCGGCAAGGGTCCAAGCCCGATGGTCCAAGCCCGATATTGCCATTGACTACCCGAAAACCCTACAACCCTAAACCCTGCAGCCCTGAAACCTTGGCAGCTCAGCCGAAGTTCCTCAGCAAGAGCCCCAGCGCGTAGCAGCCGACTGTACACTGGCTCTTTGAGGTCCAAAGGTGAAGGAAGATGGACCGGAGCGGGAAGATCCAAGGCACTGCATCCGCGCTTTTTTTTGGGCAGGGGGGGGGGGGGGGGGGGTGGGGGTTTGGGGTTTAGGGCGCTGAGGGTTTAGGGTTTGGGGGGGGGGGGGGGGGGGGGCTTTAGGTTGAACTTCGACGTGTCCACTTCCGTAGCAGGCAAAAAACCACCCAAACCGTAAACCCCTGAATCCCCAAGAGCCATTTAAGCTCCATGGCCCGAAGCCTTCAAACCTCCCCCCCCCCCAAAGCCCAAAATCATCAACCCATGCCCCCTGAACCCCTTGAAGCCCTGACGTAAACCCCCCAAAGTCCCAAAATGCCCAAACCCCAAACCCTACACTCTAACCCCCTAAACCCTGAACCCTTGTGTTTCTCTTGCACCAACAGACTGTGAGGCGCTGCTACCCCTCGCAGCTGCGGCGCCTGACGTCCCGGCTCTACCGAGAGGCCTGGGGACCTGGAAGACTGCGCGCCTTTTTGGCAGGATTTTGCTTGTAGTTCCGAGTTTGTATGAGTTGGTGACCCTAAGCCCTAAACTCGTTTAAGTGACGGAGTTACCTAAGTACAGTTTGGGGGCTCAGCATGCCGGAAATCCGAGCACATGTTTTCGAGGGTTGGGAGGGGCATCGACTCCTTTTGCATCAGGGTTGAAGCCCCTACCCTGAGCCACTCCAAAAACCAGCTCTCAGGAGAAGCGGAAGTTTTTCGCACCCTGGAGACCAGGAAAGTGGGTGCCTCATCGCCGCCCCCTGCCACCCCCGAACCCAAAATCCTTCAAAAGGAGAGGGAGAGAGGCAGAGAGGGAGAGGGTGAGGGGGGGAGAGGGGAAGGGGGGGAGGGGGGGAGAGAGGGAGGGAGAGGAGAGAGAAGGGAGAGAGAGAGAGAGGGAGGGAGAGGGAAGGAGTGTCAGTCGGGTTGTGTATTATAGATATCCTCATTTGGGCTTCGTTTACATAAATGTGGAAATGCAGTTTTCAGCTTGCAGGTGGCCGGTGTTTTGAGCGAAGGGTGCAAAATTCAAAGACAATTGCTGTGTTTTGATTATCTGCCCTCAATGATGAAAGTTACTAGTTTCACTTCGAGAGAGAGAGAGAGAGAGAGAGAGAGAGAGAGAGGGAGAGAGAGGGACCGAGAGACGATTCGCCGGCTGCACTTCCCCGCCAGGGAGTATTTCACCTACCAGTTTGAGCTTTGGCAGGGAGCCCGAGAAGGAGAACCACCTGGAACGACGAAGGATCCGGGACCATGGACACAGCCACTACACCGAAAAGAAAACTCGGGGGAGACGCGGGAGAGCTCACCATCGACGCCATCCGTGAAGTTATCAAAGGGGAGCTCAGAGACGACAGAAGAGAATTCAAATCCGAGTTCATGGGCGAGGTTAAGGCGGAAATCCACCACACCATGGAAAGGGTGGAACAAGTCGAGTCCAGCGTCACCACCCAACTGTCCGATACGCTCAAGCTGCTGCACAACCTCACCGAGAAGTACTCCACCCATGAAGATTCGCTGAAAAGGTTGGGAGACGCACAGGTCCGACAGGAGGCGAGCCTACAATCCATCGCCAACGACAATGCAGCCCTGAACACCCGTATCGCCCTGCTGGAAGGCAAATTTGGGAGGTGGCAAGAGACGGCCAGCCGAGGGAGCGTCTCTTCCTCTACCAACCTCTCCACAGACAGCTCAGACATGGGGAGGAAACCTGCCCTTATCCTAGGAGGATGGCCTGAAGACACCCCTGCAGCAGAGACACTGGAAAAAGCACAGCAGGCGGCGGCCACCTTGCAATTAGAAGTGAACATGAAGGATGCCTTCGTACCCGGAGTAAGACGGGGATATGCCATCATCCCACTTCCGCAAGAACCGCACGACCAAAACGTCCGGGAACAAGTTCGCAGAGCCTTGAAGAAAGTACGAGATGCACACGTTACTCTGGGGGAGAGACCCGATGGAACACCCCAACGCATGTGGATGGCGATGTCACAAAGCCCCACCCGCCGGGCGAAAGCACGCCTAGCCGGGAGAGTGAAACGTCTGGCACTCGAACTGGGAGCCAGCTTCACGAGCGTAGAGGCCGAGTTCGCCACGGGGACTATCTGGATTCAAGGACACCGAGTTTGCTCCACCTCCACACAACCTAAGCCAGGCACCACACCTGCAGGACTTGGGTGGATTGACATTCCTGCCATCTCGCGCCTGGTCAGCAAGGAGGAGAAAGAAGTGGAGGAACACTGGGGCAGCATCAGGCGAGAGCTTTGACAACCTGCGATGAGTCTCACATCTCACCACAAATCCATCCGCCCCGACTTCGAAGTGATAAGTTGGAATGTGGGAGGCCTAACACCGCAACAGGTTCTGGACCTCACCACCACGATCACCGAGATCGAATCTCTAAGAGATACTCGCATCTTGATGATACAGGAAGTGATTTGTGAAGCTGGAATTCATATGGAAGAAAAACCGCCTTGGGTCGTCCTTTACGGGAAGTGCATGAACGAATGGAGAGGCACAGCCATAGTTTACAAGCAATCGCTCGGACCGCATCACCACACACACGTCCATACTGCCGGTATCACCACAACCTTGTACCTAGGCGAGAACAGACAATCGATGCTAGGAGTCATTTCTGGTCACATCCCCTGGAACGCCACCATCACGCTCACCGAGGAGATCCTTGCTAGCTGGGAGGAAAGCCACGCATGTCGAAATCACTCATGCATACTAGGCCTCGACGCCAATGAATCGTTCAAAGAAGGGGACACTGGTCTTTTGGCGCGGAGTGGAAGGGGCAATGTCGTTCTGGATTGGGCGACACAACAAAAGTTCAGATGGCCGCCGCAACACATGACTGAACCCTCGCACTACCCCTACAACCACGACATGGTCCCCCCACGACTCCTCGACTACCTGGCCACGAAAGGTGGGTACATGTCGGAAGCGCATGTCGGTGAGCTCCGTGATGTTGCCAGATCCGATCACGAGCCCATCATAGCGAACACCCCTTCCTTCAAACGCAAGACCCGCACCCCCAAAACATGGGGGGCCCGCACCCTACGGGATCCAGACCAAATCGCAGCAGCTGAAGCGGAAGCACCTCAAGGTCACACTCTCCACGAACGCATCAAGAACATCTCCCAGGCCATCACCATGCCCCTGCCCCCCACGGCCTCGTTCCAGGAAAGTGCAGCGCTCAAAGATCTGCGTGCCAAAGCACATGGCACCCCTCCAGGAGCAGGCCGGAAACAAGCGTGGAAAGAGGTCCAGAAAGTCCACAAAATGGAGCACAGACAATGGGAGAAGAACCTCATCGAAGCCGCCAGCAAGATGGACTGGAAAGCCATGCGAGCCATCGACCACCTCAACAAACCGCGCAATTGGGAGTTCCACCTTCTGGATTCACCAAACTGGCAACAAGCCCTACGAGATCACTTCGCCGGCATCTTCCACAAGTCCCCCTCCAGCCAACCAGACCTTCAACTTGCAGCTATCCGCCACAAGATCCGCTCACGTTGCAAAGTCACCCCGTGGAGACCCTTCGAGATCGCAGAGATGCAAGAAGTCACACTAAAATGGGAACCTCGCAAAGCCACTGGGCCGGACGGCGTCTCACATGAGGCCATCCGCCACCTGCTGACACACCCGACTTGGTCTGTCGCACTCAAGGACCTCTTGGACGACGCCCTCTACATGGGGAAATTTCCCTCCAACATTGCGGACGGCATCACAGTCCTACTACCAAAAAAACTTCAGCCGGAGGAGTGGAGTGACACACGCCCGATCACCCTCAGCAGCACGCTCCTCAAATGGGCAGCACAGCTTCTCCTCCTACGGGGTGGGAGCTATCTCACGCGCAACCCATGCCAGTTTGCAGCCCCCCACCGACAGTCCACAGAACTGATATACGTCCTACGAAGGGTGGTCAGGATGTCGAAGGACTGGGGCGAGACCACCTTCATCGTCAAGTTGGACATCCAAAAAGCATTTGACTCGGTCTCTCAGCCCGCGATGGCCGACATAGTTTACCGGAAGATTGCCGTAGAAGCCCAACTCCCTTGGGAAGCCAACCTATGGATCGACATCATCCAAGCCCGTGAACTACACATCGCAGTGGGTGACGCCATCACCATCGTGACCCAATCTAATGGAGTACGTCAAGGCTCTCCGGACTCACCGGTGTTGTTCGCCGATCTCGTAGGGGAAGTCCTGGAGGACACGCTGCAAGAAGTCGGTCCCCCACCACAGACGCCACCTTCACCGATGCAGGGCGCGGGCTTCATGGATGATACATACCTCTGGAGCAACTCGCAAGCCCACCTACAACGACTTCTCACTGTCCTTGAAGGCAAACTCCGACTTAGAGGCCTCCATATCCACCCGAAGAAGACGGGGATCATAGCCAGTCATCCGGAGGGCGCGGGCACACCTTTCCGAATCGGCGAGGAAACGGTACTGGCCAAAGATCCATCCCACATCCTCAACGCCCTCGGCTCCCCCCTCGCCTTTGACAACGGCACAACAGCCTTAGCAGCAGAGATGCACAACAGGGCCAGGAAAACATTCCACCTCCGCAAGAAGGTGTTGTGCGCGGACACCCCCATTCGCCCACGCCTCATCCTCCACAACACCTACGTGCGAAGCTCAGCCCTCTGGGCATGTGGGACATGGCCCCCACAAGAATGCTTGCTGAAACAAGCCAACTCGCTCCAACTTACCCAAACACGCAACATGCTTGGGAAAAAGCGCCTAACGGGGGAGGCTTGGACAGACTGGAACACCAGGACTCTACGAGCAGCACGAACAACCCTCCACAAGGAGGGGATCACCCGATGGTCCACTTTCATCCTGAGGCAAATATGGGGGCTCAATGGTCACATAGCACGCGGCCCGGCATGCCTACAAGACATGCTTCGATGGAAGGGCATCAGCTGGTGGAGACAAGAGCAGCAACAGAAACATGGAGCTCGGCATGCTCACCGTTTCAACCCGCACCTTGATATTGAAAGACACCTAGTGGCAGTGGCAGGCCTTGAATGGATCTCAGCGGCCCATAACCGCACCCAGTGGGAGAGCATGAGCCACACCTTCATTGCGAGACACGACCCACCATGGACGACTGGAAGGCAAACGGCCATCCACAACCTTGCGACCAACAGAACACCCACCGGGCCCCCCCCCCAGCGCACGCAATCCAGGATGGGAGAGACAGTAGATGACTTCGGGGAGCACTATACCACCCGATAGGAAACCCGTCCCCCACCCCTTTGCAGTACGCCAGGCGACAGCCTCCTGGACCCTACCACCCTCACGACCTACGCATGCCCCACCCCCACCCTCGCAGCTCGACATTGATGGTGCCGCAACCGCAGCCGCTTTCCTTGGCTCTTGCTTCACTGACTTCGCACCGACAAGCTAGAGTCACCGCTTTCTCGAGTCCATGGTGCGCGCTGGCAAGCTGCTCTTCTGGACCACGGCGTGGAGCGCCATTCTCGTCCTCCTCTACGGCAAGCCAGTACGCATAGGGGACCCTACGACACCCCCGGGCACAGCCACCACTGCGGCGGACGAGGGAGCCAACCTTGCCTCTTCTACCGCACCTACATCCCTGGGAACACCGCCCACGCCAACAGTGACGGCGACTACACCAACAATGGCACCAGCGGACTCCACCTCTTTGGCGACGACCGGGACCCCTTGGATGGCATCCACAACCTCAACAACGTCCTCAACGTCTCCGACGACGCCGGCTACCTCACACACCCCGACGACACCACCGCCTTCATCAACAGCGTCCACGACTTCAACCACAACTACCAGCTCAACTTCGACCTTGACAACGTCCCCAACATCCCCAATGCCCCCGACGACGCCCTCTACAACACCAACTACCTCCTCCACGACTACGCCGACTACACCAACAATAACACCAACTACCTCCCCCCCCTTGACGACGTCCTGGATCCCTTGGATGGCACCCACAACCTCGGCAACGCCCTCTGCGTCCCCGACGACACCCACGGCCGCACCAACTACCTCACTCACCCCGACAACATCACCACCTACGTCGACAGCGTCTACAACTTCAACCTCGACAACGTCCTCAACGTCCCCAACGCCCCCGACGACGCCCTCAACCACACCGAATACCTCCTCCACCTCGTCAACACCACCGCCTTCATCGGCCAGCCCGACGTCGACAACGTCCTCAGGCACACCGACGACAACATCCACGACCCCAACCACAACTACAACCGCAACCTCATCTTCGACAACGTCCCCAACACCCCGGACGACGCCCTTGACAACACCGGCTACCTCCTCCACCTCGACAACATCGCCGCCTTCATCTGCCAGCTCAACGCCAACAACGTCCTCGTCTACACCGACGGCAACATCAACTACCTCGACTACACCCACGGCTACATCTTCGACGGCAACACCAGCTTCCCCGACGACACCAACGACTACATCTACCGGCTCATCAACGTCGTCCTCCCCTACCCCGACACTGGCGTCCCAAGATGCGGCGATCGAGAGGACTACATTCAGCACACCACCGGCTACCACAACCCTGGCTGCAACGTGCGAGACTACAACCACGACACCGTCAACTACACCCACACCCAACAATCCGGTCACGCCGCCGTCTCCATCCTCGCCCTCGCCTACCACACAGGCACCAGACGAAGCCGCCTCCCCGAGCACCATAGCCACGCTGACACCACACGACGCACACGGCAACATCGACCCCAACCACATTGCCACCAACCACACCACACCAAACCCCTCTGCCACCACCACAACGCGCACCACCACGCCTACAGTACCTCCTGATGCAAGGCAAGTACCAGCCCAAGAGGCCACACCGGCGGCACACCCGCCCACAGATCCGGTAATACGGAATCGTGCCTCCCCCCCTCGCCAAGCATCGAGGCCATACCCACATCAGCCAACACGGCACGGCCCAACACACAGCATAGCCCACCAGCACGCCTCACACCCCGCCGCGCACCAGTCATCACACCCAGCGGCAGCCTCGTCCTCCTCACAAGCATCCAGGGACCGACCCGCGCCACAACCAGACCAACAGCAAGCGCCAAGACCCAGGTTCCCCGGACTGCCAGGACGAACGGCCCCGCTTCCATCCCCCTGCGAAGTCGACCTGGCGGGAGCAGCCCAACCATACCTATTACCAGGATCGAGCGTACACATCCACATCCAGCCAGCTGCGCTGCGCACACGACAGGTCTCCATCTACGTCATCTCCACACACCCACGAACCCAGACCAGAACCAGGACAGCAGCACTACCACAACCACCACTGCCACCAACACGGCCGCCGCGGATGCTACCGCCACACCCACCTGGACGACCGCCCACCCCCAACAGCCAACGGCCAACATGGCATGCAACGTTGGAAGCAGCACGACCACCACCACACCCACCGACCAAGACGAACAACCGAACCACCGCCCAACCCATACGGCGGACAGCTCGGCCGACCACCTGCAACATTACCACCAAGCCATTATGGATGCCTGGGTAGAACATGAACGGTACTTCCATCATCCCAGCCTCCGTCCACCAGAAGATGCCGACTGGCCCAACAACACTCTTCCCAACGACACCCCCACTTTCGACCCTGTGTATACCACCACCCACCCACCTCCACCAGACACACCGATAGTGCCAGGCATGACCGCAGAAGAACACCGGGCATGGATACAGAATGGAGTAGTTGCACTCCACCACCTGCCCATCATAGCCGCCAAAGCCCAAAAACTCTTCACAGCCTCGGCACTACACAAACACCGATTGGCCAAGTCCAAAACAGAACCACAATCACTACCACACCCAAGACCCACAGCGCCACAAACCAACAGAGAACAGGCCCTTCCCACCGAGCCACCTTCCAGACGCGAGCAACAGCTCAGACCCACCTCCACGGCCCCCCTCGAAGAAACACACCCACCGACACCGATCACTCCACCACAACCGGTCGGAGACCGTACAACCATGAACAGCACCACCGACCCAGACACTACAACACAGCCGCCGCACCCAACTGACCCCACCCAAGATTCACCACCAGGCGACTCACCTACCCATAAGAACCACCAGTACAACCACTCAACCGCCCAACAGCCACCTATTGGCAATGGACCCCAGTATGGCAACCGTGGCACGCTGGATGGCAAAGTGGCTGGCAAGCATCCCAATGGTCGTGGTACGACTACAACCAGCACCAACACCCACACGCACCCTGGTCCAGTGCACACCAGCACCCACATCCAAACCAAAACCAATATGGCTGGACCCTCCACCAGCAAGCAGAACCACAACACCCACTGCGACCAACCCCACCATCACAAACAACAGACACCAGCCCCCCCCACAATCAGTCCACCCGCACCGCAGCACAGGACCAAACCAACACAACACCGGCAGACCAATCTGGGGCACAGAACCCCCAAACGACCCCGGCCCAACCCAAAGCACCACCACCTCCAGTCCCCGGTGACACATCAGACGGGGGAAGCCCACAACACCCATCACACATCCCCACCCACCAGCCCACACACCACCTGCACCAAACCCTTCGCCAACGCAACAAAGACACCAAATTTGAGATGAAGAAGGAGCTCCGCAGAGCCAACCAATATGTGCCACCGCCGGACGACACCACACACCGAGACAGGCAGACCATTCGGCAGCAATACCAAGCATACACGTGGGAATATAGCCAGCGCAAACACCCAGCAGGGGGCAGACCAGGAGAGCGGTGGATCGACATCACCGCATACACCCAAACCCGCTCAGCGCCCAACACCGACGACCAGACTGACTGGAGCGAGATGCTAAACCGGCATAAACAACCCAGGCAGCAGCCAACCAACACCGGAAGCCACGCAGCTGCAGCAGAATACTCGCCACCATCTCAGTATGAAATGGAGCAAACCCAGGAAGAACATGGCCCAGCCCCCTACACAGACCCACTGCCACCTGAGCTCCCGCAGGATCCCACCACCACAATCTCATTCACACCCCACCAAGGCGGGTGGTGGCTTGAAGTTCACACCACACCACACTCCCCACACCACCCATCCATATCCAGTCCACCAGGCCTTTCCCCCACGCTACCACCGGGGACAACAGGTTACATGTACCAGGAAGATCCCACATCCAGCCAATGGTACCTACACGTCCATCAACCCCCCCCCCCCCCCACACACGCACCACCTCCTTTCGGGAGGACCGTACCAGGCTGTCAACCCCGGATCATGGGTGCACCTAACACTGGGCACCCCACCAGACGCCTCTCCCGAAACAACCACCCACACGCCCCCTCATCCACAGACGCCACCAGCACAACATCCAGACCCACCTGTGATAGACCAAAGTCACCACCAACACGACACCATGGCTAGCCCAACCGAAGCAACCATGCCCAATGGCAACGGCCACATGGCCCAGACGCCTGCCCAATCCTTTTACCCCGACCCCCGGGGAGCACATAGACACTACACTGATGAAGCCTGGGAGACAGACCACACCAACATGATGCAGACCCGCAAGCACAAAGCAGACGACCCAGACCCAGGCATGCCAGAAGGGCTAGCACCCCAGCCTACACACCCAAAACCGCAAACAGACAACAAGAAAGCCAGACGCAGTACGTCCACCAACAACCACGAGCAAACCCGCGCAGCACCAACCCTCGCCCACGCCACCAGTCACATCAATACCGGGCGGGAAGACGAGTGCAGTCCACCGACAATACCGGGCCAGGACAGAGCTACCGAACTCGACGAAGCCCGCAACCAAATCCAACACCTGATGGATCACCACGACGACATGGGCATCCAAGAACAAATCCAACAATGCGAGCTGGTAGCGGCCCTCCTCGAACTTGGCATCCAACACATGGACCAAGTCCAAGCAGTCACAGACTGGCAAACCTGGGGGACAGGGGAACAAGCAGCCACACAAGCCCACCACATAGTCACACGGATCACCCAGACCCTGCGATCCACTACATCACCCACAACCACCCAACTGACACCCCAGCTCCAGGACATAACACACATGATCACCACCGCGATAAGGGCACATACACTGGTGATCCGAGCCCCGCAGTGGAGCCAACCACCAGCAGCACAACAGCACCCCCACCATGAGGCCAGCAGCTCACAGGCAAACCACACCGTGCCAGCACACCCAGCGGATGTGATTCACCTATCCCGGGGAGCCCCAGAAGCACGGCCAAACCACACCAGCAACACACCACAACCACTCATACAAGCACTGCGCCTCCTTCGGGAAACAATACCGTTTCTCGAGCAACAGACCGCAACACAGGTCACACAGGCGATTCAGCATATCCACCAATGGGTGGGCCAGCACTGGGAGAGTGAGGACGCAGTCCTGATCGATAGCCAAACACCATCACCACCGCCACCTCCACCACCACCACACACCGACACGACCACCAGCGACCATGCCTCCGTGACACAAGACCACAACAATATCCCACCAATCCCAGCACACCACCTACCAACACCAGAGCTGGAAACACCAGAACTGGAGGAAAGCATTCGCCTCGCCCACCTCCTTGCAGACCAACCACCAGGACAACCACGAACAACCAGGGAAGAGAGAAGGCAAGACCTCCAAACCATTGCCACCCTCTTCCGCACCGCGATCCGGCGAGGCCACACCTACCAGCTATATCAACACGAGCAACACACCCCCACCAAAGCCGAATCGGAAGCGCAACAAAGGGGAGAGCGAGCCTGTCAAGAAGCCATCCAAATCCTCAATGAGCTCTCACTCCAAACCGCGCTTGGCATGAGGGTGGAACACACGGCCGGTTTGCTCGAGCAAGTGATCGTGAGAGCCCACACGGCCAGGGAAGCACACGAGGTCCTCCATGAAGCCATGGTGCACAGGGAGACCGAGACGTTCATCTCCCCACCTGGCTCAACACCACCTACGATCCCTTGGCCACCCGCCGCGACACCGGAAGAGCCGCCAACCATGTCGCCAACATCACCAACGACGGGAACCACGGGGGCCAACCTACAACGTGGACAACACCGACTACGTGATCATGGGAGACACCATCACCGGGGAGACCCACGACTACCTGACCAGGGACAACATCAACTACCAGAGTGGATGGGAGACCACCACCGTCGTGCGCACCGCCTACCCGAACACCGGAGAAGGCGCGAACATGATGGTGCCAGCAGTGACTGAAGGCAGCCCGTTAGCCGAGCCTAAGCCAAGCCACCCTTCGTGTCTTCACCTTACTCATCACGTAACGGGAGTACTTGTTCCTACCCTATTCCCAAACCCACCTCAGAAGGGCAAAGGCAAAGGCGCAGGTCACATCAGGGGAGAACAATGGAATATAATGCTAACTCTCTAGCACGTTGTGTTGGTTCTGTTGTCACCCCACAAATTGCTCCCACTGAACGAGTGCACCTGATCCAATAAGGTTTGGGACTTTAGGCCACTAGGGGAGAGGGGAAGCAACCGAGCCTGGGCAATGACCCGGCAGTTTCGCAAGAGGAGGGAGGGACAATAACACCGTCACCTATCCCATCAAGTTGCACCCCAAACCCAGTTTGAACCCGGAGCCAGTGCTGTAAGGGGAACAATTGTGATGCTACCCTCAACTCCCAAACCAGTCCTTTGGTCACCCTCTGGCCACCTGAACCTGAAGTGTCTTGCAGTCCGGGAAACACCCCACCCCACAGCACATAGCTCTCCGGGGGCGTACAGACCGTGGTGAGTACAGGCGTGGGAGTTTCCCTCATAAACAGGAATGGCCGGTTCCACCCGTGAAGCATTACCCCAGGCCCCAAGATGAATCAGCGTGGATTACACACATCCGGATCATTCCTAGAGGTTGTCCCAACACCACGGAAGTCTCACACACAGACAGATCGCTGGAGCTCGCCCGTTAGGGCGGTCCCCCCCCCACACAGGGGGACCAGGTGCAGTGGAAGGAAGAAGGAAGAGGGAGGGAGGGAGGGAGGGAGGGAGGGAGAGGGAGGGAGAGGGAGAGAGAGGGAGTGAGAGGGAGTGAGAGGGAGTGGGAGGGTGAGAGGGTGAGAGGGCTACCAACTTATGAGCCGACTGTGCGGTCTCTATTGTAGTGGCATATTCTTTCATATTCTTGTTGCAACTGAGTGTATTCTTTGTAGCTTAACAAGTACCTTCTTATTCCTAGGAGGCCAGCTCCTGAAGCGCTAAAGCAACCGGTCCATCTTGCAAGCGGCAGGGGCCCTGCAGACCGCGTTGAGGGTTGAGGGTGCACCTTTTAAGGCTCAGGGTTCGAGGTCTAAAAATGTAGAGCAGAGCATCGGCAGCACTTGGGGCCAGCTAGGCCAGGGGCTAGGTGGATAAATCAGCCAGGAAGCCTAAGCGAAGCCCCAAGCCCTAAGCCCTACAGGTTCAGGAACCCTGAATGAAGAGAGGGCCAGTTGAGCCCAAAACCCTAAACCCTAAACCCTAAACCCTAAACCCCAAACCCTAAACCCTAAACCCTAAACCTGGCTTCCAAGGCTTTCGGAGAAGCTCCAGCAGCTTGTCGCGGCAAAGATGCGGGGACCTCGTGCGCTCTCTTTGATCATAGGGCTGAGGGCTTAGGGGGCTCAGCACATGTTTTAGGGTTTTTAGCATTAAAAAAAAACCTAAATGGGTTTTTTTAACACTAAAAAACGCTAGGTGTACGAAAGGCGACACCACTTCGAGTATAGAGTATGGTTTCTTGTCCACGTGCTCTCCTTCGAGGCACATGTGTGTGTTTTTGTGACCTTCAGGATGCGTTAGCGCTGCGATCGTGGCCATAAGTAAGTTGGGGTCAGGATCCAGACATGGGTTTAGGGTTTAGGGTTTAGGGTTTGGGGATGTTTCTGGCACTGTTGAGCTTCCCTTGCATCAAAGCCCAGGCCCAAACATCGGGTTCAGGGCTGTCGAGGGTTTCAGGGCGGGTCTCATGTGGCACCTCTTCCACGAAAAGCCCCTAAACCTTGAGCCCGGAGGCTCCGCCGCGAGACGAACGAGCGTACGTACGGCTTCGAGAAAAGAGACGCCCAGCTGTGCCTGTTTTGTTGAAGAGCACCGTGCATTTTCACGTCCGGCAGCCTCCCTGAAATTGAGTCCTACTTAATTCCATGGGAAACCCACACCCTCCAAATTTCCAACGCAGCTTTTGAAATCCTCTTGGCTTGGCTCGCAGCCGCCTGAGAAAAGCTGCCGTGTGAGCGCAGGCGCCCAAACTTTGATTCACACAGAGCTTGGGGGTTCAGGAGTAAATCCTGAGGTTTTCAGCCTGAGGTTGAGGGCGAGGGAGGAAGGGAGGCAGGGAGGGAGGGAGTTATTTCGGACTGCCGGTCCTTGGCGTCATAAGATCAAGCAACGTCGAGACATCAGAGGGGGGCACGTTGTGCACATGTCCCGGCGAGTTTGGGGGGTTTTAGGGGTTTAGGAGGCCGGGATGTGAGAGGGTTTAGGGGAGAGCTTCTGTTAAGCAGAGTCATGCACGCCCTTAAACCCTAACCCCCTAAAGTGCAGAGCTGGTTCTGTTTGGGTTTGGCACCCCAAACCCTAAAACCCCTACATGTTACTTTCGATCTCCTTTTTCGGGGTGAACTTGCGCTCAGGGTCCTCAAGGCCTCACGACTGAGATTCCGAGAGTTTCTCTGCGCTTGCTTGTTATTTGTTTGACTTTCCGCTTTTGCGGACCTGTTTAAACCTAGACCCTTAAACGTGCTGTCTATTTTCTGAAGCCCTTGGGCCAGGTTTGGCCATACGTGCCGGACACGAAAGGCACAAAAAAGAGAGGTGTTGGAGGAGTTTGGGGCTCCCGGAGGAAGGCCTGCAAAAAATAAAACTGGAGCCTGAATAGTTCTCAATACTTCCCCAGTATGATCCCTACAAAAACATGTCAGGAATATGTAAAAGTCATCAATATTGTCCCTTTATGGTCCCTACATCAATATAATGGAGACCACCCAAGATCACCAGGCCCCTGTCTTTTGCAAGCCACACCTCGCAAGGCCAAAGCACACTAAAAGGATGCGCAAATTCGATGCCCTGGCAACCGCAAGGGCGCAGTGGGGTAGCGGAGTGCGAGGTCAAGGTTTTGGTGGTGGTGGTGGTGGCATGGCGGCCCTCTTTTCTCACGCGCTGGCGACCGCGCTCGAGACAAATCAACACCCAACCACCCTGAGCAAGACCCCTTAAACCGCCCACACCCCCCCTCCCCCCCTAGGGTTTAGGTCTAGGGTTTAAGGTTTAGGGTTTAGGGTTTAGCGTTTAGGGTTTAGGGTTTCGGGTTTAGGGTTAGGGGTCCCAACCAATGTGGCGAAGCCCAAGAGGCCGCCCCGCGTCATCGCGTCATGGCAGCAGCTGCCGGAAGCGACAGGTCCAGGCCCGGGATGAGTTCGCCGAGGTCGTTTTGTTTTGGTTTAGGGTTTAGGGTTTAGGGTTAGGGTTTAGGGTTTAGGATTTAGGGTTTAGGGTTTAGGGTTTAGGGTTTAGGGTTTAGGGTTGCGGGCTTCTTGATGCGGGCTTCTTGAGTATCCAAGAGGACATACCAAGAGATAACGAGAGGAATGTAGCAAGAGACAGCCCGAGGATCTACAAATTGTTAACCAGTGGTTCTAAGTAAGGTTGCTTGAGCGGGGATTCCAAACTTCGGGATCTGGGGGGCTTCAGAAAGGTCCAAGATGTAGGGCTTTGAGGCTTATATGATTGCAGGCCACTCACGAATTCTTCACATGCTGGGCAATCTTCCCGAAAAAGCCCTAGACCCTAAAAAGTATTCCCGAAAGTTCTTCAGGCAGCTGCCTGCCTTGGACTTCCCCATGAAGGCCCTTCAGTACCAGGCCTACAAACCCTCAACTAACCCTTAGCCCCCCACACTTCTGACCCTTGAAATCCGAAACCCCGAGCCCGCCCACACAGGGACCTGCGGGGCGTGGACCTCGCACCGATGGAGCTTTGTGGGAGGGGTTGAGGGGTTTGGGGTTTAGGTTAAAAAGCAGATGCGGACAAGGGTTTACCCCAAGCCCTAAACCCCCGAACCCTAAACCCTAGCATTCAAGGGGTTGCTGTGATGTGCGAAGGGTGGCGAGTGAGGCGTGCGGTGCTGGCTCGATAGAAGCGGGGTCCAGGAGGGCCCTCGAACCGGGAACGCTGCTCCAACGAAACCCCGAACCAATCGCCCCTCCAAGAACAGGCCCCAAAAAAAGATCCTAAGCATCCCCTTCAGGCACACACACACACACACACACCCTGAGCCCTAAACCCCAAGCCCTCCGAAGCTGCAACCCCGTGGTGCGTGGCTAGCTCGGTGGCAACAAGAACCTCCCGAGACAGGATTTGGACCTGCAACTGGGGAGCGCCGCGGATGCTTTGCTTGCAGCCTCTGGCCAGGCCTTTAGCAGTGCCTTGGCCGTTTAAGGTTGGGACTGATGTTGCTTTGAGGAGTTACTCCTATTTGCTGAAGAAGCCCAGAAGAATGAAAAACAATAATCCCTATATTGCCCTCAACAAAAGGAAGAATATTTTCATTTTCTTAAGCAATTCGTAGTTTAGGGTTTTAGGGTTTGGGGTTTTAAGTGGAGACGGGAGGGATGGATGGATGCATGGTTAGGTTCTGGAATCGTGTGGGTGCAGGTGTGGACCTGCAACTCCTTCAGCTTTCGGGGGGCGGGTTGGGGAGGTGGGGGGGGAGCAGGGGGGGATGAGAGCCTAAATTTCGGGGGAGTGTCTCTTTGGTTCGATGATTCTGTCGGAGGAGGGAGGGGGGCGCCCGCACTTCTTCACAAGAGTGCATGCTGCCTTCAACTATCGAGGCACTGAAGATGCCAGGAAAGGCTGGACCAAGAAGGAGCCGGGAGCATGAGCTACAATGCGGGTTTAGAGATATTGGCATTGGATACAAAAGAGGCAGATGTTGCAGGGTTTGGCAGATGTTTTGAAGTAGAATCGAGACATCCCCCCCCCCCCCCCCCCCCCCCCCACCACTCCCCCTTTCGATGCGGGACTGTTCAGACCGAGTGTCGGGCAAAGCCCTAAACCCCACACCTATAAACCCCTAAACCGAACACTGCGAGTGTGAGAGTCGAAACCAAACAAACCCTAAAGCTTGGGACGCTTCTCGATTTGCAGCCCTCCCCTAGAAAGCCATAAGCTCCCCCTTCCTGGGCAACTTAGGGTTTAGGGTTTAGGGTTAGGGTCTTCAACCTACCTTAATTCTCGCATTTGTAAATTCCCCAATCCCAACGAGCCCTCAGAGCTTTTCCTGGGGACTCCTGGTACATGATGTATGTTATATCTATAACCTGGCATATAGTGTGTCTTATATGTATCATCTGTCATCTGTTCAATATCACCTATTGTAATGTCATATGTATCATACATCATATATTGCATATTTTCTTGCTCACATCATATCTATTACATACTGTACACGACATACCCCCGGATGCGAAAGAAGCAGCAAAGACGCGAAGGAGCAGAACGCCATGAAGAAACGACGGCTCGAAGCGGAACTCCGCTCCCTGGCACCTTGGCATGTCACGGTGGAAGCCCTAACCTCCCTACATAAACCCTTCCCCCCTAAATACAAAACCCCCCTACCCCCTAATTTACATGTTCCTCATACACTATCATAGAACTATCATGGAGTAGGGGGGAGGGGGGGGCTTTATATTCGAGGAGAGGGATTAAGCCCTAAACACCCGCCAGGGACCTGTACAGGAGTCTCAATCTCCCGAAGATTGAAGCCTGAAAGTCAGATAAGGTGCCTGAAGGTTTGGGATTTTACGGTTTAGGGTTTAGGGCCTGAGTACTGCGCCATATGACTCTTCATGACTTCATGCCCTGCAAGCGAACTGCATCGCAGTGCCGGCGTTGAGAACCCTATCTAAGAGTATCAGGCGATAAGAATTTGCACAGTGGCGCCCTTCAAAAGTTTGGACGGCTAGGCCGCTAGGCAAGGCCCATGCTTCAGTAGACCCCGGACACAACTTCTGAGCACCTCATGGGTGGAAAAAGATCTGGAAGCAAGCTGGTTGCAGGGGTACAGGGTTTAGGGTTTAGGGGTGACAGGACAGCTGCATCATGAATTCGTTGTCTTGCTACCTCGAAGAGGGGTGGGGGGGGGGGGGGGGGGGTGATGTCCTTACAATGTTGGTCGAGTAACGCTATAGGGTAGGGCTTCAGGATTGACAAGTCCGCGGCACGCTGCCGTTTTAGAGAGAGAGAGAGAGAGAGTGTGTGTGTGTGTAAGTAAGGAAATGATTGTATGTACTACATAGAGAAGAAAAAATGAATACCCAAACAAAAAAACATAAATATAGATATAGATATAGATATAGATATAAAAATATGAATATTAATATATCTACAAACATAAATATAAATATAAATTTAAATATAAATATAAATATGTCTAAGTAATTAGATTAATAAATAAATATATATATATATATACATATATATATATATATGTAGGTTGCTCTTTTGAGTATGCTACAAAAAATAGCCGACTTCATATGAACCACAGGAGATGCAGCAGCGGCAGCACCAGACCCGGGCAAACGCCTTTCTCAAGGCGTTGCTCTACTTGGAGGTTTATGGTACTTATTAACTTATTATAACCGTGCTTATAACCCAGTTATAGGCCCCTTAAGTGCCCGAATGTGGGTTATAATTGGGTTAGAGGTACAGTTTGTGTTGGGTGCATAGGTACCCAAGTACTGTTTAGGGTTGGGATGTTCACCCTTATACTAACAGTCATAGGGATTATGATAGGGGGCACTTTTGTCTTGATTAAGGACTGGTAGTACAAGGGGAAACATTCCAAGGTTTAGGGCTTAGGGTTTAGGGCTACTCTGCGATTTGCTTTAGAACCCCCCAAGTATAAAACATATTCTTCCTTACAAGGGTAACACAGTAATACAGGGAATAATTCCTTTTGAATTGTTTGGGGGTTCTTAAGCTAACAGTAGTACTGGGAGCGGACCCTTGATTCCCTTTCTTTGGGCTTAGGCTTCCGCAATATATCCCCGCTGTCAACCACAAACGCTCATTCTTTTCCCAGCTCGCCCCGGCTAGCTTTTAAAGCACGCTCCGTTTCCATCCGCATCTGAGCTGTCTGAAGGAGGAGGCACGCGAGAAGCTTGTGACTGATGACTTGCTACAGCTGCAGGACATCCCTGCAGCTTTTGAAGACTACAACAGGGACCCGACCTTTGCACAAGTAGGGATTCGGGCTTAGCTTACAGGTTTTGTGAGTGCACTTTCGGTTCCCGGCTTGGAAATGAAGCTCATGAAGCAGATCAAGGCAGCACTTTCTTGTCGTACCTTGGGGATTCGGGACCTGGATGGAAGACGAGACGAAATCCTGATGCAGCCAGGAAGCAGAGGCCCAGCTGGGGCTGCCCAGACTTGACGCTTGGCTGCAAGTTTGGCCCCGAGATCTAAAGATACCGAAGAGCAGGGTATGAATTGCAGGTATCGACGCGCGAAATCATCATGTCTGTGACCCATGCTGCATGCAATGCTGCATTGTGGCGCGCGACATTTCCAATGTCCTGTAAAAGCCAGGTGCGGCTTTCTCGGCGTGAAGCTCAATCAAGAAAGATTTCTAAACCAGCTGTTCCATGAGCGTTTCCAGAATCACTGAAGCCCCTCGAACATGCCATCTTCTCACATAGTTCATTCTCCTCTGGCCAAGTTTTGCGGTTCAGCTGCCCAACTGATGCACGCTCCTCCTCCGCTTTCTGGGCGAGCTGATGAAGCTGGACCGGTGAGTTTGGAAAGTGGCGGGAGGAGCGGGCATCATGAGCATCAGCATGAGAGGAGCGTGCATCATGAGCATCAGCTGGGGCAGGTACGCCCCTGAAGTGGCAGGAGCAGCGTCATGCGGATCAGCTGGGCAGGTGTGCGGCAGCAGCACAGCGCATCATGAGCATCAGCTGGGCAGGTGCGCCCGCTACGTGCCAGGAGCAGCGCGCATCCTGAGCACCAGCTGGGCAGGTGCGTCCGATAAGCGGCAGGAGCAGCGCGGATCATGAGCATCAGCTTGGCAGGTGCGCCCGCTAAGCGGCAGGAGCAGCGCGGAGCATGAGCATCAGCTGGGTCCGGTATGCGGCAGGAGCACGTGCGCGTCATGAGCATCAGGTGGGCAGGTGCGGCGCGCATCATGCGCATCATGAGCATCAACTGGGGCAGGTGCGCCCGGTAAGCGGATGCGTATCAGCTGTGGTGTTTCACAAACCCAGTCAGCTGTTTTTTGCTTTCTGCGGCGATCCGTTGGTCATGTGTAACTGGAGGCTAAAGTCAATGGCTTCCTCTTCGGGCGGGCTTTGGGGGATACCCGGAAACCCTGATTGTGGGTCCTGTAGGGGGCTCCCGCGCCCTCTGAGGTTTTGCATGTTCTTGCCATGAGCGAGTTCAAGTTTAGGGGGGGAAATGCTGCAGCAAAAGGGTGGAGGCAACCCAGTCAACACGTGAACAAGATCGCATCGCCGCTCAGCGCAACAATGGGAGCAAGTACGGGCTACTCCATGTAAGGCTCAGCATGATAAAGCAGGACAATAAGCGTCTTGACTCGATCTCCTTTTTCAACTTTTCCCATGTCCTCGTCTGGCCTTTCCTCTTTCCATCGAGGCTGCGTGTTGTGTGCGTCGCTAAAAGTGATGCAAACACAGGACACTGGCTCTGGGGACAGCTACTCTCGTGGTTGTTTATCCTTTCGGTTTAGGTTCTTGCACTTTGTGTGCAGATTGGTTGTTTAAATTAGGAGAAAAAGTTGCAGCCGGAGCCTTGAGAGAGGAGTTTGGAAGGTGATTTCACGCCGGGCCGCTGTCTTAACCCAAACAGAATGCGTGTCCACATCAATAGATGTGTGAACAACTCCGGCCGACAAAGGGGAGCTGGTTGCTGTTTGGGTTGTGATGAACTTGGGTTGAGTTGAAACTTGGTTGGGATGCGATTGCAGAAGGAGGGACACAGGGTGAGCCTAAACCCTAAACCCTAAACCCTACGCCCCAAACCCCAAACCCCAAAGCGAGGGCAAGCGTTACTGTTTCTGGTTGTTTCTTCTTGGAGTGCCTCGAAGTCAGCCCTGCGATGCGGATTCGCCCCAGCTGTGCAAGAGGGAAACATGACCAATGCTAAACTCTAAGTTCTAAAACCTAAATAACCTTAAACCCTAATCTTTAGAACCCTAAACTCTAAAACCTAAATAACCTTAATCTTTTTAAAACCTGAATAACCTTAAACCCTAATCTTTAGAACCCTGAACTCCAAACCCTAAACCCTAAATGACCTAAAACCCTGCCCAGCTACTCCCAAGGAGATTGACCACGCGCGTGGCGTGGCACTGGTTGGTGAGCCTCCGGGACTTGACGAGGCCGGAAACCCTTCCGGGATCCTCCCTGTGGTTTAGGGTTTAGGGTTTAGGGCCCCCCCCCCCCCCCCCTGGACAGTTCCCCCCCCCACCGCACCGGGTTTTCAGGCTGAACAATGGGGAACCTGAAAGAAACGGGGGGCAGAGGGCAGCCGATGAGAGACAAAGTGTGTTGTGACGTATTTTGAGATGTTGCAGGACTGGGGGAAACCGGAATGGAGCAGAGAGATGTGGGTGTGGCTGTGCAAAGCTCTAAACCCTAAACCCTAAACCCTAGACCCTAGACCCTAGACCCTAGACCCTAGACCCTGAACTTTAACTGCCCCGCTGCAGCGTGTTCAGGTCGCGAGTGCCGAGCTGGAGGCATTCCGTCGCATTAAGGTGGCTTTCGATGAGGCCCAGCCCGGGCACGGCATGAACATCTGGGTTGCTGTTAAGGAACATTCTGAGGAACTTAAATGAAGTGACCATGATGAGGGTACTGTATCGTTCGCTATGTATCCCGGTATCCCCACTGTGGCAACCCCATTTAAGTTTCTTGACAGCAACCCGGCTTAGGGGCCCTTTGGTGTCTGCAGGGTTCGGGCTTGCATCTTAAGCGTTCCAAATCTTAATGAACCCTCAACCCTAGAGCCAGTGCGTTCAACGGGTTAGGGTTTGGGGTTTAGGGGTTTCCAAAACCCTTAAACCCTAAACCCCGAAAGCGCTTGCGAAACGGGTGGGAAAAACACGCTCGTCCGATGCTTCCTCTGGCGAAAGAATGTGGCGTGCCGCTTTCCGGATTCCAGCAACCTCTTGTCGGGAGTCCGGTCATGTGGTGTCCTGGCAATTTATAACCTCACCTGCAAAAGGTAAGGTCCTCTGCAAGCTGTTATGGCTTCGTACTTGTGGGATCTTGTGGGTGTGTGTTGATAGTTTCGGTCAGCTGGCACGGCGAACTCACATAGTCGTGTAGTTTTCCTACCAAGCAGCTCATAGTAGCCCTAAACCCTAGACCCTAAACCCTAAACCCTAAACCCTAAACCCTGAAACCCAGAGGAAGGCTCGCTGGTCCACGCGGAGCCTCATCCGGCTCTGGGCCTCGCGTGCCTCGTCCGTCTTCGCGGTTTTTTGGGGAAGTCCGGGGTTCAGGGTTCAGAGTTTAGGGTTCAGGGTTCAGAGTTTAGGGTTTAGGGTTTAGAGTTTAGGGTTTAGGGTTTAGAGTTCAGAGTTTAGGGCTAAACCCTCAACCCCGTGCCTCGCCTGGCGTGTCCGAGTGTGAGCGATTAAGCCCTAAGCCCTAAGCCCTAAGTCCTTTAAGTCCTTTAAGTCCTTTAAGTCCTTTAAGTCCTTGAAGCCTTCAAGGGTCAGGGTTGGGGAAGTCCTGGCTTGGATTCACGGCAGAGGGTTTGGGGTGTGGAGCCTTTGGGGGGCTTGGGCTTGGGGTTGAGGATTTCGGGGCGTGGTGCTTTGGGCACAAGAGGTGCAGGGTCTAAGCTCCCAAGCCCCGGAAGTCAAAAAGCTTGGGCCCGAAAGACCCAAAAGACCTACGATCCCTGCCAGCCCTGAACCCTCAGCCACAAGGAACTACGTGGAGAAAGCCCTTGAGCATCAGGACGGCAGAGCCGAGTCCTTGGGATAGGGGTTCAGGGCAAAAAGGGATCAGTGCTTGGAGCGATGTCTGCGATGCTGATGCCCTAAAGACCCTCGATGCAGCACCGAAATCTTCGGCCCTGCCCGACCTGCAACAACCGCACAGCCACGTACCCTTAAGCCGCTGAAGTTGCTGTTCCGAATTCCTGCAGCCTCAGAAACGTGTACGGCGGACCCCCCCCCCAACCTCTTGACACCTAATCCTTCTGTCTAGAATTTGCTGAACCACGAGCCCTTACATCCAGACAACCTGAAACCCTTAACCCCTTGCCCAAGTGTCAACCCTTCACCCTATGGACCCTTACCTGGGCACTTCGCGAGCTTCTTTGCCGACATTGCTGGGGCCCTCCAGTTTGCGCATGACTGAACCTGAAATCCTCCGACATGATGGGATTTAGGGCTTCAGGTTACTATCTTTCAGTGTGCTGGTGCCGGCCTCAGTCCACGTTTCAAAAAAGCGCTTAAGGTTGCCTAAGGTTTAGGCAGGTTTAGGGTCTAGGGCTCAAGCGAAATTAAGGGTTCAAGGGGCCGGGCTGCACGAACTGTGGACAGAACCCGCTGCTTCAAAATCCCCCTAAACCCTAGACCCGAGACCCTAAACCCTAAACCCCAAACCCCAAACCCAAACCTTCGTTTGGTGCGTCTCTGCTTCAGGCTTGAGAAGTTTGGTAGAGTATCTCGTGCCTGCCGAAACTGGCCTAAACCCCTGAAGCCCCAAATGACCAAAACCCTAAGTTAACCCTAAAACCCTCAACCCCCGTAAACCCCTTACGCCCCAAACCGCCCAAAACCCTCATAACCGTAAACCCAAAGCCCCTAAAGCTCTTCAGAAGCCGCCAAGGGTTTAGGGCTTAGGGCTTAGGGTTTAGGGTTTAGGGTTTAGGGTTTAGGGTTTAGGGTTTAGGGCTTAGGGCTTAGGGCTTAGGGCTTAGGGTTTCGGGAAGAGCTGCGAGGACTTTGCGGCGCTGCCGACGATGGTCTGGAGTCGACTCTGCGAGGCCTACGGTTTTGGGGTTTTAGGTTAGAGTTTACGGTTTAGAGTTTAGGGTTTAGGGTTTAGGGTTGCAGGTTTGAGGCTAGAGTTTTTAGGGTTTAGGCTTTAGGTTTGAGGGCTTAGTTAGGGATGTAGAGTTTTAGGGTTTAGTCTTTTTCTGGGTTCATGAGGCAGTTGCGTAGCCGGCTTTACATTGCAGGGCATTAGGGCTTCGGGGCTCTGAGGTTTAGGGGTTCATTAGGAGTTTAATTCGGGTTTAGGGCTTTGGGGCAAAAAGCGTTGCCTTTCAAGATTTTGGGGTGCTGTTTTTGTTGGGATGGCTTCGGGGCTCTAGGGTTTGGCGTTCTGTGGCGAGTTAAGGGTATCAGGGTTTGGGGTGAGAAAAAAAGAGTTTTATGGTTTGAGCTTGGCAAGTGGCTGGCGATTTACAGAGGCCTAGTTGCCTGGAGGTTGAGGCAGTTTAGGGTTCTGGGTTTGGATGTTCCTATATTAACAGTCCTTAATAGGGATTATCGTGCCCCTCATGATTTTTATTCCTATTAAGGACTGTTAGTATAAGGGGAACCATCCCAAGTGGGCTTAGGGTTTAGGGTCTAAACCTATCGCGGTGAGCCCAGACGCAACAAAATGGCTGGGAAGAGAAAGGCATGACTCACGCGTTCTTCGGGTGGCCTGCGGGGAAAGGAGGCACTTTCACTAACCCAAGCAGACTATGTAGGGCTTGGGGCTTAAGCCTTGTTCCTCCGAGAAGAAATTCCCCACAGGACGAAGAACCAACCCGACTCTCCAAAGTACGCCTTGCTTAAGCTTCCCCACCCCCCCCCCCCCCCCCCCCCCCCCCTTCTGTGGCCCTAAGGCCTATGGCCGCTACAGCAAAAGGGGAACCCTAAGCCCTCAACGCATCAGGCGGGTGGCAAACCCTACACCCTCAGCCCTTGCAACTTAGAACTTATGAGGTGGGTGGTACCCTAAACCCTCTGTTCCTAAACCCGAAACCCAAACCCTAAATCTTATGAGGGAAGATCCCTCAGTCACCCCTTTATGCGGCCGACGCTTTCCAGGCGGCTGCTGAGTGCGGCACGGAGGTGGGGGATGCCATGGAATGCCCCTGGATTCGGGGTTTAGGGAGTTTTGGGAGTTGAGGGGGTTTAGGGTTCAAAAAGAAAGGTTTGAGTAGGTCCTTTTTTTCAATATGAGGCAGGCCGGAGGCAGTAAGGTGTCGGGTTTCATGTCTGCAGTTGAGGTAGGGCTTCGGGTTTGAGGATTTTTAGGGTTTAGGGTTTGCGGATCACATGTGACAGGTTTCCTGAGTACGTGAGAGAGGGTTTGTGGGTTTTAGGCATTGTGCTGGAAGTCTGGCGAGTGGTCTACGATGACTGTAGATGCCCGGAAGGGCCATCACAATCCCCACTTTAGGGTTTTGGGGTTTCGGGATTCCGCCCACAGCTCACATGGCTGATGTGTTTGACATACTTGTAAGAAGTATTCAACACGTCCCTATAGCATACCTTAAATGAAACCAAGGCTATGGTAAATTCCTTCCAGCATTCTCCTTTGAAAGGGTAATCGTATTGGTTTGGGGCATGTTGAATACTTCTTGGAATACTGTGTCCCGATTGCGCCCGCGCAGGATTTCGACACCCGATTGCGCCGTGTGTCCTCCGCTGGCCTGGGCGGTGCGTAGTTTGCATGTCGGCCTTTTCTGACGACCAGCCTGGCTTGAAAGCCATGTACTTGCCTGAGCGATGGAAGCCCTACAGTATACAGCCTGGCTTTGGTGTGTCTTGATATTTGGCCGGCTGGGCTCATTGTTCCAGGAGTCAGGTTGTAGACGCATGTTTTGCGAATTCGCAGGAAGGAATGCCTTATCAAGGCTTCCTTGCGCGGTGTGCAAATTCGATGCCAAATTTGAGATGCAACAAGGTGGCGGAAGTACGGCCCTAGTGGGAAACAACCAGCCTGTGAAGTCCGGCTGCTTAGGTTCCCTTCCATCATGTTTTCAGAATCGCTAGACGTGGGCTTGTGACTTGAAGGAATGTTGTGGACCCTTTTTGGTGTACAATCAGCTGGCGGTGGCCATTTCTTCACCACCCTACTGGAAGATCATAGGCCGAAACTCCGAAAACCCCTCCCACAAAAACCTGTAGACCCGCTCATTTGGCCATCAAGCGACTGGAGCTCCCCACACAAAATTCCTAAACTGTAAACCGGCAACAGCCATCCAAAGACCCTAGAACAACACCATCGCAGTAATCGGCAGCCTGCCCCCCCCCCCCCCCCCCCCCAAAGGTGAGAAAGTGGAAATGTGGTATTCTCTGTTGGTGCATGGGTAGTCATAAGTAGGGTTATATGTATGGTAATCATACTTCTAACCCCACTTAGGGTACTTGTAACCCTACTTACAAGTACCCATGAACCTCCAAGTATTATTTGCATCGCATCCCTTCATCGAAGTAATAAAAGGCTTAGGAAGAAGGGAATGCCACAATGGAGTTCCCTGTGGCAGCTCAAAATCCATAAACCCTAAACCCTTCTTACCAACCGACAGAACACTACCCTTCCAAAGCTTTATCCATGACGACCGAAGGACGTGGCTGAACACTCTGTCAGTGTCGGGTGGAGGTTTCTCGGAGGAAACGGAAGCGGCCATAGCTAGCAATTGTAGAACCCTAAACCCTAAACCCTAAACCCTAAACCCTAAACCCTAAACCCTAAACCCTAAACCCTAAACCCTAAACCCTAAACCCTAAACCCTAAACCCTAAACCCTAAACCCTAAACCTAGAGGCCAGGTGCCGCAAGTGTGTGTGCTCAAGCTGTACCATGCCGAGTGGAGTGGGGTACAGCTGATCTACAGTTCCACATGGCCCGGTAGTCGCACCGCAGGCGGGGGGCCCCTGCGTGAGAACCCCTGAATTTGAAACCCGAAGCCTTAAACCCCAACCAGGATGTGAGCCTGAAGTGAACCAGGGCCTTTAGGGTTTAGGGTTTAGGGTTAGGGTTTTGGGTTTAGGGTTTAGGGTTTAGGGTTTAGGGTTTAGGGTTTAGGGTTTAGGGTTTAGGGTTTAGGGTATCTGAGTGGTATCTGCATCTTCTGAGACTCATTTCCAGGCCTCGCAAAATCTTGAGACAGCGACCCTGAGCGAAGTCTTGCTCTCTAGATTAGGGGTCCCTTTCTATGGGGTCCTTTAAGTCTAGGGACCCCAAAAGAAGGGAACTTCGAGAACCAAAAAGGCATATTCTTCCAGGCTTGAAGGCCGGGACTTCCGCGAAGCTCCCTTTCTAACGCTTTCCCGGAAGTGAAGGAGCGAGGAGCTTTTGGGGGGTCGCCACCCCTCGCCTCTTCGCATGCCTCTTTTTTACAGGGGATTGGGTTTAGGGTTTAGGGTTTAGGGTTTAGGGTTTAGGGTTTAGGGTTTAGGGTTTAGGGTTTAGGGTTTAGGGTTTAGGGTTTAGGGTTTGGGGTTTGGGGTTTGGGGTTTGGGGTTTGGGGTTTAGGGTTTAGGGTTTAGGGTTTAGGGTTTGGGGGGTGTTCTGGGGTTTGGGGCTCTTCTGGCCTTTTGCTGGTGGATTTGGTTCTTGCTTTCTTGGTGGGGGGTTCGCGGGGGCTAGGTTTCGGGTTCAGGGTTCAGGGTTCAGGGTTCAGGGTTTAGGGTTTAGGGTTTAGGCGGTTTACGGTTTAGGGTCTAGGCGGTTTAGGGTTTAGGGTTTACGCGGTTTAGGCGGTTTAGGGTTTGGGGTTTAGGGCTTGATGCATCCGCAGGGCATGGGCCGATGGCGTGACTCTGTGTCCACCGTCAAGTCGCCCACCGCCGACGAGGCCCAGGGTCGAAGCCACAGGGTGGGTCCAGTGGGGGGGGTTTAGGGTTTAGGGTTTAGGGTTTGGGGTTTGGGGTTTAGGGTTTAGGGTTTAGTCCTAGCCGTAAAAAGGGTTTAGGGTTGGGGGCTTAGGGTTTAGGGTTTGGGTTTAAGGTTTAGGGTTTAGGGTACCCCCCCCCCCGTGTGCAGCTTAAATAGGGTCTATTTGGAAGCTGAGACTCGTGTTTTAAAGAGGAAATAAGGCCCCAAAACGTATACTTATTTACAAGAGACAACTTCCAAATAGACCCTATTATCGTTTCTGGGGGGTCTGGGGCAAGGAATTAAATAATTTAAATAATTTAAATAATTTAAATAATTTAAATAATTTAAATAATTTAAATCCGAAAAGGGGGGGGGAGCAGCAGGACCAGGCCCCTCCCCCTCCCAGAATTAAATAATTTGAATAATTTAAATCCTGAACACCCCTTTCGGATTTAAATTATTTAAATTATTTAATTCTGGGAGGGGGAGGGGGCCTGGTGGGGCCTGGCCCCCCTCCCCTTTTCGGATTTAAATTATTTAAATTATTTAAATTATTTAAATTATTTAAATTATTTAATTCCGGGGGGGGAATTAAATAATTTAAATAATTTAAATCCGAACCCCCCCTTTCAGATTTAAATTATTTAAATTATTAAATTCCCGCCTGGAATTAAATAATTTAAATAATTTAAATACTTTAAACAATTTAAATAATTTAAATAATTTAAATCCGAAAAGGGGGGGGGGAGCAGCAGGACCAGGCCCCTCCCCCTCCCAGAATTAAATAATTTAAATAATTTAAATCCGAAACACCCCTTTCGGATTTAAATTATTTAAATTATTTAATTCTGTGAGGGGGAGGGGGCCCGGTGGGGCCTGCCCCCCCCCCCCCCCCCCCCCTTTTCGGATTTAAATTATTTAAATAATTTAAATCCGAACCCCCCCTTTCAGATTTAAATTATTTAAATTATTTAATTCCCCCCCTGGAATTAAATAATTTAAATAATTTAAATAATTTAAAATAAATTTAAATAATTTAAATCCGAAAAGGGGGGGGGCAGGCCCCACCGGGCCCCCTCCCCCTCCCATAATTTAAATAATTTAAATCCTGAACACCCCTTTCGGATTTAAATTATTTAAATTATTTAATTCTGGGAGGGGGAGGGGGCCCGGTGGGGCCTGCCCCCCCCCCCTTTTCGGATTTTTAAATTATTTAAATTATTTAAATTAAATTTTAAATTATTTAAATTATTTAATTCCGGGGGGGGGAATTAAATAATTTAAATAATTTAAATCTGAAAGGGGGGGTTCGGATTTAAATATTTAAATTATTTAATTCCCCCCCCCCCCCGGAATTTTAAATAATTTAAATAATTTAAATAATTTAAATTTATTTAAATAATTTAAATCCGAAAAGGGGGGGGGGGGGCAGGCCCCACCGGGCCCCCTCCCCCTCACAGAATTAAATAATTTAAATAATTTAAACAATTTAAATCCGAAAGGGGTGTTCAGGATGTAAATTATTTAAATTATTTAATTCTGGGAGGGGGAGGGGCCTGGTCCTGCTGCTCCCCCCCCCTTTTCGGATTTAAATTATTTAAATTATTTAAATTATTTAAATTATTTAAATTATTTAATTCTGTGAGGGGGAGGTGCTCGTCGTACACGATGAGAAATGCGCGGCTCGATTTGGCCAAATTTTGCCCGGCAAAATTTGACCAAATCGGGCCCCTGGACATTGAAATGAAATTGATTTTTTAAATTCCCCGATACTAAATCACGAGCCCGGGCCTCCCCCTCAATACTAAATTACGAGCCCGGGTCTCCCTTCTCTTCTCTTGTTCTCTTTTGAATCTCAAAATCACACCAAAGGAAGCTTCTTTTCCTTATTGAATGAAAAAGAAAAAGAAGAAAAGAGATAGGTAAAGACACTGAAGAGCTCCGCTGCCTATTGTTTCATTCCTTTCCTCTCTTTCTATGTGTTGTTGTCCTTGTCGTTTCAGAAAGCTAGCAAAATAAGGGCAATGGGGCTTTAAATTATTAAAATTATTTAATTCCACCCTGGAATTAAATAATTTAAATAATTTAAATAATTTAAATAATTTAAATCCGAAAAGGGGGGGGGGCCAAAAGTGCCCGGACTGCCCGGCAAAATTTGGCCAAATCGAGCCGCGATAGTTTAAATAATTTCGGGCCTCCAGAAAGGCGCGGCTCGATTTGGCCAAATTTTGCCGGGCAGCCTCCGGGCAAGATTTGGCCAAATCGAGCCGCGCATTTCTCATCGCATACGAAGGGCAGCCCGATTTGGCCAAATTTTGCCCGGAGGCTGCCCGGCAAAATTTGGCCAAATCGAGCCGCGCCTTTCTGGAGGCCCGAAATTATTTAAACTATCGCGGCTCGATTTGGCCAAATTTTGCCGGGCAGTCTGCGGGCAAAATTTGGCCAAATCGGGCTGCTCGTCGTACGCGATGAGAAATGCGCGGCTCGATTTGGCCAAATCTTGCCCGGAGGCTGCCCGGCAAAATTTGGCCAAATCGGGCCCCTGGACATTGAAATGAAATTGATTTTTTAATTTCCCCGATACTAAATCACGAGCCCGGGCCTCCCCCTCAATACTAAATTACGAGCCCGGGTCTCCCTTCTCTTCTCTTGTTCTCTTTTAAATCTCAAATCACACCAAAGGAAGCTTCTTTTCCTTATTGAATGAAAAAGAAAAAGAAAAGAGATAGGTAAAGACACTGAAGAGCTCCACTGCCTATTGTTTCATTCCTTTCCTCTCTTTCTATGTGTTGTTTCCCTTGTCGTTTCAGAAAGCTAGCAAAATAAGGGCAAGGGGGCTTCCTGAAGAGGAGAGAGGGCACCTATTTTTTTAATTATAGAGGGAAAAGCGAGAGACAAGGAAGGGAGAGATGATAGATAAAGAAGAGTGCTATCCGTCTCCTTGTTTCTTGTGTCTTCTCTTCTTTTCAGTTCATCATATTCCTCTTTTCGGCCTGTCTCTTCTGCTCTTTTCCTTACCCTTCTCCTTTTCAAGTTCTTCCTTTTTCGTTTTTCTGTTTCGAAAAGAAAGAGGGAAGGGAGAGAGAAGGGAGAGAGGATAGATAAAGAAGAGTGCCATTTTCTTTGCGCCTTGTTTTGTCTCTCCATCTTCTTTGTTCATCTCTCTTTTCTATTCTTTTCTTGGCTCTTCCCATTAGAATTGTGTTCCTTTTATCTCTCCTCTCTCCTTCTCTTTCCCTTCTCTTCTCCTGTTCCCCTTTAAATGACAAAAACACGAGAAAGGAAGAACAAGAGAGGAATGGAGGCCCTTTTCCTGAATTCTCCTGTTGCAATGAATAAGGAAAAGAGCATAGGAGATAAGGAAGGGAATTGTGGGCGATGGAACGGGTGTCCTTTTTGATAGTTTTCTGCATCTTCAAGGAAGAAAAAAGGACACCCGCCCAAGAAGGAAAAGTAACATAAGAGATAGGGAGGAAATTGAAAAGCTCCTCTCTTTACCTAGTCATTCCTTGTCCTCTCTTCTTATTTGTTGTTTTTCTTATTCGCTTCAAAAAGCAAAATAACAAAATAAGGGAAAGGCGATTTCCTGAAGAGGAAGAAGGGCGCCTACTTGTGAATAGCAAGGTTGATTTTTTCTAATTCGGGAGAGACTTGCCCCGCCTGAGCCTCCCTGGCCTGCTTGTTGTGGCCACATTCCGGTACAGTTGCGCTTCCAGAAAAATGGCATCCTTGTTATCTCCTCTCACTTCCCTTTCCCTTCTCTCCTTCTGTTTCCTTCTGACTGATAAACCACAAGAAAGGAACTTGTATGATAAGGCAGTGGAAGGGTAAGCAGAGGGTGACTCCTGGCGCGTGGACCGGTCCATACTTCATCATACCCCTCCTCTCGGCCTATCTCTTCTGTTCTTTTCCTTACCCTTCTCCTTCTCATAGTTCTTCCTTTTTTGTTTTCTTATTTCGAAAAGAAAGATGGCAGGGAGAGATAAGGAAGAGAGGATAGATAAAGAGTGAGTGCCATCTTCTCTGCGCCTTGTTTTGTCTCTCCCTCTTCTCTATTCATCTCTCTTCTATTCTTTTCTTTGCTCTTCCCATTAACAATGCAATCCTTTTGTCTCTCCTCTCTCCTTCTCTCTCCCTTCTCTTCTCCTGTTCCCCTTTAAATGACAAAAACACAAGAAAGGAAGAACAAGAGGGGAATGGAGGCCATGTTCCTTTCTTTTCCAATGGATGGGGAAAGTGAGCGGGGTTGGCTCCTTGTCCGTAGACCCTCCCCACGCTGCAGCAAATCCCTCCTCTCGCCCTATCGCCTCTGTTCTTTTCCTTGTTCCCAAACGGAAAAGGAAAATGGGTTCCTTTACATGTTCATTGTTCTTCCTTTTGTTTTTGTTTGAAAGGGAAAGATAAGAAAGAGAGGAAAGAAGAAAACGAGCACCATCTTCTCTTTGCCTGATTTTGCACCTCCCTCTCCTGTCTTCATTTCTCTTCCATGATTTTCATTGCTCTTCCCATGAAAATTGTTTCCTTTTGATCTCTCCTCTCTCCTTTCTCTCTCCCTTCTCTTCTCTTGTTCTCTTTTGAATCTCAAAATCACACCAAAGGAAGCTTCTTTTCCTTATTGAATTAAAAAGAAAAAGAAGAAAAGAGATAGGTAAAGACACTGAAGAGCTCCACTGCCTATTGTTTCATTCCCTTTCCTCTCTTTCTATGTGTTGTTTTCCTTGTCGTTTCAGAAAGCTAGCAAAATAAGGGCAAGGGGGCTTCCTGAAGAGGAGAGAGGGCACCTATTGTTTTAATTATAGAGGGAAAAGCGAGAGACAAGGAAGGGAGAGATGATAGATAAAGAAGAGTGCTATCCGTCTCCTTGTTTATTGTGTCTTCTCTTCTTTTCAGTACCCCTCCAGAAAATTCAAATGGCCTCCTTGTTGTCTCTCCTCTCTCACTTCCCTTGCCCTTCTCTCCTTCTTTTACCTTTTAACTAATATAACACAAGAAAGGAACTTGTATGATAAAGCAGTGGAAGGGTAAGCAGAGAGTGACTCCTTGCGCGTGGACCTTGCCCATACTTCATCATATCCCTCTTTTCGGCCTGTCTCTTCTGCTCTTTTCCTTACCCTTCTCCTTTTCAAGTTCTTCCTTTTTCGTTTTTCTGTTTCGAAAAGAAAGAGGGAAGGGAGAGAGAAGGGAGAGAGGATAGAAAAAGAAGAGTGCCATTTTCTTTGCGCCTTGTTTTGTCTCTCCATCTTCTTTGTTCATCTCTCTTCTATTCTTTTCTTGGCTCTTCCCATTAAAATTGTCTTCCTTTTATCTCTCCTCTCTCCTTCTCTTTCCCTTCTCTTCTCCTGTTCCCCTTTAAATGACAAAAACACAAGAAAGGAAGAACAAGAGGGGAATGGAGGCCCTTTTCCTGTATTCTCCTGTTGCAATGAATACAGAAAAGAGCATAGGAGATAAGGAAGGGAATTGAGGAGCTCCTTTCGCTACTTTCTTATGCCCTTTCCTTTGTATCTACCACGCAAAAACACCACTCTCAGCTTCCAAGAATACTCTCGTGGAGACGCATTGGTTAGTCTAAAAACCCGAGTGTCAGCTTCCAAATAGACCCTATTTAAGCCACCCACCCCCCCCCCCCCCCCCCTAGGTCCTCCCTGAAAATGCCTTGTTTAGGCTTAATGATGCCTAAGTAGCCTTTGCTTATGGGGGAACTTAAAGAGGGGGGGGGGGTAGTATAGAGGGGGGGAGTAGGGGTACCCATGGTAGTATTGGACTCTAAACCATGAAGCCACTCAAGTCCATGACCGCTGAAACTTACAGCCCCAAGGCCCTGCGAACAATCCGGCTGCCGTACGGAAAACCACCCTCGTCCCTCCCCTAAACCCGAACCCTAAACCCTAAACCCTTTGTGGGGTGAAGGGGTTGGTGAAAACGTCGAGGTCAGCATTTTCCGAATATGGGCCGGGGCGATTCTGCTCTTAGGGCCCTGAGTCACAAAGCAAAAGTGGAACCCTACACAGCCTCAAGCCACTACAAGGCCCTGACAAATCTGAACCGCAATGCTCACCAAAAGACGCAAAGGGCGTTTTGCCATAAACTCTAAACCTAAATATACTTTAATAACCCCCAAAACCCTGTTCAAATTATTAAAGCCCCTATATGAGTTCCCCGAAACCCTAAACCCAAAACCCAAAACCCGAAACCCTATTCTAACTATGAAGGCCCCTAAATTGTAGAGGTTTCCTCTACGGCGGTTTCCGGGGGCTTGGGCTCGTCCATCTGCAGGCGCGACCCAAGGGAAGCCTCGGCTTGCTGAAGCAGTCGGCCAATGGCTTGGCTTTGGGTTTAGGGTTTAGGGTTTAAGGGTTTAGGGTTTAAGGTTTAGGGTTTAGGGTTTGTGGCATTATCATATATGCAAAACAAGATGCTATACTCTCTCTCTATAAATAAATGAATAAATAAATAAATATATATATATATATATATGGCATCTCATTTCGTACATAGATATGTAGAGTTTGCAGCAGGGATCATATGCTATCATATCCTGCTAGATGGTGTTTTCTTCCAGCAATTACTTTCATGTGCCATGTGATGTACTATAGCCCTTCTAAGAATATACTAAACTAAACTTTTCGAGGGTTTGCGAGTAAAAAGACAGCAGCCCACTATCATGCACCGTTAGTATGCCAATGCCGTAGTCTACTATATTCCTAGGGTAGTTACATGGTCCTAATATGGTCCCCTAATTGGGGAACCCTTACATACCCTTTCAAAGAAAGGGCCACGACTTCAGAAACCACTTAGTGTTTCAGGAAGGCAAGGGACCCTTGTAAGGGACCTTGTAACATCCCCCTTAGATTGGTGGACCCTTTTCCCTATACCCTTTTAGACCCTATACCCTGAGACTGCAATCCCGTCTTTGTCCTGGTCTTCCCTTCTGCTGCCCATTCTGTTGCCTACGCTTCGGGGCATGTTGAAGCTCCGAGCGCAGGTTTCGGAAGTGTAGGGTGTGGGGTTTGGGGTTTAGGGTTTAGGGTTTAGGGTGTAGGGTTTAGGGTTTAGGGTTTTCAGTGCCCACCAAGGTCACGGGCTTCATGGCTTCCGGCATCAAGGTGCGGCAGTTTCCTCTCTTTGCCTTGCTTGGGCTTCGTTTAGGAATGTTTCGGGGTAAAGTGGGGACTACAGGACAAAACCCTGAATTGCCCCATTAATTAAATCCTAACCCTAAACCCTAAACCCAAAACCCACAAATCACAAACCTCATAAGGGGGTTCCCGAAGCTAAGGGTGCCTTTTGTTTGGCGTTCCTACAGTCAGGATCCGACTCAGGACTTGAGGATCATAGTAAAGGTACCCCTATTTTGGGAAATGCCCCATAGAGGAAGAGAAACTCCAACTTCCCGAGCCTACAGAGAGAGAGAGAGAGAGAGAGAGAGAAGAGGAGAGAGAGAGAGAGAGAGAGAGCGAGAGCGAGAGCGAGAGCGAGAGCGAGAGCGAGAGCGCGAACGAGCGAGCAGCCTTACAACTGCTCCAACTCAAGCTGGGGCGCGCCAATCGCGCGGAGGCCCTCTGCCCTCAAGCCCCCAAGAGAAAGAGAGAGAGAGAGAGAGCCCGTTTTGGCGGGTGCAGGGTGCGGTTCCAGAGGGTAGTGGCTCTTGTCTTCGGTGGTGGGAGGGGATTTCCTGAAGTAGGCGACCACTCGAGACAGTTCAGAAAGGAGAACACAGGCACAAACACCACATTGTCATTGCTTCCTTGTGTTGCCGTTCTCAGTCACTCGGGGCCTTGCTAGTTTTTGGGGGAGAAAGGTGCGCTGCAGCTCGTCAGCCTCCACAAGCTTCCCACACCCAGGCAGCAACAAACCGGACACTGCCCATGTCAAACACCATCGGGTGGTGGTTCCGGACCAAGCAGAAACGGAAGAACCGAGGGATATGAGAGCCACAGCGAGTAGCAGAAGGAAGCCCCAGAAGACCACCAAAGACACAGATCTTGCAGCTCTAAACCCTAAACCCTAAACCCTAAACCCTAAACCCTAAACCCCGAATCCACTGCAATCTGCACATCGTGGGGCTTCTACCCACCTCGGAGTCCGACTCGGGCATCTAAAATGCCGTCAACACCCACGGCGCCAATGGCGCACCGGCACCAGCTACTCCACCGGAAGAGTTTCAGCGGGTGACAGACCTGAGAGCTTGCCCTCCTCGGAGTGGGGAAGCTCTGACAAAGAAAGCCCTCAAGAAGACGGTACCCAAATAACTGTCGTCAGGGGACGGGTGAGCTCCGGGCACATTTCACACACCGACTGACCCGGTAACGCGTGCCTTCAGGCGGCCCCCCTCACCTCTGGGGGGGGGAGTGGGGCCCATGCTCGAAGTAAGAAAGGAAAGAAGTAAAGAAGGAACTGAAAAGAAAGAATAAGAGAGAGAGGGAGGTTTAATCAACAGGGTTTTTAGGGGGTTTAGGGGTAGTTCCGGGCAGGTCGACCCCCACTCGCCGAGCAAGAGGCGCGGGGAAGACGGCTGCACACGCTAAGCTCGAGCTGGCCTGCTCAAGGGAATCCCAAGCCCTACCTTTCGAAAGAGCCCAAAGGTTTCGGTTTGGAAGCCCAAACCCTAGCAACCGCAAGTGTAGCACCTTAAAACACTACTATCACAAGGAGAGACCTGCTCCTAGCAGTTCTCTAAAATGTGGTCGCTTTTAGGGGCCCCTCTTATTCGTTGCACCCGAAAAGGGACCACAAAACTAGAGAACGGACCATACGGGAGCCAGGTGGGGCTTTCAAGGACTCACGAGCCTACTGAGCCCGGGCTTAAGAACCCCCCCCCCCCCAAAAAAAAGACCTATATATATATATATATGTGGTATATATATATATATAGAGCATAACCCTTAACAGGAAGTAGAGCAGTACAGGGTAGATGACCGACGAGCCCAATGTTAAGGTTGTGGTCCCCAAGGTATTATCCCACAACCTCACACCCTCAACCCTCAACCCTGGAGGGGGAACAGCAAAAACCCAAACCCTCAAACCTTAAAACCCTACTGTAAACCCTAAACCCTCAACCCTAAACCCTAAACCTGAACCCTAAACCCAGTACAGGACCTCGTGGTTCTCAAGAGCGTCCTGGCATCGGTCCTCCGTGTCCAAGACAGCGGAAGCCGCTGCCGGTGCCCTCCAGTGTTGAGCCGAGGGTTGAGGGTTTAGGGTTTAGGGTTTACGGTTTAGGGCTTTCTTGCCAGTTCCTAGTAGGGAGTTAGGGAGTTAGGTACGTACGTTATTTCCGCCTTTTTTATGGCAGGATACTGCACTTCCGTGCTAAGAACGAGCGAGTAAGTCGAGGGTTCAGTTTGCAATCGCAGGTTTGGTAAAAGGCTTAGAAAAACTGGCATGCGAAGGGCTGAAAGGGCTTCGCGCTTGATGGTGTCAGCTCTAGTGGGGGTTTGGGGTTTAGGGTTTAGGGGTTTAGGGTTTAGGGCTTTTGGGTGCCAGGGTTCCAGGAGTTTGAGATGAGTTTTGCTTTGGGTACACGTCCCCTAGAACCGCAGAAATGTTTCCTCGGCATTTGACCCTAAGACCCGACAAAAAGCTAAACTCAAAGCTTTCGGTATGATCTTCAAAGTTGAATTGGGGCGCGCGTTTTCGGTCGCATTTGAAGATACGGTTTCGGGAGTATGTAATACTGGGATGGTGGCAGGGGTTGATAGAACAGAAGCTTGCACGGCTTGCCGAGGATCTAAAAAAGTTGCTTGCCACCTGCATCGTGAGCGTCGATATGCTCCAAGCACATTATTACTTTGAGATTGTATTCGGGGTTTTTGGGCATTTATGAGGAGGTTTAAGGGCCTTCATTAATCTCATTCTTAGTGTGCACTGCAGCCCTCAATTGTAATGCAAATGAAACAGATGGAAGAGAATTTTATGTGCGCTAGAACGCTTTATTTTGATCAGTATTTGTACGTTCTCTTCTCTCCATCTTTGTCTTATTGCTACGGCTTTCTTTTCGTCAGCTCTTTGATCCTATTTTGCAAGGAATTACATGAAGCCTTCTAAAAATATCTGTATTTCTATGGAAGGCGTCATAATATTTAAATAATATTTAAAATAGCGTACTTTGCGCTCATTTATTCGCTTCTTTTGTTCATGCACTTTGATAAGCGGCATCCTGCCAGGCCCATCTGGCCCATCCGGGTCTACGAAAGAAGGCCAGAACAGATTTGAAAAGGGTTTAGGGTTGAGGGTCTAGGGTTTAGGGTTTAGGGTTTAGGGTTTAGGGTTTAGGGACCTTAAACCCTAAAACTGCCCAAAACCCTAACCCCTAAGCCCTGAACTGCAGGTTCAGGGGGGGATGGGGTTTGTCAGGCATCAGAGGCCATTTTCAACGGGCTTAGTGGGGTTTTAGGGCCCAGGGCCGAGTTCTTAAAATGACCTGAGCGGTTTAGGGTTTGGGTTTAGGTTCGAAAATGGGTGAATCCTGCAGCCCCCCCGAACCCATCGCTCATGGCAGGCAACTGTTCTGTGGCCTCTTCGTTAGGCATGTTGTAGGCACCGCCCTGGAAATAGACTACTATTTTATCAAGAACCACCAAAAAAACACAAACAATGATGCCTCATCCGTGCAGTATGAGGGTTGTTGCTCTTTACCTTCTTGGGGGGGGGGTTCTTCCACACTGAGGTATGGTCGGGAACCGATTTTGAACTGTTATGGCCCCTGCAAGCCCTATACAGCCCGAGAAATCAGGGAACTTTCTCTTTTCGCCGGGCCCCCAAAGACCTCCTGTAACCCAGTCATGCAAAGATCAGAAAGAACCCTCAACCCTGAACCCTAAACCCTAAACAAGCCTGCACAGCCGAAGCACCTTTGGCACCGAAGCCCCTAAACCCCCGCAAAAGCCCTTCAAGAGCCCCGAGGCTCTCTCCAATGCCCAGCAAGGCACTTAAAATTCCGAGCCCCGACAAAAACCCTTCCAACGAAAAACCCTACCCTACCCGCCTCGCCAAAAAGCCCCAAACCCTAAACCCCAAACCCTAACCCCGAACACCGAACCCCGAACCCTAAACCCTAAACCCTAAACCCTAAACCCTAAACCCTTGAGTACATGTATGTGAAGTTTGAGCTGAAGTACATGATTGCATGGGTGATGCTAAGCAAGTTCTCATGCCCTCCGGGGGTAGCACTTTGCTGTGTCCTGGGGGCTCTCGAACGACCTTCCTCCGAAGCCGCTTTGACCGCTCTTTCCCGCTCTTCGTGGACTTGTGGTGGGACCGTCGGGGGAGACCGACTACGCAGAGACCCAGGGGGTGTCCAGGAGGTGTTTGGGATGGGGGCGAATGCCCAGCATCTGTGGTTGCCAGCGGCATGGTTGGGGGCGCTCCGTCATGAAGTTCTACGTCTTCACCCGGTGGCTGTTCTGGAGGTGCTTGCGGCGGTCCGCTCGTTGGGGGACAACACCTTGGCGGAGATCCGTGAGTGGTGTCGTTCGGTGGACGAGGGCAATTCCGCCAGGCTCGCTTGGTGGGATGATGGGCCTACGGCGGTGGAGACGTTGGTGGTGGGGGCAACGGGGACTTCTTCGTCGTGTCCTTCTACGCCGATGGTGGGCCCTCTGGGGGTGGAGGTGACAGGGGTGGAGACAACCTGGACTTCGTTGCCGCCGTGCTCGTCTTCGCCTGAGATGCCCGGGGGTGCAGCCGCTGGGACTTCATCGCCGCCGTGCTCTTCTACGTCTTTGGAGGTGGCCGTGGCCCTAGCGCCTGGGGCTGCTTCTGGTGCTGTGGTGGGGGACCTTGACGTGGTGGAGGTGGTACAGGAGGATGCACCTTGACGTTCGACAGCTTTCCTGGGGGCGTGTACGTTGAGATGGGTGCAACAAGGTTGTGGTCCTGGAGCATTTGGGGAATGATGGAAGAGGGAGGAGGAGAAGGTGGATGCGGTTGTTCGATGTTTCACGTCTGGAGAACGCTGACGTTCCGCCCGAAAAAGGTGATTCCAGTTAAAAAAAAAACCCTAAACCCTAAACCCTAAACCCTAAACCCTAAACCCTAAACCCTAAACCCTAAACCCTAAACCCTAAACCCTAAACCCTAAACCCTAAACCCTAAACCCTAAACCCTAAACAAAACCCTACGGACATCACAGGTTCGGAGCCGGGGTCCCCGGGCCCGCCGGAGCCGGGCTCCCCGGTCTCTCCGAGCTCCCCGGGCTCCCCGGGCTCACCCGGCAGCTCTCCCGAGGAGATTCTGAGAGGGAAGCTTGGGAAGGGTTTAGGGTTTAGGGTTTAGGGTTTAGGGTTTAGGGTTTAGGGTTTAGGGTTTAGGGTCTAGGGTCTAGGGTCTAGGGTCTAGGGTCTAGGGTTTAGGGTTTAGGGTTTAGGGTTTAGGGTTCAGGGCAGAGCTCGCGGGGTCAAAAAGGGTTTAGGGGCGTCTGGGCCTCTTTGGGGTGGGTAGGGAACAGTCTGGGTTCAAAAAGGGTCTAGGGTTTTGGGGGTTTAGGGTTTTGGGTTTTGGGTTTTGGGGGTGGCTCAGGAGGGTTTAGGGTTTGGCCTGGGAATGTGTGTGCCAGATGGCTTGTGGGTCCAATGTCTGTCTCTGCCCGGAGCTCTTGGACGAGGAAGCGTACTGAACCCTAAACTCCCTAAGCACTAGGTTTAGTCAGGAAAAAAGGGCCTTCAGGGTTTAGGGTTTAGGATTTAGGGTTTAGGGTTTGGGGCTACATTCAGTTCCGCACACTAGTCCGACTTGTGGCGAACACAAGTACCTTAGACAGGAGTTTGCTGTGGCGAGCCAGATCCTGGAAGGTCGCTCATGCAACGTGTGATGTTTCGGGGGTATCGAGATCCGAGTGTGTCCAATGTGCGTTTCCAAAAGCTCCGAACACCAAACCCGACACCCTAAACCCAAATCCCGTGGGTGCCCAAGACTTCTGGCCATTGAAGGTTTAGCGGGTGGTCATGGAGGTTGTTCAGATCTTAGCTGTTGGACTGCCCTTGAGGAGACTAATCCTGCCCCTCCCCTGTCGCTTGACAAAGAAGGATGGAATTCAGGGTTTCGGGCTTACCCTAAAACCTATAAACCCTAAACCCTACAGTAAACTCCAGAAAGAAGGGACATGGCTGAAGGATGATCAGAGCTGGGATCCCCCTTTGGTAGGCAAACTGAGGTATCGGGATAAGGATGTTCAAACTTTTAGGAGCTTACTGTGACGGGGGGGAAGGGGGGGGAGGGGATGACAACAGCGGCCAAGCGTGCGAGGCATCTACGGCAAGCGGCTTGATGCCAACCAGGCCTACCCTAAACCCTAAGCCCTCAAACCATTCGGCTTGGGAGATGTCGGTTTGCATGGGGAACTCGGCCCTGTCTCGGTAGGTTTTTTCAGCCTGAAAATGATGGGTTTAGGGTTTAGGGTTATAATATAAGGTTTAGGGTTTAGGGTTTAGGTTTAGAGCTTCAGCCCCCGAACCTGACCCTGACCCTTGAATCACGGCCACGCCTATGTCCTCGCACCCTTGCACTTCTGTGCTCCCCGGAGGCAGTGGATCTGCTCGCTGTTGTTCCAGAGACGGGGCCCCCAGCTGGCCTTCCAAGCTCAGATGCGCGTTTCAAGCTGTGGTGCCTGCTGTGAACCTACAAGTTCGGATTCCCGAAGCCCTATGGCCCCAGAAGGTTTGTTGTGTCGGTACCCCTAAACCCTGATTAAACCCTAGACCCCAAACTAAACCGAAAACCCTAAACCCTAAACCCTAAACCCCAAGTCCTTCATAAGGATTGGCTGGCTGGTCGAGTGTTATTGCATGACTCCCGTCCAGCCCGGGTGGCGCAAGAGAGCCTCGGCTTCCCCAACTTGCGCAAGGGTCTTGGGGCTTCGGGCTTGGGTTCAAGAGGTAGGGTTTAGGGTTTAGGGTTTAGGGTTTGGGGTTTGGGGTTTAGGGTTTCGGGTTGCGTGATGTGACTTCTGAGAAGTTGCATGTTAGCCGGCAGCCTCCAAAGTCCGTTGCTCAAAAGGGTTTAGGGTTTCATACTTTCCTTTATTGGGGGTTAAGTGGTCCCTATTCTTGAGATCATTTATCAGAGGATTTTTCAAGGGCCAGCCTAGCCGTCCTAGTACGAGACAAGTCGACAACCGAAGCCAATGCGATCTGCATGGCATTGTGCTTTTGACCACTTTTCTTGCGGCCAATTTCGCAGAACCAGGGCCTCTCATTTCGCTTCTAAGCTTCCTCCCGTGGAACGTAGTCTTCAGACACCGCCCCGAAACCCTAAACCCTAAACCCTAAACCCTAAACCCGAAACCCTAAACCCTAAACCCTAAACCCTAAACCCTAAACCCTAAACCCTAAACCCTAAACCCTAAACCCTAAACCCTAAACCCTAAACCCTAAACCCTAAACCCTAAACCCTAAACCCTAAACCCTAAACACTAACCCTAAACCCTAAACCCTAAACCCTAAACCCTAACCCTTAACCCTTAACCCTTAACCCTTAACCCTTAACCCTAAACCCTAAACCCTAACCCTAAACCCTAAACCCTAAACCCTAAACCCTAAACCCTTAACCCTAAACCCTAAACCCTTAACCCTTAACCCTTAACCCTTAACCCTTAACCCTTAACCCTAAACCCTAAACCCTAAATCCTAAACCCTAAACTTGACTCTCGGCAGGCAAGGTGGTGCCAGGGGATGTTCCGCTCTATGCGGATGAGTCGACCGGCAAGGTCTTCGAAGCCATGCCATGCATCAGGCGGCCAGCGCGTCACAAGGAGTTTATTTGGGATGTTCCCCACCAGAAGTCTCACAGTCCTTAATAGGGATTACAGGACCCCCTATTATAATCCTTATTAAGGACTGCTAGTATAAAAAGGGCAACATCCCAGGGGTTTTGAGGTTTGCTTGACCTGAGGGGCAAACCTTGCCAGCAAGTGCTTTCTGACACATGTTCCACTGAGCGCGCTAGGGGAAGCTCTGTTTCTGGGGTTGAATGATGGCGAGAGCAGCTCTCAGCAGTTGCAGGGACTACATGCGCCTGGCAGAGTGCGCGCTGCAAGCGAGGCAAAAGCCGGAGGCTGGATTTTGCGGTTGAACGTGTCGGCAGCTTCACAGACTGCCAGTTGATTTTAGGGAAGCCGGCTGAGATCTGCTCGCGGCCAGTTGCCACGTCCTCTACCCGTAAACCCAAGCAAGGACCCAACCTGCAAGCTGCATTCGCCGCGCTCTGAATGCTCGCACCCAAATCTCTTGCACCAATGATATCTCACGTGCTGCCCATCGACTCGTGCCACTCCGCAGAATGCAGCAACTGCCGCTGCGTCGCTGCAGCACCACGTGGCCCTGGCACAGTTTCTGGGAACCCGTGTGCTGTGTGTGCTATTCGAGGTTCAGCTTTGCCCAACTTGGATTCAGAGGGCACTATTACCCCCTTAGTCCTCCTGAAGCACTAAAGGAGGGACCCTTGTAAGGAACCTGGAAGGGTTCTTTGGGGGGTTTTTCTGGGGTCTACTATGTAAGGTCTGCCAAATTGTAAGGTGATTCTGTTCTTCTACGGCCAACATCTGAATCCTCGTAACCCTAAACCCTAAACCCTAGACCCCGAAGTGCCCTTTGATTGTTTCTGCCGCCGAAGCCAAGAGGTGCAGTCTCTGACCGTTCAAGTCAGACGCGTCCAGGCTCAGTGCATGTGCCGGGGCTAGGAGTCGGTGGGTTTAAGGGTTGAAGGGTTTAAGGGTTGAAGGGTTGAAGGGTTGAAGGGTTTAAGGGTTTAAGGGTTTAAAGGGTTTAGGGGTTTAAGGGTTTTAAGGGTTTCAGGGTTTAAGGGTTGAAGGGTTGAAGGGTTGAAGGGTTCTAAGGGCTTTAAGGGTTTAAGGTTTTTAAGGGTTTAAGGGTTTTAAGGGTTTTAGGGTTTAAGGGTTTTAAGAGTTTTTTAAGGGTTTCAGGGGTTTCAGGGTTTAAGGGTTTAGGGAGGTTAACAAATTGTTGGTCTCGGCCTATAGCAGGCTGGAGGCCGGAGCCAGGCACGAGAGACCAGGGGCAAAAAAAGGGTTTAGGGTTTAGGGTTTAGGGTTTAGGGTTTAGGGTTTAGGGTGGCTCTTCAGAACGGGTCTCTGTTTTCCTGAGCCCTCGGCTCGTGGGCGGACAGGTTGCGCCACGAGGCCTTCATCACCTGCCCCTCTGCAGGTCCTAAAGTCCTGCCTGGACTGAGTGGGTGATATTTACCATGTTTGTTTGCATTCTCAGCCCCTTTGAATCCGACAGGCGAACCTCCTTTTTCTCTTGGAACTAAACCAGAAGCCCAAAAGCAAAAGAGGCCCAACAGACACCACCCCACCCCCCAACGTCCCTTTCAGACCGAATGGTCCGGCCCACATGATGACGATGAGAGCCAAGGCGACCCCCAGCCTCTTGGGTTCATCGGTTTTGGGCATAGGCAGTTGAGGCTGTCACAAAATGGGGCTGAATGTCTGAGGCTCTTGGGGGAGCTTCTTTTCTTCGCTTGTTGAAGGAGGGGCCTCGTGTTGTGAAAGGAGTTAAGGAAGTTAAGGGTTTTAAATGCCACTTGGTTCTGAATTCTAACACTCGGGATGTTCCCCCTTATGCTAACAGTCCTTACTGCTTGTGATAGTACCCCCGACTACAATCTTTATTAAGGACTGTTAGTATAAGGGGAACATCCCAACCGAAACCTATAGAACCCTAAATAGCCTAACCCCTTGATTGAGGGTATAGATGCCACTTGGTTCCAATCTGCAAAACGCATTTGGGGTTTCGGATTTTCCAACCCTAAACCCTAAACCCTAAACCCTAAACCCTAAACCCTAAACCCTAACCCCTAAACCCTAAACCCTAAACCCTAAACCCTAAACCCTAAACCCTAAACCCTAAACCCTAAACCGAACCCTCAGGACTGCTAGACAGCCTAAGCACGGACTGCAGATGACAACCAGGGTGAGAATCAGGGGCCTTGCAAGGCCTGAAAATGCGAAGCCCCAAATTTTGAAATTGGGTTTAGGGTTTAGGGTTTAGGGTTTAGGGTTTAGGGTTTAGGGTTTAGGGTTTAGGGTGGCAACCACTCATCCATTCTTGCACACCGTGGCAACGAGCGTCCTTTCCGCACGTTCGACTCCCGCAGCTGGCAGCATCAAATCGGGACAGGGGCAAGGCACACATAGATCCCAGATTTCCAGCCCCAACCTTTGGGCGGTGACGGCCATCTGGCCAAAGAAGTCCAGCAACCCACGGCCCAACTCATACCAAAGCCTCATCTGGCCACGATTCTGCACATGTAGCCACTAGGTCCTGCAGCTGCAACCCCCCCCCCCCCCCCCAACTGTTCAGGTCCAACTTTCAGATTTCTCGAACTCCCCCCCCAAGTAGCTGCCGGCCAGCGCCCTCGAAGCAGGGTGAGCCATGCCAAGCGATGAGAGGCTCGGGAAAGTCAGCAGAGCCCCAAAACCGGAGACCCAAAACCCTGAAAAGCCCCAGCCCTCGATTAGGGTTTAGGGTTTAGGGTTTAGAGTTTAGGGTTTAGCGTTTAGGGTTTAGGGTTTAGGGCCCTACATGGCCTACACTACTTGCGCCCCCTTAAAAGCGAGGGGGACATCTGTTGCTGCTGAAAGAGCCCTTCACCCCGCCCGGTTGAAGCTTAGGGCTCCTGATGGATCCTGCACACTTAGGGTTTAGGGTTCTTGGGCCCCCAAGATCTCATCCCAAGCCCTCCACCCCCCCTAATCTCATAGCAAAAAAATCAGCTCATGAATGTATTCACCATTGTAGTATACCAATGCAATGCTGGGACTGCTGATCATCAGGGGTCCGGGGAGGGGGAAGGAAAGCAAGTTACCCTAAGCCCTAGACCCTAAACCCTAAACCCTGAACCTAAACCCTTGTTCTCGGCATAGTGATGGCCGCACGTTGTGTTTCAGCGTCCCTAGCTGCCAGGGCGAGCCTGATGAAGCCATGGATTCACCTTAGGGGGTTATTTGCGGGGGCTACTTAGGCAAAAAGGGACTTTCTAAGCTTATATATATATATACACACATATATATGCTATACATCTATATACATGTATATATATATATATAGGTTTTGAAGGGGAATACGATTAAGGGGCCCATCTAGGGCCAATCTAGGGCTCCCTCCTTATACCCCTTCCTACTCTGCCATGAGGACCGGCGCGCTGGTTTTCGACAGGCAAGGTGTCGGTTTAGGGTTTGGGGTTTGGTTGGGGTTCAGGGTTCAGGGTTTAGGGTTTAGGGTTTAGGGTTTAGGGTTTAGGGGTAATCTGTTATGTTTGGGGCCCCCCTCCAGCAGCTCACGTTGACCATGCACTCCTGCATTGCCTCGCAGTACACGGGTTTCTCTAGGACAACTCTGGAGCCAAACCTCAAATCCAGAAACCCCATAAACCCCATAAACCCTATAAACCCTAAACCCTAAACCCCAAACCCCAGATCAACCCGGAGCCCTAGCCTGAAATCCCAAAACTCGAGCCGAAGCCATTCCGCTGAGCCTTGCAAGATTTCCGGTCTCCGCCCTCTCGCATGGCTTCCGATCAGTGCGGCCCCGACCCTAAACCCTAACCTGCAAAAACAAAAGCAGCTAAAGGCTCTAAGGTCAGAGGTGCAGACTACATCTACGAGTACCTGCACTACAACGTCATATATATATATATATATGTAATATATATGGCTCTAAGGTCAGAACCAGGGGCCCCTTAGTGCCATCTCTTGCCCTTGTTTATAGGGGTCCGAAAAATGGGCCCTTACTACATATAGCGTACAGTGTACATGGGTTGTATAACAGGGACCGAAATTAAGGAACCCTAGCGAAAAAACCCTAAACGCAGAGCCCTGACCTTTCAGAATGAAATTGGGCTTCGGGAGGCCATTCCGGCATCTTGGTTGGTGGAGCTATAGCTAGCTGCTAGCGGTTTGGGGTGCAGGGTTTAGGGTTTAGGGTCTAAGGTTTAGGGGGACCAGACGGGCAAAGTGAAAGTCCCTGATCCTCTAAGCCAAGTCTTGACAGGGAGGAGGGCGGCGATGATGAGAGGTGCCTGGGTCGCTTTAGGGTTTCGGGTTTCGGGTTTAGGGTTTCAAGCATTCCTGAAGATCTTGGGTTTAGGGTGTAGCGTGTAGGGTGTAGGGTTTAGGAGTTTAGGGTTTAGGGTTCAGGGTTCAGGGTTCAGGGTTTAGGGTTCAGGGTTCAGGGTTTAGGGTTTACGGTTTAGGGTTTAGGGACCACTGGTTCTTTAGAGGGCCGAGCAAAAAAACGGTCAGAGGGGGCTTGGAAGGGTCACCTTGGGAACCCTTGCAGCCTTGCTCAAAAGTTCTATTTGACCCCTCGGAACCCTAAGCCCCAAAGCCCAAGCCCAAAACCCCCAGCAATTATCGTCGTATAGGGTATATGGCACCAATTGTCGCGTTCGTTTTGTCCCCCCAAAACCCCCCCTGGCCCTAAACCCCAAAACCCCAAACCCTAAACCCTAAACCCTGCTGCAGAGAGTGCCTGCAGAAGCCCCAACCCCTAAACCCTAAACCCTAAACCCTAAACCCTAAACGTTGTTGTTGGCAGGCTTCAGGCGCAACAGCGGGCCAAGCTGGCAGCTGCCAAGATGATAGGCGCAGCCCTCTAAGCCTCTAAGCCTCCAAGCCTGTGAACCCCTGTTCCTCTAAGCCCTAAACCCTAAACCCTAGCCCTAAACCCTAAACCCTAGCCCTAAACCCTAAACCCTAGCCCTAAACCCTAAACCCTAAACCCCTAAGCCCGAAGCCCGAAGCCCGAACCATGTTGGGCTTACTGTAGGTTTTGCGGGGCTTTCGCCTTGTGGTGCCGGTGCGCGCCTGAAGCCGAAAACCTTCAACCCCCTAAAGTTAGGGTTTAGGGTTAGGGTTTAGGGTTGAGGGTTTAGGGTCGGGGGTCTAGGGTTTAGGGTTTAGGGTTCAGGGTTGAGGGTAGGGTAGGGTTTAGGGTTTAGGGTTTACCCCCCGAGCTCCCCGCGGGGCCAACCTCTCTGAAGCGCTTGCTGCCACAGGCTCGCTCACGGCCGAGGCATCGTCTCTGACCTGCTTGGGGCCTTTTAAGGGTTATGGGGCCCCCTTGGTTAAGGGAACCCCCACATGCTGGTCTGGGTTTACGGCTTAGGCTTTAAAGTTTAGGGTCTAGGGAACCCCCTCGGGCTGGTAGAACACGATGCCTGACGAGGGGCCCGAACGTAAGCCAACCTCTGCTTGCTAATCTGAGTTGAGAGTTTGAGGTCTTGTGCTGGTGTTTTCTGGTCGAAGGGTCTGCCGAGTTGTCGAAAAAGATTTGGTGCTGCCCCCTGGCCACAAGGAGACGCACAAGATCCGGCAGCTTTTTCAGCATTTCGGGAGCCTTCATCCCCTTGAACCCAAAACAGCAAGGTGTTGTCAAGGGGCTACATGAGGGACCCTTGCAAGCGACCTTAGGGCCTTAGGGGTTGTTTCGGAGGAAGATTAAGGACCCCTCCCAGGGGCCCCTCCTTACAAGGAGGAAGGGATGTCCCTGCTTGGGTTGTGGAATCAGACGGCTGAGGGTGGACAAGGGACTCTACGGCTCGGCCTTGCTGATGCCACAGCTCGCGCGCCAGCCCGGCCTGTGGGTTGGAGCCAAAGAGCTGTGTGCATGAGAGGCTGCTTCCGGGGGGGTTCACGAAAATTAAAGGACCCCCAATACAGACCCCCAAATAGTAGGACTCCCTTAGAATGAGTACCCCAAGAAGGTTACCCCCTAGTTTCGGAAACCTCCACGCGTGCCGATGTCAGACCTCATGTTGGAAAGCCTGCTTCATGTTCCTAGCCAGGCTCTGCTGGCTACCCCAAGAACCTTGTGATCTTGTGCATCCGCTGCTACACCTTCCTACTAGTGCCCAGCACGGCACTGGAATGGTCCGTGGTGCTTAAACAATGAAAAGCTGCAATAATCATCGGCGGAAGAAGAAAACACTGAGATGAAACTGATGAGATATGGCAAGATGAAGAAAGTACAAACGCGAATGGTGACAAGCATAATCAGACCAATCCTCGCATGATCGTCCCATAACAACGGTAGCAAAAATGCAGCACTATTGCGCGACAGGGATAGTGGTAGTGGTAGTGCTAGTGATCTGAGCTACAAGTTAATAAGGTGCTGCAAATCGCCAGTGGTAATAGTGGTAACAGTTGCAATCGCAACCCGCCGACAATGAACAGATCGTCAAGAGCAAGGAACCCCAAACTGGGTCTGCCCGTGGCATGATGCTTTTTCAGACTCTGAGGTGCTGATCCTGATTGCACAATACTGAACCCAACCCTGCTTGTGCTAGTTAGTTGCGCTAGGCTGAGGTGCTTGTGCCTGCAATGCCTGTTGCGAGCCACATGGGCTGATCAGCCTCCTCAAGCCTGACCTGCCGAGCGAGTGAGAGTCGAGGCGAAACTGCTCAATCCCTCGACATGGTAGGACCCAGAGCAAAAAAAACCGGACAAAGGGTCCGAAGCCCCGCCCCACAGCCGGAAAGAATTTGTGAGGTGAACTACCTTTGCCAGGGGCTCATCCTCTACATGCAGCTTGCTTCAACCATCCGTACCGGCTAAAGTAAACTCCCAAAAGTTGGAACATCGTTGTTTCTGGTCAGAAATCGATTCGAGGGATTTCCCCGGACTGTCAAGTCCCTTGTGATTGGGTCCATTTGTTTTTGGAGGAATAAACTGCAGTCATTGGGTCCATTTGGTTTTTGCAGTACAAATACATTCCCGTCGCAAAAACTAGCTTGATGAAGTGCCTGTGATAAGGAGTAGAGGAAGCCGAGTATGGCGTCGGAAAAAACGCTAACAGCTCCTATATAAATAGACTTTGAATCACGCCCCAGGACCCTGCTTTAACCATCATTGCACCTTTTTTTGACTCCCCGAAGCCCGGAATCCTAGAGCGACCAAAGCCCGAGCCCAGAATTCTCTCAAACCCCTCAGCCGCCTCAAGCCCAAGTCCGAACCCTAAAACCCTAAAACCCCAAAGCCCTAAGGCCCCTAACCCTAAACCCTAAACCCTAAACCCTAAACCCTAAACCCTAAACCCTAAACCCTAAACCCTAAACCCTCAACCCTCAACCCTAAACCCTAAACCCTACACCGTACCCAGGATCGCCAAGGAGGAGCTCGTATGGGATGCCTTTGCAGGGCAGCTCCTGGGCTTCTTTGGGGTCTTCGAGTCTAGGGTTTAGGGCTAGGGTTTAGGGTTTAGGGTTTAGGGTTTAGGGTTTAGGGTTTAGGGTTTAGGGTTTAGGGTTTAGTGCAATTGTCATGGCTGTTGCCCAGCTGATCGTGCAGAGCCTGGGTTCAAGACAGGGCTAGGGTTGAGGGCCAAGGGCTTAGGGAGGGCTTAGGGTTCACGCAGGGGGCTTCGGGCTCTGAATTTCAGGCTTCCGCAAATGACCACATCAAAACAAATCCAGAAATCATTGCGAGGACCACTGGGAACCGCTCCCAGGGGTTTAGGCAGTCCCATGCTTGCGCGTTGCCCTGTGCGAGCTGCGAAAGTGCAAGACCCAAATTCTTGAACCCGAAGCCTTACATGGCCCCTCATTCCTCAAGCCCGGACACCTGAATCTTCCTTCACACCCCAAGCTAGATCCCTGCCTGCGCCTCCAAGGATGTTTCTTTGCGACTTCGGACGAGCCCTGGCTGAAATCCGGGAAGCTAGGGTGTTTCCCCCTGACAGCTAAACCCCAAACCGCCTTTTGAGGCTTCAGAGGATCCTTCACAACCCAGAGGGCGCGTGCGCACGCGCGTCGAAGGTACGAAAAACTCAACTCATGGCGGTTGAACATGGGTGTGTGTGTGTGTGTGAGAGTTTGGAAACAGGCTACCGTGGGGTCCAAATCAACCCTAAAAATGGGGTCATATACCCTATACTACGATAATTCCTATTAAAGCACATGAACCAGAAGCCCTTTCAGGGTTCGTGTGGTCCCCAAGAAGGTAGTAATAGTGACACTTATCACTGACGCCAACAAGAACAGCAACGACACTAGTAGGAACAACAAGAAGAGCAAGAGCAACAGCCAGAACACAAAAAGTAAAGATGCCAGACACAACATTAACCATTGGCAATAGCAATCAGGACAACAAGGACGAAGGAAGAATAGGTGCAACAGCAGAAGCAGCAATAACTATACGAATAAAGCGGAGAAGACCATCAGCAACGATCTGGCGCGCACTAGTCAGTTAGCTAAGTTAGTAAAGGAGTAGTAGTTACTAGTAATACTATAGTAGAAGCCAGCTTACTGGGCATGATGGTGTACGTGAACTTGCTCGCTGGAGCTGTGGACCCTCAACCTGCCGTGGCTGCAGGAAGTGCAGGTGACTGCCAAGCTGACCCTACTGGCCCGAACTGCGTGGGCCCAGGCAGGCTCACGAAACCCGACCTCGGCGCTAGGGAAGTGCCAAACCCTTTGATGTAGGAGCCATCCATCGCAGAGCTAGAAGGATTGGGGGAGTTGTAGTCTGACGCTGTTCAAGGCATTTGAGGCTTGGGACTTCTTTGGCAATGTGTCCCCAACACCTCAACCCAGCCTCAAGTTCCGCGCAGGAGGAACGACCTACGCCCCTGCTCGGGTCTACAGCTGGGGCGTCTGGTCCACACGTGTCTATGATCCTTGGCACGTCCTTTTTTCCCCTAGACACGGCCTTTTTTGGCATTTCGAGGTTTTTGGGCAACAAGTAGAAGGGCCTTGTATGGATGACTTGAGGAGTTTCAGCCGAACCTTCCCATCTGCTCAGCCTTTTTCGGCTTACTTCGTTTCTGAACCAGGTAGCTGAAAGGAAAGTTAGCCCTAAACCCGAAACCCTAAACCCTAAACCCTAAACCCAGTTCTACGCCAGGTGCAAAAGTTGCAGCCAAGTCAGGCCTTCGCCCTCAAACTCCCCAAACTCCCAAAACTCCCGACTTGCTGACACTGAGCCGGGGCTGCTCTTGGGGGGCGGCACAGGAAAAGAGTCCTAAGAGCCTGAAACCCTAAGCCCCGAATCCCTGAAACCCTAAAGCTACAACCCGTAAAAGCCTTGAAGCCCGAGGAAGAACCCTGAATCCCTCCAAGAAAAACAAGAGACCCTAGTCAACCCCAAAACCATTTTTTGTCAACATCCCATCCGGCAGGCAAGGAATTTGCGGGCTCACTCTGGGGTTAGGCACTCCAGGGACAGGGGGATTCTCTGGGAAGAATCCGGGTTGGGCACTCGGGAAACTCTGGGGTGGGATACGGGTGATGGGCGAGGAGAGGAGAGTTCAGTTTAAAGTCTAGCAGCCCCACTCCGAGGGTGGGGGAAAGAAACCCAAAACAACCCAACAGCACCCTCGAAGAAATAACATAGGGGCCCGAATAATTGGAATAGGGTTTTGGAGGGTTATTACAGTAGATTCATAAAAAAGGGGCCATAAGGGAATGCCCTAAACCCTAAACTTTAAACCCTAAACCCTAAACCCTATACTTCAGGTACGGGATGCGCTCAAAGCAGTGTTTCCCGATCGCGCAGACGACATCCAGCAGTTGGTGGACCCCGGCGAGTCACTAGCGCTGAATATTTTGGGCTTAGGGTTTGGGGTTTAGGGCTTGGGGCTTAGGGCTTAGGGTTTAGGAGTTGCTTTTTGGGGTTGAGGGATTAGGATTTTTTATTCCACCACCGGAGCCCTGAAGCCAAAACAGATGATCGTGCGAATAACGAGAACTCACTTATTTTGATGGGTTTTTACTTCTCTCCCATCTTATCATTATTGTTATTGTTGTTTTATTATTATTAATGTGTGAACATGTGATCTCTAGGGATGTTATATTATCATTCTATCGTTACATCAACCCGCCGCCCCCCACTAGGACCTAGGATTGAGTTGGTCAGTAGGAGTTGGACTTGAGTTCTGAAGCTGACAAGTGTTGGGTTTGCTTGCGAGGCGAGAGAAGGTCCTTCGTCCCCAAGCGAAACCTCAAACCTCACAGTTTTGGGGTCCAGGTGCATGTGACAATGTAGGAATGTAGGCGACATGAGGCAGCTTGATCGCCAAGCAGGCGCTTAAAAGGTGCACTCAATTCATCAGGTATGATATAACAATCAATCCCTTTCCGTGCGCGGAAGCGTGCGCGCCATGTGTCCTCCGCGTGGACCACAGCCCACGGCCTCATACGCCAAGGCAGAGGAGGTATAGGGCAAGGCAAGCCGTAGCGTCTGAGCGACCGCGGCAACGATATATGCAGCAGGCCGATGCGGAAGAATCGACATGGCAGACATTGGCATACAATAGGCAAGTCGGACTGCACATGCACCACGGATGTCGTGCAGGCGCTCACAAGATAGCTCCAGCAGCTGCGCGTGACACTCTTCAACACACATTGGCTGTCGAAGGGTCTCGCGCAAGTCACCGCACAACAGAACATCATAAACTTGTTTTGGACACTAATGCTCCCCTTTTGCAACACGGGATCACCAACACAGGGCTGAGCCGAAAGAAGACCACTGCCTTGGATGGCGGCTGACAGCTGTGCGCGATCACGGTGAGATTCCCTGTATTACCCTTTTCAGGAAGACGATTATTCATGTTTGACGGGCTCTTAAGCAATGAGTAGTTAGTCGTTAGCACCCCTACCCGGAAAGCAGCCACCCCCTCAAGGACTGCTCGTATACGGGGAACACCCCAAGTTTGCACCCACAAGCCCGGAAAGCACCCCACGAAAACCCTGAGCCCCCTCCACCTAAACCCTAAACCCTATATTTCCCATCTAAACCCCTAAACCCCTAAACCCAACCTCCAAGGTATGGCGTAGAGAGCTACACGTGCCGGTGGCTGTGCTGCGCCCTCTTCACCGCCACGCTGCTGGGGGACCTTGTGGGAAGCCAGGGCCTTAAAAGGTTCAGGAGTAGCAGTAGTAATAGTCGTAGTAGTAATAATAATAGTAGTAGGAGTAGCGCAGTAGCACTATAATTAGAGTCTAGAGATACCCTTGGTAGCTTTCTTGCCAGCAGTAAAGCTGTGAGGGTCGTGATAGCAATAAACATAGTGAAAAAAAAGGTGCAGACAAGACCTGGCTTCCCTCAACAATAAGCCCAAACCCCTAAATCCTACATCCTAAACCCTAAACCCTACAACCTAAACCCTAATTCCTAAACCCTAAACCCTAAACTCTAAACACTACTGCTACTGCTACTGCTACTGCTACTGCTACTACTACTACTACTACTACTACTACTACTACTACTGCTACTACCACTACTACTACCACTACTACTACCACTACTACTCCCACCACTCCTACTACTCCTACTCCTCCTACTCCTACTCCTGCTACTACTCCTACTACTCCTCCTACTACTCCTCCTACTACTCCTCCACTGCTACTGCTACACGCTACTGCTACTGCTACCGCTACTCCTTCTACTTCTTCCACTACTGCTACCGCTACTGCTACTCCAGCTGCTACTGCTACTGCTAGTGGTACTTACCTACTCACCTACCTACCTACCTACGTTAGGGTCCAACGTGAAATGACGGGCTGAAGCCCGTGTGTTTTTGTTTTGCTCCGTGGGGGGGGGGGGGGGTTGCAGTTGGATAGGGGGATCTGCAGGTTACGGGTTACTGTGGCTGTTGCACGACTCTGTGCTGCCAGGCATCAACATTCTTCGGCACCTCGTCTGCAAAGCTACCTCGAGCTGGAGCCTGTGAAAGCCGTCAAGCTCCAACACTTCTAGACCCCAAAGCCCGCTGTGTCGACTAGGATACTCTGGGATGTGCCCAACAAGGCCGACCACAGGGTTAGGGCTTTCAGGCTTCAGGTTGCATGTCTCATTGAACTCTACCTGGGGGCCCCTAAAGTAGTACCCTTGGGTTTGGGGCCCTTATTGAAGATTCCTAAGGGAAGGTAAGGGCCATTTTAGCCGTATATTCAGGTGAACCCTTAGGGGTACAACCTTAGCGTACGAGCCTCAATCCGCTTGAATCCTCATGCTGCAAAGCCAGCCCCAGATTGCACTCCCAACATTCTTACCCTTGTCCACACGTATGGCCACACGACCCCACCTGCAAGAAATCAATCCGGGCAGGCCGAAAGTTGGCTGGATTATGAAGTCCCAGACTGGGCCGACAAGGCTTCCGACGCATCAGGGCATGGATCTGCACCCATGAGCATTTCCAGGACGGGCTATTAGGCCCTATGACCCCTTAAAAAGGCTCTATAACCCCTTAAAAGGCCCTTTAATAGGGTTGATTATGGGGATTATAGGGCCTAATAGCCCATCCTGGTTCGCGGCACCTTATACGCCTTGCACCTCAGCTCCAAAGCCCTGAGCGTCCTTCCCTAAACCTCCGTCGGCATCGCTAGGGCCTAAACCCTACACCCTGGACCCTGAACCTGTGGGGGAAAAAATCCTAGAACCCTAAACGATCACGTGTAGGTGGGAGAGGTAGTGGTCCTGGAGTAGAGCGTCTGTGTCAAGGCTTAGGGTTTAGGGTTTAGGGTTCAGGTTTAGGGTTTGGGGCTGTGTAGGGGTGTTGGAGTCTAAAGAGAGAGGCGCAAGCCAAAGCCATCCACGGCTGGACGGAGTTGGACCCTGGGCTGAAGCCGTCCGCAGTCCCGGGCTGGTTTTTCGGGTTTAGGGCTTTGGGTTTCGGGTTTAGGGCTCACGGCCGTGATGCAAGTATCTGGCTAGTCCTCAAGCCCAGTTGCAAAAAGGGTTTAGGGGTTTAGGGTTTTGGGTTTAGGGTTTAGGGCTTCAAGGCATATTGGCTAGGACCAAGAGTAGGCCCTGATTCCCTTTCTAATAGATTATGGATAGGTTTGCTTTTAGAAGGAACCCCAAAACCCTCAGGGTTTAGGGTCTGGGGTGTTTCGGGGTTTAGGGTTTAGGGTTTAGGGTTTAGGGTTTAGGGCCTCAAGCCTTGAGATGCAAAGAACCCCCATATGGAACCTGTAAGCTCGAAACCCTCCCTGAGGTACGAAAAAATGAGAAGCCTAGTCACTTACAAGCATGCACCATCCTTTCCCCCTTAACAAAAAAGCCCCCCCCCCCCCCAATTCCCCCTCATATGAAGTACTGCCATCATTTTTCGAATTCTAGTGTACGGGCAATATTCAAAATTGGGGGGCTGGGGGAGGGGGGGGGGGGGGGGGGGGGGGGGGGTTGGGTGGGTAGGATCAGGGGGGAGGGGATGAAACCCCCAAAGCTTGCGGAAACCGCAACTCCGCGACTCCGCAACTTCGTCTGAGGCTCCCGGAGGCGAACGTCTTGAGGGGCCTAGTTACGTAGGTAGATATGCAGACATGTGCGGAGATTATGTGTGTATATATATATATATTTATTTATTTACATACATACACATATTAGATAGATATAGTGTGTATATATATATATATAGTTTCTGTTAGTTTTTTGAAGGTTTTCGCGTGCGTCAGTGGGTTTTTGGGGCAGTGTTCGGACTTCCCTGGCACATAGACATGTTTGGAGCCGAGGATCTGTGCAAGGTTAGAATGGCCACCTGGACAGCATGTAGGGTTTAGGGTTTAGGGTTTAGAGTTTAGGGTGCACCTTGAATCCTGAGCCCGAAGCTTGCGTTTAGGGTTGTTACTAGGTCCCCCAATGGGATTCTTATTACCTTTTTGTGTTTTGGCGGTTCCTTCTCCAAACTGAATCCTGATCAAGGAGTGACTGGGGAACCTAGTCAAGGGTTGAAAGGGGGAGTCGGGCCAGACAAGGGAGAAGAGGCTGTCGCGGCCGATTCCGGGCTGCTGTCGCATCGTGATGAGGGTACCTCAACCCACTTTGATGGGGTTCAGGATTTCGGGTTTAGGGCCTAAACCCTAAACCCTAAACCCTAAACCCTACACCCTCCATAGCCATTTTGGCTCAAGATTTTGGATCTGGCCTATGACGTAGAGCCACTTCCGCTGTAGCATTTTCATTTCATGCTAGCAGACCCCGCACATGTCGGACCCGGATGCGCGCGCCTTGACGCCCAACGAGGTGAAGAACACGAGGACTCTAAAGGAGGTCCGTGACCTGTTCACCAGCGGCGACTACACTGGATACTCCAAGAATGTGGTCAGGGCGTTCAGCCAGGTGCTTAGAAAGCTGGGCATCGAGGACGTTGGCGATGCGGAGTCGATGTCCAAGTTCCTGGAGGGGTTGACGGAGAACGACCTGGAAAGGGCCGACTTGCCCCGGGATGAGGAGCAGGGCGAAGACGAGGAGAACCGCGAGGAGGACCAGCAGGGGGACGAGGAAAACGAAGCCGAAGAGGGCCAGGAGGAGGCCGGCACAAAGAAGAAAAAGAGGAAGAAGGGGCAGGCCAGGGCGACCGAGCAGAAGGCGAAGAGGATGAGGTCGGCGGAGGCCAAGGGCAAGGCCAAGAAGAAAAAATCGACGTCATCGACGCCCGAGAGGTCCTACATGTTGTTCAGCTACAACGACTACCTGGATATGAACCTCGTGAACGAGGGGCTCCTCGCAGACAGTGCCGGGGAGACGTCAAAGACGTACAGGAAGAGGATCCACAACCTCTTGTCGGAGTCGAAGCCGTCGAGAGCCGACATCTACCTCATGCTGGCCGCCTCGCTCGTCACCACGAATGAGGCGAGGTTCTACCAGGCCCTGTCGGCCATCACCTCGGAGACCAACAGCGTTAGAATCTCGGCGTGGGTGAAAACGAACTTGGCGAGCTCCTTCCCTGAGGTCGCCGTGTTGGCGGGGCTCCAGCACGACTTGACGACATGCATCAACAGGCTCCGGATGGAGAGGGACAAGTTTGACCCCTCGAGCGGAGGGACCCGCCCAAGGATCCAGTTCGTCAACGTCAAGGAGGTGATCCTGCACAGCGTGGGCTACAGGGTGTCGCGCCAGCTGCTCCTTCCGCCGGGCCTCAAGGTGTGCGCGATGGCGAGCAACCAAAGGCGTGGTGAACTTGAAGACGAGGGAGAAGAGGAGGGACTCGAAGACCGGTGCCTTGCCGGTGAGGGCCGACCTCAACATCCTCTACACGGGGTCGCTGGACGAGTATTGGCTGAACCTCTCCTCGGACAGGAAGTTCAAGCAGGAGAAGATGACCTCGAACGGGATGATGGTGACGGGAATATCGTACACCGACCTTTGCAGCTCAGTCCCATGGTCAAAATCGCACGCCGCCTTCAGGGACCACCTCGAGGGTTCGCAATGGGCTCCGCCCAACATTCCTGCCCACACCGCCGCTAGACGTAGAGCTAGACCGGGATTACGTCCACAACTCCCTGATGAAGGACGGTTCACTTTGGACGATCTTCAACGGGCCATTCAAAAAAGCAAAGGCGGAAAGGCTCCGGGGCCGGACCAGGCGAGGAACGAGCTGTTTATGCGACTAGACAGAGAAGGAGAAGCAGCGCTCTTGCGTATCTACAACAAATGTTGGGAGGAGGGCGACATCCCAGGACCATGGGCCGAAGCAATAGTTGTGTCCATATATAAGGGTAAAGGTCTAGACACAGACGTCACCAACTATCGACCCATTTCCTTACTCAATACCATTTACAAAATATACGCTGCCATGCTACAACACCGCCTCGCAAAATCAAGTGAGCATTTCCTCCGAAGTCGGCAGTACGGTTTTCGGGAAGGTAGAGGCACACAACAGCCCATATTTGTTTTACGCCGCGCCATGGAGTGGGCAGAAATGACAAATAAACCATTACAATTATTATTCCTAGACTGGAAGCAGGCCTTTGACTCGCTCGACCACACCGCCATGCTTGAAGCGTTGCGCCGTTTCGGTGTTTCGGAACTTATGCTCAAGACAATACAGGCTATTTATCAGTCTCCAACCTTTTCCACCAGAGGACCCGATCACACCGCCGCAGCAGGCTCAGTGCACTCAGGTATTAGGCAAGGATGTCCCCTAAGCCCATATCTATTTATTATAGTGCTCACAGTCATGCTCGCAGATGTTGATAACGACTTATTACTCAGAGGCACGCCCACCAACACCTGGTCAGAAGGCTACCCAACGTTCGACCTGGAGTACGCGGATGACACATTGTTGTTAGCTTTGACCACACCGCAGATGCAAGACATTCTCACATCATTAGAGTCAGTAGCACATGAATACGGTATGCACCTAAATAAAACCAAGACGGAGCTCCTAATCAACCCCGATCGCCCCTCCTCTCCGCTGTACTTTACGGACGGCGCGGCCGTCCCGACCACACCGCAAATCAAGTATTTAGGCACCAGGATCACATGGAAAAAACTTTTGACGCCGCCTTCTTACATAGAGCAGCCATAGCCGAGGAAGCATTTAAGAAACTGCGCTTAGTATGGAACAGTAGCCTTTCACAGGCGGTACGTTTACGTATTTTCCAGTCTACCTTCACGCCCACGCTCATTTACGCGTTGGATACCCTCACGCTTACGCAAAAACAACTAGACAGGGTGGATGCTTTCTTCATTAGGTTCCTACGAAGAGTGGTTCGCATAAAAGCATCCTACTACTCCCACATCCCAAACACGGAAGTAATGCGCAAAGCAAGATATCCAACTCTACCATCTGCACACATCCTCAACGCCCAGCATAAAAGCCTTAAACAAGTATTTATGGCCCCCCGAACGGAACCAACACATAGTGTGGTTTTTACAGCTGCCTTTAAGGATCGTATTCTAGCACAAGGAAGACGTCGCGGAATGCAGATACCATACTGGTTAGAAGTCCTCACTAAAAGATTTTTTCCCGCAGTACTGGGATCCTGACCACACCGCCCGTACCCGCACCCTAGGCCCACACTACAAGTATGTCGAAATAGCTCGGGGTCATTCGGGAGTCAGACAGTTCCGGGAGGGCGCCAAAGCGCGCAGCTGCATCGCGCGCGCACGGCCCTGACAAAAAAAAACCCTACACCCTAGCGTTATCCAGCCTTATGCATGCCCCGACTGCCTGAGGCTGGAATGCCGTTGTGTTGGAAGAGCCTGGGCAGCACTCATAGGAGGCTCGTGCCCTGTAGGGTTTAGTCTGGGAAACCCGAAACCCTAAACCCTAGTTCTCAAGAATGGTTCAGGTGCAGCCGGCCGGAGAGCCTTTGTGTTCCAACGTTCCTTGTCCCACACCAACCATCAACCCGGAGTTGAAAAGATACAAAGCTCAGCCAGCGCAGAAATAGCAGAGCCTAGGGTTTAGGGTTTAGGGTTTAGGCCTTCAAAGTCCCGAGCTTGGCGATTCGGATGACGGTTTAGGGTTTAGGTGTTTAAACCCCAAACCCCAAACCCTAAACCCTAAACCCTAAACCCTAAACCCTAAACCCTAAACCCTAAACCCTAGCCCGAAGCCCCAAGCCCTAAGCCCGAAGCCCTAAACCCTAAACCCTAAGCCCTAAACCCTAAACCCTAAACCCTAAACCCTTACCCTAAACCCTAAACCCTTGGGACCCGAGGATGATCAACATAATTGTGGTGGTCATTCCGAAAGTCATTCTGTGGAGCCTCACCGCACAAGCCGGCATCACATTCCTCATGGCCCCTTGGCTCAGAAGTTGGGTTACAGTGTTTAGGGTTTAGGGTTTAGGGTCTAGGGTTAGGAAAGAGCGCTGTAGGAACCCATTCTTGGGACAGGGGACAGATTATTTAAAACAAAGTCGTGAAGGAGCACACGAGAATATGTGAGCAAATGCATTGCCCACCCCGAACATAAGAAATATGCCTCAGTATTCTCGCTTCCCCAGGGCCTACAGATAATAGATGTATCCGCATCATGGTTTGAGGATTACCACCCTTTCCTCGGCATTTTCTCTTTGAGTTTCAATGCATACACCCTACATACTTACACGATGTGGGTGGAAATTCCTTCTCATGCAACAGGGTTTAGGGTTCAGGGTTCCATACACAGAAGCCCGTTGCAAAAGAAGGGAAGGGAGGAAGGATCGTTTCTGGTCCCGGACTGCGAAAATACTGTAGAGAGTGACGACCGACCTTGAGAGACACTGGCCGCTACGCGAGCGTGTTGGAGGCGTGTTGAGGAAGCTTTCTGCGGCTCTGCAGCGATTCCTTCATGGGTTTAGGGTTAGGGTTTAGGGTTTAGGTTTACTAGCCCCCCTAGGTTCCCCCCTGAAATACCCTTAAAGAGGCTTAAGTATCCCTAAATAACCTTAATTATGGGGGGAACCCATGATTCCTTTGCGCAAGGAGACCTCCACCATTGATGACATCGTTGTCAACTCGGTTGCCCTTGCCCTTTGCCGCATCAAGGGGCATCAAACCCGGTTTGGAGCTTTTCTACACGGGCCCCGCTCCAGCTTCCTGGTAGACGACTCGTCCCAAGCTAGTAGCCTGTGTAGCTCGGCATAACTGGGAAGCGGGGTAGAGTCATCTCTGTAGCAGTTACGAAGCAGCTGCATGTCCACAGCGCGCCGGGGCCCACAGCATATGCCAAAGCAGTTTCCCCCTAGCCTTAATTACTGCTTTACTGGTTTCTCTAAACCCTCAACTCTAGGGAAACAGGCCGGCGAACTTGGTTTTTTGTACAAAACATGTGACCCGTGGCGGACAAGAGGCACCCCCCATCTACCTCTAGCCTATGTATCTCGTGGAGACCTATCCGATATTCTCGTACCATACATAACAGACCCCCCCCCCCCGCCCCACATAGGGATCACTTCACGCCTAGCCCGCTCCCGTTTCCTGGTAGAACTCTCACCCTATGATAGTAGCCACAGGCGTGCACAGATCTAGAACTAGGCAGGGCCGGGAATACGGACCACCTCGCGGGCAGTCATGCACTTAGCGAGTACGCGTCCGAAGGCCCGCGAGCCAAGGCAGTTTCCCCTAACTGTGATTGTCACTGCGTTTATGCTGTAATGTTGCTGTGCCTCCTTGTGCTGTTCTTGGTTTCAGTAAAGGAAGGGAAGCAAGCCGCCGGCGAACATAGTTTCTCCGTAGGGGATAAGAAACCCTCTTTGTCAACCGTCCCTCTACGCTGGGTTGTTGCATTCTATTGTTGTACTTGGGTTGAGGACCTACCCTGACTGTCTCCGAAGCCAGACAGTGTTTTTCCCGGAATGTCGTATGGTAGTCCCCGCATTGCTGTGGCTAGTCGGGTGCAAAAAACACAAAAAGGCCTTAAGACCCTAAACCCGAACCCTAAACCAAATATGACCCTAAAACCCTAACACGAAATAACCTAAGACCCTAAACCCTAACACGAAATGACCTAAAACCCTAAACCCTAGCACGAAAGAAAAAACTTCAAACCCTAAACCCTATCACCAAAACACCTAAAACCTTAAAAACCTAAGCCCGCAAAACAAACTCCAACACCCCTTAAATAAACCCCAACACAAACCAAAAAACCCAAGACCCTAAATCCTATGCAGCTAAGTCTGCTAAGTCAAAGCCCTTCAGCGAGGCCTTCATCTTGCAGATTGACGAGCTCCTGTGCAGCGAGCTCATGCCCGGGAGCCCCAGAGTAGGGCTTAGGGTTTAGGGTTTAGGGTTTAGGGTTTAGGGTTTAGGGTTTAGGGTTCAGGGTTTAGGGTTTAGGGTTTAGGGTTTCGGGTTGAGGGCTGAGGGCTTAGGGCTTCGGGTTTTGGGTGAGGGTTTGGGGTTTAGGGTGAAGGGCTTAGAGGATCTACGGTTGCTAAGGCATGCTTCAGCCCGTGATCAAAAACCTTGTCGATCGGCCTTGGTTATACGTTTGTAGGAAGAACCGCTGGATAACATCCTGAAGCCCTGAACCCGAAGCCTGGCCTAAACAGTCTGTCATACCGGTGCGGGCAGATTCCTCTTGCTGCCTCAGGTCTGAGACCAGCAGGACCATTGTCGCAACTAGGCTTGCAACGAGGTTGAAGGGAGCCTTCCTGTAGCTGCTTGCGCTTGCCAAGAAAGCTTCAGCTTCAGGCAGCAAAAATCCCCCCCCCCCTCCTGGCGGGTCTACAACCAGCTTCCGATGTTCCAGGCAAAGCCCAGGCAAAGTTGGGGCATGCTTTGTGAAGCTGCAAAGCGCCGCGCTGCCCAAAGCCTTATCCTAGCGAATCACGGAACGCACTGCGCTCTTCAACAAAAAGATATGGGACGAGGGCACTCTTCTTCTTCCACATGTTGGACCTTTCCAGTATATGCCCTGCCATGTGGCGGGTGGCAAAACCAAAACCCAGAAGCACAGTAGCAAGCTTTCAACAACCGCACAGCCCGCCAGAGGGGGCCAAAAACAGAAAGCGGTCAAGCTGCAAACAAGGACATGCTCGAAGACTATGAGCTGCATGGCTACGAGGAGGCGCCCAACATCTTACTGGCTCAAAACCCAACTTTTCAACTTTTGGGCTTCTTATAAGGTAGTTTATTATGAAAATTTCAACTTTTATTTCCTTTGGTTTTGGGTCTGTAAGACATCCTAGTAGTAGGATTTCGGGTCGGGGGTAGGGCTTTCCGGACTGTAGGGCTGTTCAAGGCTGGCCACCTGTGAGAATCGGAAGCGCCCGAAAGAATGGAGAGCCAGTGAGCTGCAGGTTTAGGGTTTAGGGTTTAGGGTTTAGGGTTTAGGGTTTAGGGTGCAGGCCAACAAGCTGGAGCAGATGAAGGACAACCAGGTCCTCGAGGACTTCGCGACTGCTCAGGGTTTAGGGTTTGGGGGGCTTAAAGATTTCGAGGGCGCATGCCTTCAAAGGTCACCCTCATCACAAATGGGGGTTTCCGAAAGTTAGGGGGCCGGAGGAGTGGGGAGTGTTCGGGAACCTGGGGTTACATACCCCTGGGAGCCTCATGGCGCTGTGAGGAAGGACATTCGACTGTGTGCCTCGCCTGGCTTGCCTGAGTGCGAGTGATAACACCAAAACCCTGGGTACTCGTCCCTAAACCCTAAACCCTAAACCCTAAACCCTAAACCCTAAACCCTAAACCCTAAACCCTAAACTGTGTGACATCCTTGGGCACAGGAGTTTGACGAGAAGCTTAAGAGGGACTGGTCATGGCTAGAGCTGGCCTTCTTCTTCCCTTTCAAGCTCATCTTGGTGATTGTGCCGCTTGATGTGAACCTTTTTAGGTTGAGGGTTTAGGGTTTAGGGTTTAGGGTTTAGGGCTTAGGGTTTAGGGTTTAGCGATGAACTTTTTAGTCCATTGAGCGTGCCGGTCTGTCAAGAGTGTCTGGCAGCAGCCAAGAAAAGCTCCCGATGTCATTCCGCAACTATCGCAGAGTCTTCCAGACGATCTACCACACAGGGTGTAGATCTGGAACCATGTCAGGTTCACGGTCCTGTTCGTCGAGCTGCCCCAACCTCAGCTGTCTGCGCGAACGGCACATGCTATGAATACAGGACTTGCCACCTAAACGTTCAACCAGTTCTGCCAGAAGTACCGCCGCTGCAGCACGTGCTTTTTATGAAAGATCTCGGATTGGAGTTTCGAGTTTCAGGGTTGGGTAACTCCCCCAACTATTCGAACCAAGCTTAGCACCTTTAGCGTGACCCGGCCAGGTACTACCAGAGGAATTGTGTCCAGGGCGCAAACGGTGGGCTGGTCTCGAAAGACATGCACTATCCAGTGAGCACGCGCTTCAGTGGCCAAGCCGCAAGTCGTCGACCTGTCCGTCCTACACTCTTAAAATCCTTCCCCCGCCAAAAAGGGGGGTGGAGAGAAGGAGGTGGGCCGAGGGGGGGGGTGGGGTTGGGCAAATATTGAACAATGAGAGGGCCGCAGCTTATTGGGGATCTACTGGGTTGCTGGTAAAGAACTGACCTCAAGTTGCCAGAATTGGGAAACCACAATTTTACCCCAAATCCCGAAGCCCTGAAACCTAGCACAATCCAAGCATGTTGTGGGGAACAGGGGGCCCGAAACTCCCTAAACCTCAAAACCCTGGATCTCAGTCGGAGGGTTTTTTTTGAAGGGGGGTTTTGGGCTTTTCGGTTCGTAGTCAAAAAGGTGTTCCAGGGTTGAGAGGGCCCTTTTCAATGTGCATATGCAAGACCCAGATGAAACTCCGATCAAATAATCGTATTGTGATCCATGAGTGCCCTGCTACTTAAGCCTTGTGAGAGCCCCACATAACATCCAAGCACCAGCGAAACCAAGTCCACTGCCTCCTCGCGCGACCGTCTTTTGGTCGAAGCACCCCTGAACCCGAAACCCCGAACCCTAAACCTTCAAACCCTACCCCTAAACCCTAAACCCTAAACCCTAAACCCTAAACCCTAAACCCTAAACCGAAGGCCCCTGAGGTTTTGTGAGGCGACACCCGAAAAAGCCCCCGAAGATCCCCGAAGCTCGGAACCTCAACCCAGGCTTCCTCACGGCCCGGGCCCCAGAGGGTTTAGGGTTTAGGGTTTAGGGTTAGGGTTTAGGGTTTAGGGAGCTTCAGGGACTCAGAGGGTTCTGAAGGTTTCTGGTTTTGGGCCGTGCTAGGGCTGGCGGCTGTAGGATTTGTGTCGCTGAGTTTAGGGGGTCAAGGGCGTTTTGGCAGCTCAGCCCAAAAACCTCCCTCACGTGGTCGGAGCCCAAACCAAGAAGCCCGGAACCCTAAACCCTAACCTGCGACGTTTCGTGTTGCCACTGCAAGGCACTGGGATCACTATACACATATATATATATATATATCTGTACATATATATATATATATACAGATGTATATATGGACCCTTGATTCGGGTAAACCCCAAACCCTCCAAACCCTAAGCCCTGCTCCCTTGCCTGTGCTGAGACCGCAAACGTTAAAAGAAAACAAAAACGGCCAAGGGCTCATTGTTATGGGCCCACGGCCTTATATAATCATATATTAGTCTATTTATATAATGATATAATAATATAATAATATAATAATTTAATAATATAATATTATAATAATATAATAATATATTATACTAGTATAATCATATAACAATCGAATAATAGAAAAAATAGAAGGATCCGCAATAGAATATTTTAACAATGCAACCACGTATAATACAAACATTCAGTTTCAACTTTGCACTCCAAAGCTGAGGCCTTCTTCAATGGCTTCTTCCCGTCTCTCGGAGGTTTTAGGGTCTAGGGCTTCGGGTACCTGAGAGAGGGAGGGAGAGAGAGGGTTCAGCTGTTTGGGGTTTAGGGTTTAGGGTTTAGGGTTCTTAGGGTTTTTAGGGTTTTTAGGGTGTTTAAGGTTTTTAGGGTTTTTAGGGTTTTTCGGGTTTTTCGGGTTTTTCGGGTTTTTAGGGTTTTTAGGGTTTTTAGGGCTAAATCTCAAAGCTTTCGGTAGGAAGCAAGGACATCCCCCAAGTGCAGGGCAGGCATGCTCAGATCCCAGAAAGCCCCACGCATTCCTCACGCAGCTTATGTAATGCAGGAGCCTCGGCTTGGCGTCTTCTGGAAGTTTGAAAGTAGCACCGGGGTTTGGGGTTTAGGGTAACCCTAAAGAACCCCAAACACTAAGCCCTATGTAAGCCCTAAGCCCTATGAACCATGTCTCATCCGAGGCTCCCAGTGGAAGAGGAGCCTTTTTGGGTCATGCCAGACCACCAATCCGCGTAAGGGAGGCCCTTCGGAGCTCCCCAGGGTATCAGGATACTTCAGCACATCTGCACCCTAAACCCTAAACCCTAAACCCTAAACCCTAAACCCTAGCCCCTAAACCCTGAACCCTGAACCCTAAACCCTAAACCCTAAACCCTAAACCCTAAACCCTAAACCCTAAACCCTAAACCCTAAACCCTAAACCCTAAACCCTAAACCCTAAACCCTAAACCCTAAACCCAAACCCAAAACCCTAAACCCGAAGCCCTCAGGTCCAGAAGCCGCTAGACGGCAGAGCCTTGAATCCCAAAGAAGTCGTCAGGGTGTCTGTTTGCAAAGTCCCCCATCGGCCTTTCCAGAAGCATGTTGCCGAGGTTTAGGGTTTAGGGCTTAGGGCTTAGGGCTTAGGGCTTAGGGTTTAGGGTTTACCGAGGGACCCTAGCTTAGGAAATCGTTTCAGCTCTTTTTTGGCGGCCCAGGGTGTGGCCAGTCCGTGGTTCAACCAACCAGCAAACCCCTAAACCCTAAACCCTAAACCCCCTAAGGGCAAGCTTAAAATCCTGCACCCGCAGCCTTCCCGGCCTGCGGCGCCCTGTGTGGCTAGAGCCATTCTCCTGGCCTTGGCAAAAAATGGTGGAGGGTTTAGGGTTTAGGGTTTAGGGTTTAGGGGGGGTTGGAGATGTTTATTCAGACTCTAGACTGCAGCTTGCTTCAACCTGGTTGCTCTATGTGGCTAGCGCGAACAAAGGGGGCAGATGGAAGAAGCGATATCTTTGGCCCTTTGCTGGGGGTTGGATTGCCCTAAGGCCCTAAAGCTGAAGAGGGCCCAAGGTGCAGGGCACGCAGCATCAAAAGCATCACAACAAGCCATTGCAAAGGCCAAGGCTCTCACACGCGTTTCCTTTCCACCAGTGATGCGTTTCTCAGGCTAACCGTAACATACCGTAGCCCTTGAGTCTCAAACCCTAGCCGCCCTAAACTCTTACTGATGGACGTGAGAAACGCTTTGGTTGCCGTTGCCGGGCCGACTTTTCACCTACTTCTACTGATGCGAGCCATAGTCCATCCAGTGTGAGTATTGTCTAAGAGTCGCCCTGTTTAGGCTTGATTGACTTGAGGGATCAGCTGAGTTTTTGCTATGGCTAATTTGGCTTCTGGCCTGGCCAGGCAGATATTTTTCTGTACTTCAGTTCATTGTCATTTGGTGCCAACTTGAAGTGTGGCCTGGCCAGTGCTGTATGTATGTTTTGTGGGTTTCAAAAATGCATGATGAGGGAGTGCCGAAGACGACACCCTCGCTTGCGCATTGGTGGTTGGGCAGAAGGATACAACTGTCAAAGGTTCACGCCCTTGTCCGCAGAAGCGCATGCTTCAAGCGTCCTCGGAAAAGACACTTCAATCTAGCCGCTAGCCATTCGCTTGGCTTCATGCTGATAGGCCCCCCCTTTGATGGAGTCCGAGGTGTCCTAGCTTTGGTCTGACGAAAGAGTCGGGCTGATGTCGTAGAACCGTAGGATTCGTGCAGAGACCTTAAAAAAGGCTTTGGCGCTCTTGGGAGTGGAGTGCGAAAGCTGTGCGCAGGCCGCTTTTTGGCCTGCTGGCTCTTGTTGTGCCACGTCCTCTCTCCTTGCTCGGAGCAGGCATAGTACAGCGGTATCGCAGACGGCTGCTGAAAGTGGGCTAAGGCCATGAAGACATGGTTTTCACGGGCAAGTAGCATATGTGTGAAATAAAATTTGCCGCAAACACACAACCACCCCAGCCAGCTCAACCACTCACCTTGCATGCCATCAGGGCCTCATGCAGACGTGAAACGGTGACCACTTCCCACAACAGCTGCAGCTTCTTTGCAGCCTCGGGTTCTCGGGCCATGGTTTCGCGCGGTCGTGGCCCGGCACGGTTGGGTTGCTGCTTAGGCCTGTCTGTTGCAGCATGGGCGGCGGCGGGCTGTGCATTCAGCTTGGTCTCTGGACGATCCTTTGTCATAGTGGGGTAACATTTTACATCTTTAAAGGGCACTTAAACTCAATAAGTGATAGAAGGTTAGTTTTTTTATACCATCCCAACCATGCACCAGGAACATCTCGGCCGGTCTTGTCGAGGCCTGGCGGAGTGGCGTGTCAGGCGGAGGATCCCTTCGCCCAGCGTGGCGGCATCGCTGCGGCCGACTTGATCCGGAAGCCCCCGGTGGAGAGCGAGCGCGGCGGCTTTGTGCAGAAGAGGCCGCAGGGTGATAGGCAAAGGCCTGGCTACAACCAGGGCGCTCAGATGACCCGTGGGAGAAGGAGTTTTCGAGTAGCCGAAGAGGATGAAGAGGACGGGGAGGATGTGAACCTCACCAAGGAAGAGAGAGACTTGGTAGGCCCTTGGGACATTTTCTATTTTTCCTTTATTTAGGGGTTTTTAGAGGTTCCTATCTATCGGAATTGTTTTAAGAGGTTTTAGGGGGCATCCTAGGAGAGGAGCGCTTCCGGCAGCAGATTCACAGGCCAGTGACCTTGACGACCTTCATCAAGCGCGCTGAAACTCCGGAGGAGTTCATGTGGATTGTCTGGACAGCCAACGACGAGACCATGCCTCCTGCCCCAAACTCTAAACCCTAAACCCTAAACCCTAGTTTTTGAGCTCAACTCTCTCGTTGACTTCTTAACGCAAGAGCACTGAGCACACCGAATCTTTCACCAACAACAAGCAACGAGGGTACAGAAGCCTGCATAAAACACAGCCACGGCTTAGGGATACTTGGAATAACTTTTAATTATTGGGTACTATACTTCCTAAGAAGCAGCTAAAAGTGTATTGTTTTTGCTAGGGTTCTCAAGGTCAGTATGGGCTAAGGCTGAACCATATTCATCTTGCAGCTGCCTTCCACAAGCTGGCGGCCTTGAAGAAGACGCATGCGCCCTTCCGCGACCGGATTCGCAAGAGCCCCCTGCTCGTGGCTAGGTGTGTCCTTGGGAGCTGCTTTGCTGGTCCCAGTCCGAGCGATTGCATTCCCCCCCCCCCCCCCGCCCCTCTCCACTTCAGCTATTTTGATTCCCCTAAACCCTAAACCCTAAACCCTAAACCCTAAACCCTAAACCCTAAACCCTAAACCCTAAACCTTAAACCCTAAACCCTAAACCCATACAAACACCCAGTAGGGGGGAAGGGATTTAGCCCCTGAGGTAGACATGGCCAAACAGGCCGCCCGGGTGGCGGACCGGCGGGAGTTCCAGGGGCGTGAGATTGCCAACATGCCCCTGGGCGCTGCAGGGTTTAGGGTTTAGGGTTTCGGGTTTAGGGGTCAGGGGGGGTTGGTGATAGGGCGTAGATGCTGTGAAGGTTAGGTTTCGGAACAAGCTCGAAAGCTTGGACCACACCGAACCTGTGGGTGAAGCGGAGGGGCAGGCCTGCCTCCAGGGGGTTCAGGGAGGCCAGGGGGGCCAGCGGGGCCAGGGCCAGAGCAGGCAAGTCAGGTTGGGGCTGATTTTTGAGCACCCGCCCTGCCTGGGCCGGCCCGAGGCCCCTGGTCCCTGAGCACGCTGCGGCGAAGGGTCCGGGTCCTCCTGGCTAGGCCCGGGGGTACCCTCGCAAAAAGGCCAGCCACGCCCAGGCCAAGGAAGGGTTTAGGGAGAACGTGGGAGGCGGGCGAGCGACTAAGCGCCGCCCCCCAACGTAAGGGGGGTGGCCTAGGCCCTGAAGTTAGGGTTTAGGGTCTAGGGAAGTTTGCTCTGCGAAAACTCGTGTGGTTTCACGTTGAAGAGGGGCAGAGAACCAGAGTCCTGGGCTTAGCAATTCATCTTGAAGTAGGATGAAATCATCTGGAAGTTCAGGGGCAGAAGGTTAGTTCGGCCGCATTCCTCAAACAATTCGGAGTTTGGAGGTCCCGGCGTTGCATGACATGCATGGCTTTCGTGTTGCGACCCGCTCTCTTGGAAGCTTCTTTCGGGGTTCCCTTGCAACAACCGTGTGACGGCCCAGATGCCTCGGGGTTTAGGGTTTAGGGTAAAGGTTTATAACAGGGTTTAGGGTTTAGGGACAGAAGCTCCCGAACGCCCGAAAACCCAAACTGGCCAGAGAGGGAGAAGCAAGCAGAACCCATGAACCATGCATCTATAGGCTCATTTCCGCCGCCTCCTTGCGGACGGAATTTCCTTGGCTTCTGGGCACCGAACTTCGTAAGTCTGCTTCCATTTCTGCACGTCTTAAACCCTAAACCCTCAACCTTAAACCCTCAGCCCTAATTTTTGCCCTAAACCCGCAACCCGAACCCTAAACCCTAGCCAGGGTCCTGGCAGCGTGACGTAGTCGTTGTTGAAGTCTGTTGTTGTGATGTTTGTTCGGCGCCCGGGCTAAACATCCGTGTGATGGTTGTCCTCGTGTCGATGCTAGCGTGGTGGAGGCTGTTTCGTGGTTGCAGTTTCAGATGCTCAACAAGACTGTTGTTAAGTGATGCGGCTTGACTGGTGCCTTGTGCCCCAAGAGGTGATCAGATCCTACAGTAACGGCAGGAAGAGCAATGACAAACAATGACTTCTTGTTGACGTTACGATAAAAAGAAAGTGCACGAGCGCTGTGCCAGTTACCGAGATCTTTAAGTCGCTTGGCCACTGATCTTGACGTGACAGTTCATTGTTGTGCGCGTCAGCTGCATACTTGGCTGTTCCGGCAGTCCCATGAAGGCCCCCGCAAGAGGTCTGAGCCCTAGCCCTCACGTAGTTCCTTTCTTAACATGGGTTAAGATCTTATAGAAACCGAAGCAAGCCCAACGGGTACCGTTTTGGTCCCAGGTTACTGGGCAAGCTAGCTGAAAGGGCCCCATGCCAAACTTTCACAGCCCTCTAAGGGCTTTTGGGTTTAGGGCTTCCTTGCCAGCGTAGCTCTTGTTTGCACACTTGGCGTAAAATCAGACGCCGCAGGCATCCCTAAACCCTAAACCCTAAACCCTAAACCCTAAACCCTAAACCCTAAACCCTAAACCGTTGGCAGAGAAGTTGATGTTGCGCCGACGTCCAGGAAAAGACCAGCCCAAACCCCAAACCCCAAACGCTGAACCCTTAACTCTCATCCCTAAACCCTAAACCTTAAGCCTCATCAACCCCAAACCCTAACCCTAACCCTAAACCCTAACCCTAAACCCCAAACCTTAAGCCTCATCAACCCCAAACCCTAACCCTAACCCTAAACCCTGAAACTGCAATAGGCAAGTGGCAGAGCCGCTTTGACAAATTTGACAAAAGGGGCTCATGCCCTCCCCGCGTCGGCAAACCCCACAGACGTTAAAACAAGAAACAGCCCTCTCGAGACATTTTGGACTTTGGCCAAAGGGCCGTTTAGGGTTTAGGGTTTAGGGTTTAGGGTTTAGGGTTGAGGTTAGGGTTGGGCATGTTCCCCTTTATACTAACAGTCCTTAAGTGGGATAGTATAAGGGGGGACATCCCAAGTCATATGCCTCAATGTAATAGTATAGGGTATATGATCCCAATTTTGGGGTTTATTTGTTCCCCAATGTACTATTTCCTTAAGCCCCCCCCCCCCCAAGTATTGTTATCCCTAAACTGCCCTAAGAAGGAAGCATATATATATATATATGTATATATATATGTATATATATATATGTATATATGTATATATGCACACTTCATTTTCCACACTCTATTTTCTGGGTGGTTTCTAAGCAACTGGTAGCAATGGAAAGTAAACCCTCCTGATCCCTGCATAAGCCTGCGCCCAGGATTGGCGAAGTCCTGGGCGTGTCATTGGCTGCGAGAGTGCCCGAGATCCTCGGTGGCCGTTGAGGTTAGGCTAAGCCCTAAACCCTAAACCCTAAACCCTAAACCCTAAACCCTTTCAGGTGTGCGCTTCGACCGCGGACCTTGGGTTTTGCGATGTTGTGATTGTGGACAAGTTGTGCAGTTTTGTTCGGACCCGGGCGTCCTGCTGTGCACGTCTTTCTCCCGTATTTGAATGTGTTTCTTGCGTTGGAGGTGTAGCTGAGAGTAATGCTCGCAGGGCTGCCAGCACAGGTTCGTGTTGGCTGCTGGAAGTTAGAGCACGCCTTAGGCATAGCATGTTTTGGCCAATATGCTGTCTACTGGCGGTGAATCGGTCCGGAATGACCTCAAAAAGGACTGCGAGGTTCGGGGCTTAGGGCCTTCGTGTTGTCGAAAGTTCGACTGGGTTTAGGGTTGAGGGTTTATAGGGTTAGGAATTTGGGGTATATAGGGTGTAGGGTACGAGCAAAAGGGCTTAGGGGGCTTCAATGCTGGCCGGAGCCCAGGAATGTGGAACGGATGACGCCGCAGGCCCTGGCGAGCACGATGCACCTTGGCTTTTTGTTGGGCAATGCTTTGCTGCCTGTATGGTTCACATACCTTCATAGGAACTACCACCGCAAGTTTTAAGCTTCTTTTGGTCCCCCCATTTTGAGAAGAAAGTTTTCTTCGTGACATTGGAGTTGTAGGGTCCTTAAGGGAGGGGGCTTCATGGGGGGTAGGTATACCTAGGAAACCGTCGGGAAGCTCAGGGAGCCCTAGGGAGTAGTGGGGAGTAGTCGGGAACCTTGGGTTACACACGCCCCTTGAACCCCCTTCTGTTCAGCGCCCTATGATTGCACGTAAACCCTAAACCCTAAACCCTAAACCCTAAACCCTAAACCGCAGACATTCCAGGTACGGCCTCGGGGTTCTCAATCTGGGGGACAAGAAGGAAGTCGCCGAAGCCATGCGCAGCTGCGCCGAGGTGATTCCGGTCCAGCTGGGCCGGTCCCCGGCTTGCACAAGAGAACCATCCTGTGGGATGTTCCCCCCTTATGCTAGTAGGGGTGGGGGGGGTAGTATAACTCCTACATTATACTATCAGCTCCTTAAGAGAGTTGAAAATATTGGTACTAGAATCCCTAGTAAGGACTGTGAGTATAAGGGGGAACATCCGAAGGCATCTTCTGCAACATAAACGCAGCCATAGCAAAGTGTGCTGAGTGTAGATGTAGGTTCGCGTGTAACAGAGAGTAGGGCAGAGCCTTTTCTGATGCTTCCTGTCTCATCATGCCTGCTTGTTTGGCCCGCAAGAGAAGTGAAATCGCCAGGCCCTTCCTGCAAGCTTTTGAAAACCCGCAGCCCTGCAAGCCCTAAACCCTAAACCCTAAACTAAACCCTAAACCCTGAACTCTAAACCCTAAACCCTAAACCCTAAACCCCAATCCTTGTCGAACGGGGGGCTATAGGGCCTTGCTTCCCTTGCCCGCACGAGGTTCACTTCTCAGGATGTCGCGCAGGCACTTGGGCTTGATTGTGGCCCCTGTAGGGGTACCCGGGTACCCTACATGTAGGGTCTAGGGTTTAGGGTTTAGGGTTTAGGGTTCAGGGTTTAGGGTTTAGGGTTGGGGGTTGAGGGTTTCGGGGTTAGGGCACGCACAGGGTTTAGGGTTGCCTCGGCGGCCTAGCTATGAGTAGGCATCGAAAAGATGGATCCTAGTTTCGACACATCAAGCTCTAAACTACCTTCATTCCACGTTTTCGCTTCTAAACTCTCTTCTAAGCCACCGTCAACAGAAACGACAGGCTACCCTTCTTCGTTTCTAGTTTTCCAGGCAACCGGGAGACCTAGATCCTCCAGTTTAGGGTTTAGGCTTTATTTTAGGGTTTAGGGTTCAGGGTTCAGGGTTCAGGGTTCAGGGTCTTGCATCCTCAGACCCTCAACCCTTGCTTGCCCCTTGTCTCCTTAAAGGCGGAGCGCCTGAAGCTGCCTTTAGTCAGTCCACCCAAGGCACTTCACTCGCCCAGCGAGGAAGCGACATGACCACAAGAAGACCTTAGTCCCCTGAGGCCCTTTGAAAATGGCCAGCAAAAGCAAGTCCAAACCCTAAACCCTACACACTAAACCCTAAACAATGTCTCTGAGACTAGACAGTGTGTGTGTGTGTGTGTGATCCGCCTGGCCCGTCCGAGTGTGAGAGGTTAAACCCTGAAGAAAACACAGCCTCAAGCGAGGAATGGTACCTCAGCTTTTTCAGCAACGGTCCCGAATCAAACTGCCACCTCTCCCTTCTGGGCCGGCGCAAGATTTGTTCACGGAGCGCATCAGCCCGAACAGTTGAACCCCTGAACCCCAAACCCTGAACACCAAACCCTAAACCCCAAACCCCAAACCCCAAACCCCAAACCCCAACCCCCAACCCCCAAACCCCAAACCCTAAACCCTAAACCCTAAACTCAACTCAGCCATTGAGACTTCTCGAAGGTGGCCTGGGGCCTGGGCGCGCGGGAGTCCGCAAATGAAGCGGGGGAGCGCCAGGGCTGTAACACCAGGCTTTTGTGCTTAGGGGAAGAACATGGAAGTGGAAGGTCAACCCTAAACCCTAAACCCTAAGCCCTAAGCCCTAAGCCCTAAACCCTAAACCCGAAACCTCCCGCCAAGTGCTTTTCCCTATTTCTGGTTCAAGGTTCCCTTATTTTAAGTAACCAACCCCAAAAAAACGGGTACCCTTATTACAATATGGTTACTGGGCCACCAAGCCCTTGTAAAGTTGGGGTCAGATACCCTGGACTACTATATTTCCTGTTTAAGGCAAACCCTAAACCCTAAACCCTAAACCCTAAACCCTAAACCCCTGAGTCATAAACCCTTTTGGGTTCATTTGGTCCCCAAGGTCCTTCTGAGCTTTTTGATTCGGGGCTCGGGGGAGCTTTGTCTGCGCAGACTCGACAACCCAAAAAGGCCTTCAGCAGTTGTAAGTTGTCGTGGCTTGTGCAGGTTGTTCTGAGAGCACCGAGATTTTGCCCCAGAACTTCAGTATGTGTTTCCATCACTTGCTCAACCTCTCCTCCCTCCTGCGCCCCGCGCTGTGTCTTCCCAAAGCCGAGGTACGATAGACGCGGGTAGGGTGGGGGCGAGGTGTTGCGAGGGTAGGGTGATGATGATGATGATGATAATGATCTTGATGACCATGATGATGGTTTTTCTTCGGTTGGCGATTATCAACAGAATCCTTCTTATCCTTGTCTTGTATCAAGCCGACTGTGTTTGGGCTGTCGAGCAGCCGTTTGGCTGGAAGCCAACCTTTGCGCACCAGAACATGGAATGTTGAACCAGAGAAGCTTCGCTTCGGATGTTCCCCCCAATACTAGCAGTCCTTAATGGGGATTGTAGTAGGGGGTACTACAATCCCTATGTAGGACTGTTCGTTTAAGAGGAACATCCCAAAGAGGAGCCATCAAACGCAGTTCGGGGGTTCAGTTTAGACTTTCGGGATGTTGTGGCTGCAGCCAGTCGACACATACATGAACCCAAAAAGGGCTTAATTAGGACTCGTAATGATGCCTTAAACGAATTATAGCAGTACAGGGTCTCCGACCCCAATTTTAAGTCTGAAGTGGAGCAGAGCCGTGCTCTGCCTTGTGCTGAGGCTCCTCGATGCCATCGAGGGCTGGGTGATCAGTCAGGATGGCCCCGGGGTTTTCTGCCTGGGGTTTGCCGCGGGGGTTTGGGGGGGGGGGAGGGGGGTTGGGGGGGTGTTTGGGGGGGCTTCGAGGTCGGGTTTTGCTACTTCTGCGGGCGAACAGTTTTTGCGGGGAGGAGCCTGAAGAATCAGACTTCGCTTCTTGAGGATGGCTGTTGCATGCTCTTGCCATGGTATCCCCATGGGAAGGCCCTACAAAGAACAGGGAGCACAGGGGTCTGAACCGCGCCCCCACCTTAAACGTGATTCAAAAGCAGCCGCAGGTTGGCGGCTGCAAGCTTCCAGGGTTGAGGGTTTACGGTGTAGGGTTCAGCGTCTCAGGCATTGCTTTGAAAAGCTTAAGCCCTGAAATCAACTCGTTTGGGTTCGGGGCAAAAAAGGGTTTAGGGGCTTCAAAAGGGCTTGGGTTTAGGTTTAGGGTCCTCGACCCGCGAAGGGCTGTGTAAATTCAGGCCTTGCGTCGCCTAACTGCGAAACATGTTTCACTCCACTGCTTGGCGCAAGACTCTCTGGCAGAGCGCGCCCTGACTCTTAAAACCCTCAAGTCCTGAGCTTGAAAAAAACCCAAACCGAAACCCCAAACCCTAAACCCTAAACCCTAAACCCTAAACCCTAAACCCTAAACCCTAAACCCTAAACCCTAAACCCTAAACCCTAAACCCTAAACCCTAAACCCTAAACCCTAAACCCTAAACCCTAAACCCACTCCTAAGCCAAAGAGGCGAAGAGATTGAGCCCACGGTCTGCCGTTCTGGACCTGCCAATGATCGCCATGGCTTTTGCCAGGCAAGGCAGTTCGGGTGATCTGGGGCGTGCAAGGTTTAGGGGGTTTAGGGTTTCGGGCGGTTAAGAGTTTAAAATTTAAAAAAGGTTTTCAGTTAAAAAGGGTTTTGGGTTTTGGGCTGATGCCAACGCTTGGTCATGTGCAAATGTTACATTGAGCACTCTGGGTTTTGCCGTGTGTACGTAGGCAGTGTCGGGACGTTGACGTGTGGCAGACGCTCAGACACTCTGCGTCTGAGTGTCTGTTTTTCAGTTTGCGCCCCATATGTACACGGCCGTTTCCGCGCGTCAGACGCGAAGACGCTCACTCACACACCCACACACCCAGACAGTCAGATTCCCAGACGCATTGCAGTTTGAGGGAGCGTCTGACTGTCCAACTTCTTGAATGGGCGGGGCTTTGATTTGCACCCCTTGTGCACCACCTTTGGGGCCTGTTCTTCCTGTTGTTTTGGCTGCCGGATTGCCATGAAACTACTACTTGATTAAGAACCACCCTTCTTCCACATAAGGTCAATACATAATTCGCATTCTTTGTTCTTATTCTTGCTGTTGTTGTTTTTTTCTAAGGGCGGGGGGGGGGGGGG